>BLSH010538804.1:100960-118022 GCA_018402905.1 Glandirana rugosa
GTGAAATCTCTAATTTCTGCTATCTGTCCTCAGAGCAACAGCACAGACAGCAGTAGTAAAGTAATCTATCTCAGGATGCAGGATCAGGTCTTAAAATGTCTCAAATCTGTCCCTCACGCAGTCAGCTACCTTTCCCTACACTAACCCAAGGAGCATGTGACTGCAGCACTGTGACTCCAGCTTATAAAGAGGCTGGGTCACATGATGCACCGGCCAATCACAGCCATGCCATTAGTAGGCATGGCTGTGATGGCTTCTAAGGGCAAACCAGTGAAACACTTGTTGATTGGCTGCCCTGCAGCTTCTCAACACGTGGAGTAAAATAGCAGAACCCCGGACCGAACCCGAACGATTTTTGAAATGTCCGGGTCCGTGCCACGGACACCCGAAAGTTCGGTACGGACCCGAACGTTACAGTCCGGGTTCGCTCAACGCTATTCTTGATGAGTTGGTTCTCCCGTCAAAGTCCCATAGGGATTTTTTTTCATGCTTCTATAAGTCAATTAGGGATGGGGATATAGCCAACCGCCTCTTTAATTTGGAGACACATACAATTGCCAAAATTCATATTCTGAACCAGATACAAATGTCATTTAAATTAATGACTATAAATGCTCGAGACCTGAATCATCCAGCAAAACATTTCTCCCTCTGGAAAGAAGCCTCTGCGTCCAATGCAGATATAGTGGTCGCACAAGAGACACATTTCAAAGCATCGGAGGCTCCAAGAGACCAACATAAAGACTTTCCCTTTATTTTCTCAGCAGAATACTTCGTGAAAAAAGAGGCGTATTCATAGCCATCAAAAACTCAATCTCCTTTTCACTGCACTCTTCCAAGACGGATTCTAATGGACGGATTCTTATGGATGTTATAGTAATATACACTATTAACGAACACGTAACAAAATGTATAAACCAATACAAAAGAGGCAATCTCATAGTATGTGGTGATATGAACCTAGTTGTAGACCCCAATCTTGGCGCCACACCGGCTAGGAAAACTAGAACCTACTCTCTTGCTAATCTATTGTTTAGAGAGGAACTATATGACACTTGGAGATCTCTACATGCCTCAGAGAGAGAGTACACTTATCACTCTCCCAGATTTAATTCTTACTCTAGAATTGACCTAATCCTTGTGGATAAATGGCTGTTGCAGCAATTGTCCCACTCCGATATTGCAGATATCACGTGGTCGGACCACGCAGCAGTCTCTATCATGATTTTGGAGAGGTACTCCTTCCGCCCCGCTTTACTATGGCGTTGCAACAAGGACCTGCTCAATGATCCCACCACTAGTGGTGCCATTAAAAAACACATAGAGAATTATTTTGCAACCAATGAAACACCTGATGGGGATATATTCAATCTGTGGAATGCCCATAAGGCATATGTAAGAGGGGCCATGATACAACTGGGTGCACAAATGAAAAAACGGAGAGCGGCCAAGACGCAAAAAGTTTTGTCTGATCTCCGTGACCTAGAGAGACACAATAAGAATGACCCCAACCCCTCTGACACCACTAAAATATCCGGCCTGCGTATGGAACATGCTGCAGGAAAACCATGCCTCCCTCCTTAAACTCCTCAAATTAAAGTACTACTCATACCACAACAAGGCAGGCAAGTTTTTGACATCCAGACTCAATACCATTCTTATTCCACCCAACTACCAAACAAAAACTGACCATCCCTAAGCAAATTGCGGAAGCATTTGCGGATTATTATGGGTCTTTATATAATTTAAAAGACTATACCTCCACACCTCAGCCCACAACCGAAGCAATTTCAACTTTTTTAGAAAGGCTAAACCTCCCCCCTGTGACTCCTTCAGAATTAGAGACTCTCAGCTGCCCCTTTACTAACTCAGAAATTATGAATGTTATACAATCGATGCCAAATGGCAAATCCCCAGGCCCTGACGTGTTCACCTGTGAGTACTACCAAACATTCAAATGTAATCTAATTCCTTATCTAAATGCTGTTTTCATAGCCACAGCTCACAAGGTGACCTTCCCCCCAGAAATGCTAAAAGCGCACATCATTACCCTCCCAAAACCCAGGAAAAGTCACTTTAACCCTGCTAACTTCAGACCCATCTCACTACTCAATGTAGACGTTAAATTATACTCCAAACTTCTCTCACACAGACTGAAAGAAGTAATAGCCAGGCTCATAAAACCTGACCAAATGGGCTTTGTACATGGCTGACAAACTTCTGACGCTACCAGAAGGGTGGTAGACATTGTGCACTCGGCTGGGTGGAGCCAGACGCCTTCTCTGCTTCTCTCTATAGATGCGGAGAAGCTGTTCGACAGAGTCCACTGGAATTACATGTCACTCACCCTAAACAAATTCGGGCTGCAGGGACTAATTCTATCCGCAACAATGACCCTATATATTTATCCCCATCAGCCCAGGTGTACACAGAGAGCTTGCTATCTAAACCCAACGTCGTCTCCAACGGTACAAGGCAAGGCTGCCCACTATCCCCCACAATTTTCATTCTAATGATTGGAGCCGCAGAAATAACATCAGATTACAGGGCATCCCTGAGGCCACAATCGCTGCAGACTTAAAAGTGACTGTCACTACCATTCTCAACCTAGTGCTGGGCAGAGAGGTCTCCTCCCCTATAGAGCTGGACAGGGTGCACCGGGTGGGGGGACCCAGGAGGGACAACAGTGACCGCCCCCGGGATGTCCTCTGCAGGGTACACTATTTCACACTTAAAGAAGAAATAATGCGCAAAGCATGGCATCTAGGTTCAGTAGACTTTGATGGCTCCAAGGTTCATTTTTACCCTGACCTTTCTCGCAACACCCTTTATATGCGTCATGTAGTCCGCCCCCTCCTGGAGATGATACGCCAGTCTGGAGCGACCTACACCTGGGGTCACCCTTTCAGCATCAAGGTGACTAAAGCTAACAGTAAATTTATCTTGTCTGATCCTGACCAGCTTCCGGCCTTCTTCCTTTTCTTGGAGCAGGACCCGATTACAGTGCCAAATTGGATGGACCCCCCAGAGGAACGCCTCGGGTTACAAGGTGACCCCCTCCCACAACTTCGCAGACACCCGAGGTCCAGATCCACCTCTTTGGGCCCCAGAGTACGCCGACCAACCTCTCCAGGGGATTAAACGGCTGGACCTGAACATTTGAGGTGCCTATCAACATAACTTTGCGCATTACCCTGAAGCAGCACTCACTCCCTATTATATTACACAGGTTTGCACCCGGAATCCCTTTACTTTCACCACTACAGCCTCTTACATGGAATGTAGGAATGGGCCTCCATTCCTCTGAGGTATGCAATATGAATACTTGCTAGGTCTTTACCCTGCTCTTCGCTGGTGTCTTATCCTCAGCTGGAGTTCGGGTGAATATCGGACTTTATTAATGACACTATGATATGCTCTAGCTTTGCAAGCTATTAACCTCAATTGAATCCCCTTGTCCCTGTCTGCCTCTGCTGTGTCACCACACTGGCCTTAGGATACGGTCCACACTATAAAGGGGAGTCTGTATACCCTTCTTAGATACATTGCTGGTTAGCAGTGATGTACTCAGCGGATGCAGACTATGGACCTGATGGCGACGGGCTCACGCTGTTCCTCTCATGTTCTCATGGGCCACCAGGGTCCTTCAGACATTGTTCTTTTCTGTTATTTTATATGCATGTCCCCATGGTTTGATGCATGCATTCTCATGTTATTTGTCCTTGCATTACCGTTGGAGTTAATTCTTGTTTACTTTTTTTGTTTCTTTGTTATGATAATCGTGAATAAGCAATGTGAGCTGTTTCATATTTGACAGCCTCCTCATCACATTATGGTGCCCACCTCTTTTTGGGGGGTGGCTTCGGACGAGGCTATTGCCCGCCGGGGCCGCTCTCCCTCCTCCAGACTTAATCTTATGTTTGCCCCATACTGAGTGTTAAGTATTGTATCAAAGTGTTCTTTCAAAGCTGCTTGTGCCTGTTCTGTTTCTGGGCTCACGGCTTGGTCTTTCCCACTCCGTCTCACCTACCCCTAGGCTAGGCACGTATTGTGCCTTGAACGTGTCTTCACACGTGGTGCTCTGCTAACGCAAACACCTTAGTAACCCTAGGCTCTTTAAAAGGAGCCCCCCATTCAAACTCTACTTTCCTGGATTTTGCCTTTCTACATATATGTGTGTGTTTGTGTGTGTGTGTGTGTGTGTATACAGTATATATACACACACACACACACATTTCCTCTCTCTTATTGCTCTCTTTTCTCTTTCTATCTCACTTTCCTTTTTTCCTTACCTTGTTCCCCCTGATCTAGTTTTTTTTTTTGTTTTGTTTTTTCTATTCCTCCATGGCCCACACGGTGTCACCCCGCCCTAAATTGAAGCTTTGTTCCTGCAATGTTAATGGCCTCAATGTTGCTTCCAAAAGAGGGCAAATTCTCTATCACATGCATAAGCAGCAGGTCAATGTATTACTACTGCAGGAGACTCATTTCCACTTGGGCTCTGTCCCTTCCTGTGCCAACCGATACTTCAACAGGTGGTTCCACAGTACCAACCCCATTTAGAAAGCTAAAGAGGTTTCTATTGCCTTTCACAAAATGCTCCCGATCAAATTAGTTGATCAGCTCTCCGACCCCCAGGGGAGGTATGTGTTTGTAAAAATCTCCCTCTGGGGAACGATGTTCACTATTGCCAATCTCTATTTACCGAACGTTGACCAAATATCTCTGCAGTACATGAAAATATTGTCTACCTTTGCAGAGGGCAAGTTAATCCTGGGAGGAGATTTCAATGCCCCCCTTGACCCACTCCTGGACTCTTTGACCTCTCTATTTCTTTTGTTAAACTGAGGACTCTCAAACGAGCTATTCACGATTTTCACCTCGTGGACGTCTGGAGGGTTCTTCACCCTAAACACAGAAACTACACTCACTTCTCGCAAGTCCATCACACATCAGTCGTATTGATTATTTTCTAATTGACCACAGCTGCCTAGATTGGGCACCCGACTGTGACATAGGGTCTATGATCTGGTCTGATCATTCACCTGTCTATCTGACAATGTCGGTTCCCTCTACCCCAACGAGGGAATGGACGTGGCGTTTAAATGACTCCCTCCTTGAGAACCCTGAATGTACGCAAAAAATTACGGAAACCATCTCCAATTTCTTCACAGACCATGTCACGGACTCCACTCCCCTTCCCATTCAATGGGAAGCACTTAAAGCGGTCTTACGGGGTACCTTCATACAGATTGGGACCCGACTGAAAAAAGAATGCACGGCTAACATAGTATCTGCTATGGACAAACTGTGTGCACTCGAAACTCAGCATAAGCGCGCCCCGACGCCACTGACCCTCTTAGAGGTCTTGATGGCCCGATCCCAACACCGAGACTTATACGAGGCCTCGGCCCGCACTTATGCAGACAAGCTAGCACTACACCAATACAAATTTTGGGATAAATGTGGTAGACCGTTAGCCCGCTCTTTACATCCCATCGCATCATCAACCTTTATCCCACATGTTCAGACCCCAACTGGGGGACTGGTTAGTGAACCCTCAAAAATCTTGCAAACATTTGGGGATTTTTACCGATCTTTATACAACCTAACATCTGATATGCCCCATCCTCCCTCATCAACACTTGAGACAGACACCACATCCTACATTGAAGACACAGCACTCCCCAGCCTAGATGACACTATCAAAGACCTTGTATTGCCCATCACAGAGGATGAGGTGGCGAAGGCAAACGCTGCTACACCCCCAGGCAAAAGCCCTGTCCCCAACGTCTTCACCCCCAAATTTTACAAGACATTTAAATCCCTATTAACCCCCTTCTTAACTGAAGTCTTCAATTCTTTATCAGAAGGTCTAACATTTCCTTCGCAGACCCTTGA
This sequence comes from Glandirana rugosa, assembly GCA_018402905.1. Lineage (NCBI taxonomy): Eukaryota > Metazoa > Chordata > Amphibia > Anura > Ranidae > Glandirana > Glandirana rugosa. The sequence continues at coordinate 106,862 of BLSH010538804.1, forward strand.
AGCCCACATAGCCCTTATCTTAAAGCCTGAGAAAGACCCGTCTATATGTGCAAGCTATAGGCCCATCTCATTAATTGGAGTAGACCTTAAAATCTTTGCTAAGACCCTAGGTTGCAGCCCTTGCTCCCTGACCTGATCCACTTAGACCAGGTGGGCTTTGTCAGCCGCTGCGAAGCAAGGGACAACACCCTGAAAACCCTCCTCCTTATGAATTATGCACGCACTCAGGATATCCCCCTCTGCCTCCTGACTATTGATGCGGAAAAGGCTTTTGATTGAGTCGATTGGCGATTCCTTCGGAAGTCTTTGTTGCAAATTGATCTTGGGCCGAGCATGATGTCCCAAATCATGTCTCTCTATTCCTTTCCATCCCCCAGTATTCAAGTGGACGGCTCGCTCTCCCCCCAAATTTTCCATACACAACGGGACACGGCAAGGTTGCCCCTTATTTCCCCTTCTATATGTGCTTGACATGGAACACCTAGCCATCACCCTACGAAACAATCCTAATGTCCCAGGTATCTCTGTGGGCCCCATTACAACCAAATTGGCAATATTCGCAGATGATTTACTTTTTTTTTTTATAAACTTATGTTTTATTGTCAAGAAGAAATATCACATACAAGAGTACACTTCACAGTTGCAAATATGCAAATCAAGAAAGGGAAGGTAGCAGATACTTACATTCAAAATGTTCCTAGAGAGAGCCCTGTATAGCTACAAATTGAACAGTGGAAACGTGGGTCTCACCTAAATAGCTCTTAAAATAAATTACTGAGAGAGCAGAGCACGTTGCCCCAGAAATGGGCCAGCGCCTTCCGCTCGCACAATGTAGCAGGAAAAATACTAGGTTGGCATGAACTAAAGATAGATGTAGATACATACAGTCAAAATCTGTACAGCCGTGTAAAGTCGCTCTAGCAGTGTCTCAGCTTAGTCTTGCAGGTTACACTTAGGGGGCTGTAACCAGAGGGTCCATCTTTTTTGGAAGAGTGGGACTTGCAGGTGAGCCTTAGCGTGCATGCATTCCATAAGGCATTGATTGTTTAAGGAAGAGTGTAATTCCACTATGGAGGGAGGATCTGCAGATTTTCATCTCCTAGCTATTGAAAGTCTGATGGCAATGAGAACGTGGGTTGCAAGGGCATGTGTGTCTTGAGGCCAGGATGCCATATCCAGTCCAAAGAGAATGAGTTGGGGAGAGAGGGTTACAGGCTGACTCAACATACCAGCCAGAAACTGTGTGACGTTATGCCAGAAGGGGGCCAGTTTGGGACAAGACCACCAGACATGCATGGTTGTTACTTTCATACCACAGGCTCTCCAGCAAAGGGACGAGTGTGTTGAGTAGATAGTGGCGAGTTTTGCTGGGATGAGATACCAGTATGTGAAACAGTTTTTGTACTCCTTCCCAATGGGTAAGACATTTGGAGAATTTCAATGGAGATTGCAGAGATCTCAGCCATTCCTGGAGATCGTATGTACGGTGGAGCTGGTTTTCCCACTTTAGGACGTTGCTTGGTTTTACGTCAATGGAGGTATTTGTCAGCAGCTTGTAAAAGAAAGATATGCCTTTTCTCATGGACGTAACATTGTGATAAAAATGTATGACATGTTTCATGAGAGGGTTGCTGGAGCAAGTCCAGTTGGAAAGAAAGGAGCGGACTCTGAAGTATTTGAAAAGATCCTTAGCTGGGATCTGGAATTTGTTCCGCAGCTGCTGGAAGGACAGAAGCACATTGTTCTCATATAGAAGAGCTAATGATGTTATTCCGGCGTGAGATCAGTTGGCCAGGGAAATATTCGACATTACAGATTGCAATGATAGTAAAAGTAGATCTGTTAGGACTTCTTGGGATATGCCACCCGAAGATTGCAAGAGCGAGTGCCATACTGTAGTTGGGGCGTTTACGGTGTATAAGAAGTTGTGTTGCCTCTCTTTCTGTAGCAGTAGGTTGAAGAGTATTAGCCTAGGTTCAGTTGCTAATGCTGCTGTCTCAATTTGTAGCCATGGAAATTGTGTGACTGGAGCCCACCAATTTTTTTGTTTGTGCTAGTATCGTTGCCTTGTAGTAAGCGCTGATGTCAGGAGCGCCCATGCCTCCCGAAGCTGTTGGTGAGCAGAGAGTAGACCGTTTAATCCGTGGATGCTTATTGTTCCATATAAATGCGGACACTAGAGCTTGTAATTTACCAAGCTGGGAGCGTAAGAAAGGCAAAGGTAGAGTTCGGAAGTGATAGAGTATGTGCGGTAACAAATACATTTTGGATAGAGCTATGCGCCCTGCCCAGGACGCTTGTACATTTTTCAAGTTTTGTATCACCTTGTGCAACTTATCCAGCAGTTGAGCAAAATTTTGCGGGAGCATATGGGAAGTGGGTGTAATTAGAGATATCCACAGATATGGGAGTGTTAAGTCAGGAGCCCAGGAGAAGGAAGTGATATCAGCAACGCCACTTTTTGTTTGGGGATCAATGTTGACACCAATCATGGCCGATTTTACAGTAGTTTATTTTGTATAGGGAAACCTTGCTAAAGAGGTCCAGGGTTTGACGGAGGTGCAGCAGTAATAGTAAGAGTTTTGTGATGGAGATTATCATGTCATCGGCGTATAGCCCGATTTTATGTTTGGATGCGGCTATGGATACACCGCGGATAGAGCAATGTGAGCGAATGGCTACTGCTAAGGGTTCCATGACTAGAGAAAAGATTAGTGGAGAAAGTGGGCAGCCCTGACGTGTGCCATTAGAGATTTTAAAGGACTCAGAGAAAATTCCTGAAGTGATCACTCTGGCATTTGGGGCCAAATAGAGCGCCATAACGGCTCCTAGAAGGGTGTCTGATATCCCGAATTTTATAAGTACCGCCTTCAGGAAGCTCCAATCCCCCCTGTCAAACGCCTTCTCCGCATCAAGCGAGATGAACAGAGAAGGCATTCGACTCCGTTCCACCCATTGTAGGATGTTGATATATCTCCTCGTGCCATCCGAAGCTTGTCTACCATTAATAAAACCCACTTGATCTGGATGAACAAGTTGGGAAATTACAGAGGCCAGGCGGGCTGTTTGGGGTTTGGCATAGAGTTTCGTGTCAGTGTTAAGTGTAATTGGCCGGGTCATCTGTTGGTTTACCAGGTTTGGGAATAGTGACTATTGATGCTGCCAGTGACCTCCGGGATCAGGCCCGTGTGCAAAATGTGATTAAATGCTGGTAGTAAGAATGGGTTTAGTGTGTGTACAAATTGTTTATAGTATTCGTTGCTGAAGCCGTCAGGCCCTGGGGCTTTGTGTAAAGGAAGGGAGATAATTGCTCTTTTGAGTTCCGATTCAGAAAAAGGAGCAGAGATATTTTGTAATTCTTCACTGGAGAGGGATGGTAGAGTAAGGTTATCTAGAAAACGAGATATATCATGCAGTGTGGGAGCAGCCGACCCTCCCGACTCGGCTAGATTATACAGTTGAGTGTAAAATTGGCTGAATCGGTCAGCTATGTCTTTAGGTTTATGAAGGCGGGTGTTGTTTTGGGAGAGAAGATAGGGAATTTTTGCTTGTATTAAGTGCTTTTTTAGTTGTTTAGCAAGGCAAGCCCCTGGTTTGTTATGATTGGCATAGAAGTTCAAACGCAATTTTTTGAGGGTTAGGTCGAAGTTTGAGTGAAGGTGCTCGCTCAACTTCAGTCTCAGTTTCCGGAGATCGTCCCCAAGGGTAGGGCTCGTATTTGCTTTGTGAGCTTTTTCAAGGGATTTGATCTGATTTAGCAGTAGAAAGGTAGTAGCTTTACTGTTTTTCTTCTCCTGGGCTCCAAATTTCATAAGGAGACCTCTAATAACTGCCTTATGGGCATTCCAACAGGTAGTAGGACATGTCACAGAGTGTGCATTAAGTTGAAAAAAGTCTGTTATAGCGGAATCTATATGTTTCTGGTATTTTGGCTTTGTCAGCAGGGAGGTATTGAGTTTCCACCTCTTCCCCCTGGACATATGATCTGAGGGAAACCCCTTAAGTGATATTGGGGCATGGTCAGACCATGTAATGTTACCAATTGTCGCATCCCGGATGGATTGTAGAATAATCTTGTCTACCAGAAACCTATCGATCCTGGAGTAGGCATTCTGAGCGTGAGAATAGAAGGTGAAGTCCTTTTCTATATCATGAAGGCATCGCCATGCGTCATACAGATCTTCTGCTGCTAGAAAATTGGACAAGGCTGTGGACTTTTTCCTGGAGGGGTTGGATGAGTCTAGTGCCGCATCTAGGACATGGTTAAAGTCCCCAGCGATAATGAGAGGATGTTGTCTGAAGGGAGCTATTTTTCCGCCTGGCAGGTGTTTGGGGCATAAAGGTTCACCAAGGTCAGTAGTTGACCATTTAGGGAGGCATGTAGAATGATGAATCTGCCGTGGGGATCGACCTCGGACTACCGTAAGTCGAAGGCCACCGTGGTCCGTATGGCGATTAGTACACCTGCTTTTTTCTTAGGTGAATTTGACATAAAGTGGTGTGGGAATTGCTTATGTGTACAAGTAGGCAATTTGGAAGCTGCAAAATGTCTCTTGGGCACAAATAACATCAGCCCCACTGTTAAGTGCCTCTTTCCTAAACAATTGCCGTTTGAAGGGGGAATTGAGACCTTTGACATTTAGAGAGGTGATATTAATGGCCATGATGTATTGAATTGGCTCAGCAGAGACTGGTAGGCAAGGAGGAAAAGAAAGGCACCTGCTATCCCATGATCCTTTAAAGAGAAAAAAAAAGAAAGAAACCACGGAACAATAAGCAACAGAAAATATGCAGAACTGAATGGAAGTTGCTATCTCAGTACTCGAATAATGTATGTGATCAGATAAGATAAAAGGTAGAAAACAACAAAAACAAACTAACCAAGGTATGTAGCAGTAATAAGAATTGTAGCTCACTGTATCAATAAGGTATCTGTAACAGAAAGTGCGTAGCACTTTTTCTAACAGTGGGGGTAAAAGAGAGATACCAAAATTAACAGGAACAGGAATGAATGAAGAATGCTCAGCTAGAGACTCCGTTGCTCCTTATGGTGCCGAGTGCATTGAGTTTGAGGACAGGCTTGAGCCTGTCAGGAGTTATCCAGATCATAATTGGTGTTGGTCGCTGCCTGGAGGGCGGTGGTTGAATGATCGCCCTCAGAAGTGCTGTGGAGAACCACCTGTGAGGGTTGTGATGAGATGAGGCCCCAGTTTACTAATCTCTTCATGCCTTCTTTGGGGGAGAGTATATTTGTGGGTTGATTGTTATAAGTAACGATCAGTTTCGCCGGAAAGCCCCATTTGTAAGGTATGTTGCGTTCACGCAGGGTCGTTGTCACTTGACTAAATTCTCTGCGGTTCTGGGCAGTGGCTGCAGAAATGTCCGTGAAGAGAGAAATGTTGACATTAGGTTCCGGGAGGGATTTATGGATCCGCGCTGCTGACATTATCTTTTCTTTCACCTGATAGAAGTGAATGCGCGCCAGGACATCTTGTTGTCGTGTCCGGTAAGTAGTTTGGTTTGGCGATCCTGTGAGCACAGTCTATAGTCATCTCGGAGTGTGTCAATTGTGGTATAAGTTTGAGGAATAGCTGTTGGAGGTATGTTGGGAGCTCTGCGGGTTTGATCGATTCAGGTATCCCTCTGAATTTAATGTTGTTCCTCCTGGAACGATCTTCCAAGTCGGCCACCTTCGCTTGCAGGTAATGGATGTCCTCCGTATGCTGGTGGAACGCATCTGACACTTCTAACACTCTGGAGGCTTGATCCGTTACTTGTCTTTCAAGCGCCTCTGTGCGTACCTCTACCTGGTCAACCTTGGATTGTAATATTGTTAAGGATGATCGCAGCTCATTTCTGAGATCATTTTGTAGTGAGAGAAGCATCATTTTGAGTGTGTGTTCTGATGCTGGTTGATCGCTTGTTGGGAGATCCGTTAGAGAGTCCTGGGTGCCAGAAGTTTCCTGGATGGTATCCCAATGTTGCTTCTTGTAAAGAGGCACCTTGAAGGTGAGGGGGCAGGAGATTGTGCTGCTCTTTTACTTCTCTCAGAAGGTGGTGGTTGGGAGGGAGGAACAGTATGCTCAGAGCTGTCCATTTCTTCTGGTATGATAATGTGTGGGGTTGCCCCCTCTTCTGGTGTGGACGAAGTGGGTGGTGAGGTCGAGTTGGAGCCCCTGGAGGCTTGCAGCATGTCCTCTGCTGGAAAGAAATCCGTTATATGTTTGTGACCCTCTCTTGGGGTGTTGCGCTTTGGGCATGCCCCTCCACAATAGATTGTAATTGGATGTTGTCGGGAACAGGAGAGAGAGCTGTTATAAGGCTTAGGCGGAGCAGGCCAGGTGCCTTGATTAGGGGGAACTCCCCACCCTGCTACTAATGAGGCCTTCACTGATGTTGCCGGACTTGCAGGAAGGAAAACTACCCTAAGGGGGCACTGCTTGAGCACTTCTGTGATGCGTTAAAATTGACCTCCAGGTAGTGGTGACGGTGAATATGTACACTCATAAGATATGGATATGTCCATAAAGGCAGTTTAATATTTGGTTTGAGTAAGTGTGGCTGGGTTGGATTGAGGCTGGCTGGAGTAATATGATGTTAGCTAGGCCAAGACCGGGGTCTCAATTAGAAGTGGTCTCCGGGCTCCGCTCCTGAATCCAGGGGGCCAAGTGCAGGGAGGATATTATCTATATCGATGAGATTTATCAATCACAGATCCAGATGTTAGCCAACAATTTCCCGGGACGTCCGGGATGCCTGTTCCCCGCGTCTGGGAGACCGCGTATGTAATGCTGAGCGGGCTGCTAGTATGGCGGACGGGCCGTCCTGGACGACCGAGCTATGGTATTCGCCGCAGTGGAGGTGGCTGTGCTGTAATCGGATGATCCCCTAGTGCTCCTTTTGCCTCTCAGTACCGTTGCGTGACAGGGACTTCTGGGTGGAGAAGGCCGGGAGCCGGAGAGCCGCGCTGCTGACTAGGCCGCAAGATGGCGGCCGCCGACCTCGCGCTCCAGTCCGTGAGGAATAGCTCGTCAATCCTTCACTAGCCACCCTGGATTATGAACAAAAGGTGGCCTCGCAGGGGAGAGCAGCAGTGGGGATGCCGATTGTGACATGATTGTTGCTCACCTGCACCTCTTGAACGCGGATGGCGGCCAATTGGAGCCGGAGGCTTCTCTGTAAGTGCAGCGCTTGACTGCAGGCCGGAGGGCCTCGTACCCACGGTCATGGAGTGGCGCTCCTGAAATTCCCCACAAGTGAAGTGGACACTGCTGGGGATCTTCTGCTGTCGTTTCAAGTGGATCTCCTGTGCAGATGTGTGCTTTATTGTTGCTGTGAGTCCCTGGCTGAACAGAGCTGGATGTTCAAGCGTCCATCTCTGTCAACGGCCGGCCACACCCCCCCGGACGATTTACTTTTATTCGTGACCCAACCAAACCAATCTCTACCGCAAATACTTCAGGAATTCAAAAGATTTGGGAAATTGAGCAACTTTAAAATAAATCACACCAAATCCGAAATACTTAACGTATCTTTGACGAAAGAGACCCTTCAACAAATATCAAGTGCATTCCCATTTAGGACTGGCTCCACCTCCATCCGATACCTGGGAATCCACATACCCTCAGAAGCGACCCAAATGTTCTACAAAAATTTTACCCCTCTCCTCCTCAAAACCAAAGCAGATCTCTCCAATTATAATAAGAAACCACTATCTTGGCTGGGTAGGATAAATACATTAAAAATGGATGTACTCCCCCGATTCCTTTACCTATTCCAAACACTACCAATCCCCATACCATCTGATTGCTTTAAGAAACTCCGTTGGTTGTTCTCTTCTTTCCTTTGGAAGGGGGCCCGACCTAGACTGCTCTATGACACGCTCTCTCCCCCAAAGGCACAGGGGGGAGCTGGAGCTCCGGACGTTCATATTTATTATAAAGCCGTAGTTCTTACAAGAATACTTGACTGGTTTCATCATTTTCCAAACAAATTATGGGTTCAAATTGAGAGCCACATGAGCCCGACAGACCTTCGAGCCCTACCGTGGTCATCCATCATTCCTCTGCAGTGCTCTCCATTACCATGTGAACTCACTCGACAAACATTGAGAATCTGGCATCGCCTGAACATTTCAGGGCTCATCTCTTACCTTAAGGGCCCCATGACTCCCCTGTTTGGGACTCACGATTTCCCTCCGGCTCTACAGGGACAAGTATTTGGTCCTTGGAATAAAAAGGACCATCGGCGACTAGCCCAGATACTTCGCCCAGACTACTCCCTGATCACAGGCGATCCCATTGGAGCCTCCCCCCATACATTGACTCGGTGGCTCCAAACGCAACAGGAAAAAATCCTATATTCGAGGCCTTCCATCCTTACCTGATGTTCTTGCTGACCCTACTGCCTTCAAGGTCCTACTACTCCAGACCGACCCACCTGAGCATGCAGTCTCACAACTTTACTCCCTCATACATTCTGCCACCTATCCAGACTTGCCCTCCTAAACACGAGCATGGGAATCAGATCTTGGCCACCCAATTTCTCCTATTGACTGGCAGAAATGTTTCATTTTGACTCACAAACTGTGCCTAGCTTCGAAGAGCCAGGAAAAAGGGTTCAGGCTGTTGACCCGATGGTATCGCTGCCCCTCAATTTTACATCTCATCGACTCTAAACTTCCCGATACTTGCTGGCCGTGCTCCTCTTCTAAAGGGACCATCCTACATAGTTGGTGGGAGTGTCCCCCGATACATAAATTCTGGCAGGCAGTCTTCGACTTGTACTGCAAACTTATGGCAACCTCGATCACCCCCTCCCCAGAGATAGCATTACTATCTATACTCCCTGGCCCGTTAAAATTGGTCAAAAAAGATGTGCTGCACCACTTTTTGGCAGCAGCCAGAACAGTGATACCCAGACATTGGAGATCGACGAGCATGTCTTCCCTGGGGGACTGGGCAATTGAAGTAGACAGGATTAATGGAATGGAACGGCTGTTGGCACAGGAAGCGGATAGATAGAGCAATTCTCCAATGCCTGGACCTCCTGGTCTATGTTCAGACATTCCACGGGATTTATCCCATGGACAGAGGGAGATTCCGCTATTACACCGACATAGCCTACGTTGAATGCTTTTCTACTTTTCTATACTTTCTCTAACCTTTTAATCTCCACTTTATATCCTCCATCACTATATATATTTTTCTGGACCCTTTCCCTTTTTTACCCCTTCCATCTCTGTATTTGATTGATACACCAATTTTCCACTTTCCGATGGTATAATGCGGCCCCTATGTTGCACTTTCTCTCTGTGAAACACAACATTAATAATGTGAGCATGCATGGAATGTAAGGAAGTGGTCACCACTCATAGTGTAGAAAGTGGTGTTCACAATGCCAAGTCTCGGTATCTGGATTAATAATGGACCATTATGGCTCACGGCCATGTTGATTACAATCAATGATGTCTTTTTTTTATTTATGTATCGCTCATCGGAAATACCATATATATCTTAACTGTTCTAATGCACTCTATGTTGAATTGACATGTACCTGGAATATGTTAACTCTCAATAAAATCAGATTGAACTAAAGATAGACCCCACGCCATCAATTTGTTCGTGGATGATATTATTCTGATGCTAACACAACCACTAACATCACTCGCCAGGGCCCATGCAATCCTAACAGAGTTCAGCCAACTTTCATACTATGAAGTGAACCACTCTAAATCGTTAATGCTAAATTTAGGTATCCCTAAGACAATGATGCAATCTCTCAAAGATCTCCCGTACACCTGGGCTGAAAAAGGGATAACATACCTAGGCATTACAATCACTCATTCATATGCATCCCTAGAGGATACTAACTATAAACCACTTCTAACCAAACTGGACAACCAACTTAGAAAGTTAGTAAAAGTTGAACTCTCCTGGGTGGGAAGGCTTGAAGCTTACAAAATGATGATCCTCCCCCAAATACTCTATATATTTAGAACATTACACACCCCTTTAAAACCGATGCACCTAAAGGCGCTGAATTCCATGCTCAGACGATTTATATATATTTATATGGCAGGGCAAAAGAACACGCTGCTCTCATATATACTTGTTTTTTTTTTTTTTTTTCCCAAAATATACTTGTTTAAACATAGAACAACAGGAGGTATGAGGATGGTTGATCTCAAAGATTACCACACGGCAGTCCACGCGGACCACTTGAAACACTGGTTCTCCCAATCAACAGAACCATTATGGACTGATATAGAAAAGGCCCTAAGCAAAACCTCTAACTTAAGCTCCATACTCTATGCAGGCATATGGAAGCCTTTGGATCTAAAGACTATGCCACCCACAACTAAAGCATCTCTGACAGAATGCAGATCAATCACTCAGCCCACACAATGACTTTCTAAACCCCTTAAGATAGACACTCCGCTCAACGCTCTAACATATATTATCCAAGACCTAAGCATAAAAAGATGGGACACTAAAGGATTGAAATGGATAAAAGATCTATACGTTCAAGGAAAACTCCTCACCCCCAATGAGAATAGGAATAAATTCACTCTCCCCCCATCCTTGCACTTTAACCTAAGCCGCATCTATAGATTCCTTACCACGTCCTCTCCCCCAGAATTAACAATACATCCACAAATATGGCATTATTACACATACCCATCAAAAACAACTAGAGGACTTCCGGTTCCGGCGCCGAATGGAGAGGAGCTAGGAGACGACCGCTCCGCTCCTCTGCCACGATACCCGCTTGCAAAACGGCAGCATTCGGAGTGAAAGACGCGGAGACTCTCCCTAGAAGTCCCCCGCCCCGCATGGATCGCTTTGTGGAGCGCATACCCCAGAGACCAAGCGCTACCCCCCCGGCTTCCCCTGAAGATCCCTCTCAGAGGCGCAGAAAGTGAGGCTTACGACGGCAAAACGTTCGCCCATAGCACCGTCTCCTCGCCTCGCCAGCAGAGGATCGAGGAGAGGTAAGCCGCGGCCTTGGCCTTCAGGAGATCAACAAAAACTACCCATACACATTATTACGGTATAAACACCTACATAACAATTAAGACCCCCTCTCCTGCACCATTCCTTAGATATCTACGCCGAATCCAATTTCACGTTCCTACCCCCCTCTCACTTAAATAAGGATA
>BLSH010538804.1:133554-182130 GCA_018402905.1 Glandirana rugosa
CTTACCAAAGCCATATGACCAAATTGATCACGATTCTGCAACCAATTCTTGGTCCAGCAACTCCTCTCTCTCCTTCTCCTACGTTGGTTTCGGGTCCAAGCCAGAACTCCTAGGCCAACAGCAGCGAGATTTCTCTCTCGAGAAGGCAACATGGTTGACGAACGAGCGTCCAGAAACGAGCCAAAGAACGATCCAAAAAGAACGATCTGAAGAACGATCTGAAAGTCGCGAATCAACACACACCAAACTTCAACTAACACGAGATTAGATGAAGGAGCCCAAAGGGTGGCGCAATGATACCAGCACTTCCTCTTTATACGCGCGTTCGCGTCATCACGTTCGGCCGGTCGTACGTTGTACACACGACCGTCGTGTGCATGTCCGTGGGCTACATACGACCGTCAACGTACGATTCAACACGGTCGTACGTGCGATCGTCGTCCCGTGTGTACGGGGCATTAGACCTCCAGGTGATGTGACATGATGCTCTACAAACTGTTCTAAAGGTTTTTTTCTAATTTTTGATGTATTTTAACCACTTGACCTCCGGAAGATTCAACCCCCTTCATGGCCAGTCCATTTTTTTGCGATACGGCACTGCTTTATTTTAACTGACAATTGTGCAGTCATGCAACATTGTACCCAAATAAAATATATGTAATTTTCTTTCACACAAATAGAGCTTTCTTTTGGTGGTATTTGATCACAACTGCGATTTTTTATGTTTTGCGCTATAAGCAAAAAAAGGCTGACAATTTTGAAAAAAAAACAATATTTTTTACTTTCTGCTATAAAACATATCCAATAAAAAAAATTAAAATATCAAATTTCTTCATAAATTTAGGCCAATATGTATTCTGCTACATATTTTGGTAGCAAAAATACCAATTAGTGTATAGGGGTTGATTTGCGCAAAAGTTATAGTGTCTACAAACTATGGGTTATACTGGAATTATTATTTTATTTTATTTTTATAATAGTAATGGCGGCAATAAGTGACTTATAGTGAGACTGCAATATTGCGGTGGACACTAATTGACCTTTTGACACTTTGTTGGAACCAGTGACACTAATATTTATGGAACAAAAATAAAAATTAAACAGTATTGCGCTAAAAGTCCCAGTGCAGCAGCAACATATAGTGTGATAATAACACCAAATAACAATATCAAAAAAACAGTTGCGCAAAAAAGTGAAAGATAAATAACTAATTATGATGGATCAAATAAAAATATGTCAAAAAAACATTGAAAGTCCTTTCGCAATCCAACTTGCATCACATAAAGAAATAAATACTTCAATAATCAATCCAAAAGTCCAAATACCAACACCGTGAAATGTGAAAAATTATATAACAATATGTTGAATGCTGATTCCTCATTAAGGTACGCCAAACCAGGTGATGAGACCGCCACCAGAGATAAACACACCTCTATTGTTATAAAGGGTACTCTTACCGGAGGTTATGGACTTACTATCGCTAGCAAGTCTTTCAGGCTGGCAGATAGTAACCCTCTGCGGGGTCTCTCATCAGAGAGGATCCTCTCTTCCTGTCGGTCAGATTATTCCGGGTACACAGCCTATCTTCCAACTCAGAAACTCATTCACATAGATCCCACCGTGACAGCACCATAGAAGGAGAAGAGTCTCATAGCGTGATCTCGTTTGAGTCAAAATTTATTAAAAATAATACAGATGGGTACTCACATATAAAAGTCCTTTAAAAAGCATAAGACATTTGCCGGCAAAGTGAAAAAAAAAACGCTCCCGTTCCTCTAGATTGTATGCGCGTGGTGACGTCAGACGTAGCTCCGCCCTACATGTTTCGTCATACGTGACGTCGTCTAGGGGCACGGGCAACGTACTGACGCACCACTTTTATACCTCATTAGCGTGCCAGGCCTCGTTCTGATGGCCAGTCGCCATTTTGTTGTGGACCAAGACTTACATGGACATGATACATGACCTACCCACGGAAGCCCAAATCCACAATTCAAACATATTTCAGCCCTTATGAATAGGGACTGCATATATATACAAAACACCCCACTGAATGAGGCAAAATTACAAATAAACTAGTGCATATAAAAACATTCAATACCAAGAAATAAAAAGGCATCTCGGCAAGATCCGGTCTCCAATCTATTGGAGAGCAAAGCTCATCTCCATAGAGGAGACCGTATATTACCTCATGGACATATAAACTCCGCCTAAGGAACTAAAATAGAGCAAGGTTTATTTTCTGAAAATATAGCAATGGTGAAGTTTCATCCACACCGATGCCATATTAAACCACACATCTGGTCATACAAATCTTCATAAGTATAACTCTAAAATATATTTTAAATGTAAAAAACTAAAAAAGGGGGATTATATTCATAAAAAGGAGGAGAAAAACTACTAAGTGCACTCAGAAGTAATGGTCATAATTCTAGACCCCAGGGTAAGGATTTACATCAGTCAAAAGTAAAATGCGTTCATGAATTATCAATAAACGCATTAATTTCGACGTCAGCATTCAATCCCCTAGGTCTTAAAGTTTGGGCTCTATAAATCCAACTCATTTCGAGCTTAGAGATCTCTCTCCTTTTATAACCCCCTCTCCAGCTCAATTTCAGAGTATCGATACCAACAAATGAAGTGCCTTTCAGACTCCTATTGTGGGTCTCCAAATAATGTCTGGACAAGGGATGTTTTATAAAGCCTCTCTTAATGTTCCCCATGTGCTCCTTAAGGCGAACTTGTAGTGGTCTAACCGTTCTACCGATATATTGAAGATTACATGGGCAGGTAATAGCGTACACCACATGAGTGGTATTGCAAGAGATAAATGGCTTTATAGGAAAGGTAAGACCTGTACTAGTGGAATGAAAGGTATCAATTTTTCTCTTTTTAATGCAGTTATTTTTACAAACAGCACATCTCCCGCATTTGTAAAAACCCCTCAGGTGCTGAAAAAACATTAATTTTTCCTGGGGGGGATTACAAACGTTAGGTGCTAACGTGTCCCTAAGAGAAGGGGCACGTTTAAATACTACCTGTGCTTTATCTGGTAGAGACGGGCCCAAAATTGGATCACTCTTTAGGAGATGCCAATGCTTGTGTACTAATCTTCTAATTGCCCAGTGTTGGGTAGAGAATTTGGTGATAAATGGAACTGAATATTTAGGGTCACCATCCTCCGGAGGGGGCTTATCTTCAAGAAGAGCGTTCCTATCACAAGATCTCACCTCATCAAGATTTTTATTGAGGGAACTTGACTCATATCCCTTGACCAGGAATTTAGATGTAAGACTTTTCGCCTGGTCATTAAAGTCCTCCAACCTAGTGCAATTGCGTCTTAAGCGCAAATACTGACTTTTAGGGATCGAGCCTAACCATGCAGGATGGTGACAACTATCACCTGGAATATATGAATTCCTATCCGTACTTTTGAAAAAAGTGGATGTGAATAGTTGTCCATCCTCCCCCCAGATTTTCAAATCAAGGAAGTTGATGGACTGCTGACTAGCCTCATGTTTCAGCTCGATCCCTCTATCATTTTGATTAAGTTCCGAAATGAAATCTGAAAGGGACTCCTTAGACCCCTCCCATAGGATGTTCAATGCCGGTCCACAGCTGCTGCGCAGTGTGGGGTTTATCCTCCAAACATATCAGTTTTAAAACACCCTGCTGTTGTTTCCCCCTGGATGTGCTGAAGTTGGTGGTGAAGGTGTTACGCTGACCGGATGAGGAAGTGGTAGAGGAGGAGGAGGCAACAGGAGGCAAAGAGAAATGCCCTGCAATCCTGGGTGGCGGAAGGACATGCGCCAAACTGCAATCCGCCTCAGGCCCACCCGCCACTACATTTGCCCAGTGTGCAGTTAGCGAGATATAGCGTCCCTGCACGTGCTTAATGGTCCAGGTATCAGTGGTTATGTGGTCCTTGCCACAGATGGCGTTGTGCAGTGCACACTTGATCTTGTCCCTAACTTGTTTGTGCAGGGAAGGGATGGATCGCCTGGAAAAGTAGTGGTGACTGGGAACCACGTACTGTGGGACAGCCACCGCTATAAGGTTTTTAAAACTGTCCGTGTCCATAAAACGGAATGACAGCATTTCAAAGGCCAGGAATTTTGAAATGCTGACATTCAGGGCCAGGGATCACGGGTGGGTAGGGGGGTACTTCCTCTTTCTCTCCAGTGTTTGGGAGATGGACAGCTGTAAGCTTCCATGGGACCATGGTGTGGAAAAGCTTGGGGACGGTGGCGGACATGGTGGCGTTGCTGTCACATCATCTGTTTGCTGGGTGGCAAGTGACACTGGCACTGTGGAGGAAGAGGCGAGGCAGCAGCAGAAGAGGAAGCAGGAGGAGCCCGAGACCTTTCTTGGATTTTGAGGTACTTATTCCACTGCAGCTTGTGCTTTGCATTTAGGTGCCTGGTCATGCAGGTTGTGTTCAGGTTTAGAACATTTATGCCTCGCTTCAGGCTCTCATTGCACAGCGTGCAAACCACGTGTCTTGTCGTCAGCACATTGTCTGAAGAACTGCCACACCGGGGAATGCCTTTGAGCTTTCTTTGGTGTGCTAGGTCCCTGGGTGCAGTGGGTAGTAGCAGGCGTACTGTCTAGGGGACGGTCGCTCCACTTTTGCAACCTGCTTCCTCTTTTGCTGTGCTGGTGCCTCTGTGCGATCACCACCTCTTCCTCCAAACTGCACACGTTACTCGCATGACCTTCATTCCATGTGGGGTCTGGACCTCATCATCCTCCACATCATCTTCCACCCACTCTTCACCACTGCCCTCCTTGTTAGAGTTGAGCGAACATCTGGAAGTTTGGGTTCTGCTGGTTCGGCCGAACTTTGGGACAAAGCCCGGGTTCGGGTCCGGACGGAACCCGAACTTTGGCCCGGACCCCATACCACATTGAAATCAATGGGGACCCGAACTTTTAGGCACAAAAATGGTTGTAAGAAAGTCCTGGAAAGTCCTAGAGATCTGCAAAAGGAAGGAAAATGGGGGTAAGGGTCGGACAAGTGCCCTACAAAGAAATGGGGATAAGGAAATAACTTAAAGTAATTTAAAAAAAATAACATAAAAAAAATCAAACATGGAGGTGGATGTGGACTATCTTAAAACTGTGTGAGAAAAGTATAAATTAGCGGGGAGAAGCCATATCACTGTTCTAAGAACAGTGATATGGCTTCTCCCAGCTAATTTATACTTTTATCACACAGTTTTAAGATGATTGGATATTCTACAATCATCTTAAAACTGTGAGAAAAATATACATTAGCCGGGAGAAGCCATATCCCTGTTCTTAGAACATCTGCAAACTGTGTGTGAAAACTATCAATTAGCGGGGAGAAGCCATATCACTGTTCTAACAGTGATATGAGATATCACTGTTCTTAGAACAGTGATCTGGCTTCTCCCCGCTAATTGATAGTTTTCACACACAGTTTGCAGATGTTCTAAGAACAGGGATATGGCTTCTCCCCGCTAATTTATACTTTTCTCACACAGTTTTAAGATAGTCCACATCCACCTCCATTTTTGTTTTTTTTTATGTTATTTTTTTAAATTATTTTAAGTTATTTCCCTATCCACATTTCTTTGTAGGGCACTTGTCCGACCCTTACCCCCATTTTCCTTCCTTTTGCAGACCTCTAGGACTTTCGAGGACTTTTTTACAGCACTTTTCAGAACTTTTAGTAAAATTACCAGAACCCCGGACACGATTTGAAAAGTTCGGGTCCAGGTCTCGGACACCCAAAAGTTCGGTACGGACCCGAACTTTACAGTTCGGGTTCGCTCAACACTACTCCTTGTCAGTCTGCACACTGAGAAAAGCCGCAGCAGTTGTCACCTGTGTTTCGTCATCATCATCAGAGACGTGCTGCAGTGGTGTTTCCATGTCCTCATGCAACAGAAGTGGTTGGGCATCGGTGTACTCAATGTCTTCCACTTCTGGGGCAGGGCTATGTGGATGGCCCACAGAATGCACACCAGCAGAGTCATAAAAAAGCATAAGAGACTGCTGCATGACTTGGGGCTCAGACTGCTTGGCTGATTTACAAGGGGTTTAGGTAAAAGACAGCCACCCAATCTACTATCTCCTGTACTTGTTCTGGCCTCACCATTCGTTGACCAGCATTCGGGCCTACCATATAACCTTGAAGGTTCTGTCGGCTACTGGCACCTGAGGAAGGTGTTTCACTTTTATGTGTAGCTGGCACAGATCGACCACGTCCTCTCCTTGATGCTCTCCTCATTCTGGAAGCAAATGTACTATTTAGCAAAAATTTTGATTATTCTTTGAACCAGCAATGTCGACGCACTTTTTAATTTTGTGCAAGAAATGCACAGCAAGGCGCAAATGTCCTGTGTAGCACTATTTATTAATACTAAAAAAAAAAGAATAATAAATTATTATTATTTTTTTTTTTTAAAACAACAATGTAGACGCACTTTTTTGTGCAAGAAATGCACAGAAAGGTACAAATGTACTATGTAGCACTATTTATTAATATAATAAAAAAATGTAGTTTTTAGAACATTAATCTATCCCTCACAGCAGTAACAGGAACCTCTCCCTATAGCAGTATGAGATGATTTTAGAATGCTTATCTGTCCCTCACACCAGCACCAGGAAGGAACCTCTCCCTATAGCAGTATGAGATGATTTTAGAACACTAATCTGTCCCTCACCGCAGAAGCAGGAACCTCTCCTTATAGCAGTATGAGATGATTTTAGAACACTAATCTATCCCTCACAGCAGCAGCAAGAACCTCTCCCTATACCAGTATATGATTTTAGAAACCTAATCTGTCCCTCACAGCAGCAGCAGGAACCTCTCCCTATAGCAGTATGAGATGGTATTAGAACACTAATCTGTCCCTCACAGCAGCACCAGGAACCTCTCCTTATAGCAGTATGAGATGATTTTAGAACACTAATCTATCCCTCACATCAGCACCAGGAACCTCTCCCTATAGCAGTATGAGATGATTTTAGAACACTAATCTGTCCCTCACCGCAGAAGCAGGAACCTCTCCTTATAGCAGTATGAGATGATTTTAGAACACTAATCTATCCCTCACAGGAGCAGCAGGAACCTCTCCCTATTGCAGTATGAGATGCTTTTAGAACACTAATCTGTCCCTCACACCAGCAGCAGGAACCTCTCCTTATAGCAGTATGATATGATTTTAGAACACTAATCTATCCCTCACAGCAGCAGCAAGAACTTCTCCCTATACCAGTATATGATTTTAGAAACCTAATCTGTCCCTCACAGCAGCAGCAGGAACCTCTCCCTATAGCAGTATGAGATGGTATTAGAACACTAATCTGTCCCTCACACCAGCAGCAGGAACCTCTCCTTATAGCAGTATGAGATGATTTTAGAACACTAATCTATCCCTCACAGCAGCAGCAGGAACCTCTCCCTATAGCAGTATGAGATGATTTTAGAACACTAATCTATCCCTCACAGCAGCACCAGGAACCTCTCCCTATACGAAGTATGAGAGGATTTTAGAACGCTAATCTATCCCTCACACCAGCACCAGGAACCTATCCCTATAGCAGTATGAGATGATTTTAGAACGCTAATCTATCCCTCACAGCAGCACCAGGAACCTCTCCCTATACTAAGTATGAGATGATTTCAGAACGCTAATCTTTCCCTCACAGCGATGGCAGCATCCTCTCCCTACACTAGCCTGAGAGCATGTGATATGCAGCGCTACGTGACTCCAGCTCATATTGAGGCTGGGTCACATGATGCACTGGCCAATCACAGCCATGCCATCAGTAGGCATGGCTGTGATGGCTTCTAAGGGCAAACGAGTGACACGCTTGTTGATTGGCTGCTCTGCAGCTATTCAAAAGGCGCAAAAAATACCCGAACCCAAACCCGAACCCAAACTTTTTCTCAAATGTTCATTTTTGGGACACGGACACCCCAAAGACCAGTACGAACCCGAACTTTACAGTTTGGGTTCGCTCAACTCTAGCAATAACCCAACCGGTTTTGTTGCTAACGGACTTCTTCCCGAGGTCTCAAGTTATATCTTATTTCTATCTATCTATGGTCCATCTGTTATAGGTGGTTTCTTAACCTTTTGGTGTTCTCAGTTTCTTGCTACTGTCTAGCAATTGCGTAGATTCTTACTATACTTAATGAATGAACATTTTATGTATAAACATCTTTATACTTCAGAAGGTCTTTGTGTCTATGTAGTCCCCCCTTTAAGTAGCTACTAGTGAACACCCCCCTCCCGCCCACCCCATTTGGTTTGCACCAGAACTCCCGAACAGAGAAAAAATTTGGACCTGAGCCGCAAACTAGATTAAAGTCTATGGGACCCAAAAAATCAAAAGGCTTATATAAATAAAAAGGACATGGGGGCCCGGGTACTGCCCTTTGTGACATGTATCAATGCAAAAAAATGTTTAAAAAGATAATTTTTTAGTTCAATCCATTTTTATGTTCATTAAAGGTTACAACAATATGTATTGTTCATTACATATTTAAAGTACACGTCTGCTTATTACAATAATCAACAAGGTAAGTATGTGTAGTATAGATTGACATCTTAATAGTAATGAAAAATAAAGGTTAACAACATGTGAGAAAGATTGGTTGCAAGTTATAAACAAAACAAGTTTTGACAGTGTATTTTAAGTATGGGTACTCAAGAGACTTTATCCAACAAATAAAAGAAGGGAAGGAAGGGGAAGGGAAAGAGATCTTGCAAGAGTAGGTTCTATAGTTATAATATTAGCATTCAGCTTGATATATGGTGTTTTATATAATTGTACATTTATTATTTTGTGTCCATAAGGCCCATTTCTGGAGAAATTTTGGGTAGGAGAGGTTGATTAGTGCAAATGTTCTTTCCATGTCATATTGGTGGTTAATCTCTGCTATGGTTTCTGTTACACTAGGTATGTTGATAGATTTCCACTTTCTGGTAATGTTTAGTTTTGCTACGTACAGGGTATGTATAATAATGTGTCTAGAAGGAGGAGGAAATGAGTCTAATCCTATGTGTATTAGTGCTATTTTTGGGTCTGGGTTAATAATGTGGCCTGTGATATCCGCTATTAGTTTGAAAATCCCGTTCCAATACGAGGTGAGAGAATTGCAGGACCACATTATGTGCATAAGGGAACCAAGGTCACCACAGTTACGTCAACACTGTGGTTGAGTGTTAGGAGAGATCCTCAAGAGTTTTATTGATGTGAGGTACCGCATATGTAGTATTTTTAGATAGGACTCCCAATGATTTGCGCAGCTGGAGGTTTTGGCGGAGTAGAATAAAACCTTCTGCCAATTTTCATCCGTTGTGTGGTGGTTTAGTGATGATTCCCATTTTTCCAAGGATGAGGTTCTAGTTGGAAAAATTACCTCGCTGATAATGTTATAGAAAAATGAGATTCCATGACCTCTGTAGTATGGGGTATCAAAGAATTGACATACTTTAGTTGGGATAGTAATTTCTACAGGAATCTTATGTGAGTGTAGGTAGTGGTATATTCTTATGTATGTGTAGAACGCAGAGGGTGGTAAGTTATAGTTCTTTTGCAGGGTGGGAAATGGGATTAAGATTTATTTGTAGTAAAGCTGTTGGAGATGATTGATGTTACATTGTGTCCATGGGACAGTATTTAAGTCTGGTATTATTCCTTTAAGAATATTTATGGGGATTTTTATAGGATCAGCTGGCTGTGCATTTTGGGAGATTAGAAATGCCCATGCTGTTTGGGAGGCTTTGATGGTTGGGTGTTTGGATTCCGTGAATCTAGGAAGAGCATAGGAGAGAAGTAAGTAAGTATATGGAGTCATAGGGTGGAGCATGGAAGATTCTAACAAAGACCAGATTTTCTCTCTGGAGGAGTGCCACCAGTAGTATAGTTGATCTAATAATGACGCTATGTAGTATGTGTGCAAATGTGGAAGGGCAGCGCCCCCTTTATTTAGTGGTCTGTACAACAGATGAGATGCACATCTGGGGCGTTTCGATTCCCATATGTATTGGTTTATATATTTTTGGGCAGTTAGGAAAAACATTTTGGGAAGGGTGATAGGGAGAGTTCTAAAGAGGTACAATATTTTGGGGAGTATAAACATTTTCACAATGGCTATACGACCTAGTTTTGAGACACCCTTAGAGCGTAGTGAGTTTAAATCCTTTGGGAGTGATTGCAAAATTACTTTGTGGTTAAGATCATACAATTGTGTGGTGTGTGGGGTCAGGTTAATTCCTAAATATGGAATTGATTTTGAGGACCAGGAGAAAGCATACTTTTGTTGCAGGGTATTTTGGATGTGAGGAGGTAAATGTAGTTTAAGGATTGTTGATATGGAAACGTTCAGTTTATAGTAGGATATTTGGGTGTATTGGTCAAGGGCTTTTTGAACAAAATGGAGGGATTGGGTTGGGTTAGTGACTAAGATAATTATTTCATCAGCGAAGAGACTAATTTTCTGTTCTATATGGTTGTATGGTATGCCAGATATTTTTGCATCTGCTCTTATTTTGGATGCTAGGGGTTCTTTTAGGAGTGCAAATATTATAGGGGAAAGAGGGCAGCCTTGGCGTGTGCCATTAGTTATTTTAAAAGGTTTAGATAGTAGGCCATCTGTTAGAACTCTCACTGAGGGGGGTGAATAAAGGGCCATAATAGCTTGTTTTATCCAACCTATGAAACCAAATTTCTATAGAGTTTCCTGCAAGAATCCCCAGTGAATTCTGTCAAACGCCTTCTCTGTGTCCAAAGAAAGGAACAGAGAAGGCTTTTTTTGTGTTGTAAGTCATGTAAAAGGGAGATCAGTTTCCTTGTGGCATCCGGGGCTTGTCGTCCAGGCACGAAACCCACTTGGTCCGGGTGTATCAACATAGGGATCAGGGGAATAAGTCTTCTAGCTAATGTTTTAGCATATATCTTAATATCCGTGTTAATAAGGGATATGGGTCTATAGTTTTGGACTTCCTGGGGATTCTTGCCAGGTTTAGGTATCGTAGTAATTATTGATTGTAAGAACTCTGTAGGAAAGGAGCCAGAGGATGCAGCAAAGTTGAAGAGGTCTGCAAGGTGGGGAACCAGATCAGTTGGGAATTGTTTATAGAATTCATTAGTGTATCCATCTCTACCTGGGGATTTGTGCAGTGGAAGGGTTTTTATAGTTTCTTCTATTTCCTGGGGAGTGAAGGGTTTACATATAGATTGAATTTGAGTTTCTGTGAGAGAGGGTAGGTTGGTAGTTTTTAAATATTCTTGTATAGCTAGTTGGGTGGGTTAAGGTGTTGTGTCATCGTCTTTGAGGTTGTAGAGAGCTTGGTAGAAGTCCCCAAAGGCATCTGCAATATCTGCAGGGTTTGTGTAAAGGTTTTTGGAGATGGGGTGGTAGACTGCATTTATTTTTGCTTTTAAGCGTTGGTGTTTGGCCTATTTCGTTAGTAAATAATTAGCTTTATTTCCTAAAGAGTAATATATGGATTTGGTTCTTTTCAGGTTATATTCAATTTTGTATGACAGTAGGGACCAAAGTTTTTGTCTATCTTGCTGTAGGGAGTCTGCTAAGACTTGGGTGGGGGCTTGCTTGTTTTGGGTTTCTTTTTGCTTAATTGAATCTAAGACCTCCTCAATTTGCTTTCTCCTCTGGCTATTCAAATTGGATTGCATTTGTATAAAGATTCCCCTCATGTAGGCTTTGTAAGTAGCCCATAGAGTGGGGATAGATACTTCTGGTGAAGAGTTTGTTTGAAAAAATAAGGTGTGGGCTTGAATGATTTTCTGGCGGTGTTCGGGTTTAGACAGTAAGGCCGAGTTTAGTCTCCAGAGATTGGTGGAAGCGGCTTTGCGAGGTTCACCTAATTGTATCGAGACTGGGGCATGATCCGACCATGTTATTGTCCCAAAACTTGATGAAGTTATTGTTTGTAGTGTCCATTTGTCTGTAATAAAAAAAGTCAATTCGGGAGTATGAGAAGTGTGGTAGGGAGTAGTATAAATAATCTTTCGGTGCTGTGCTGGCATCTCCAGATGTCATACAGGTCCAGGGTGTGTAGTACTTGATTCAGGGTTTGGTGGGGTGCTCTTTTGGTATTCGAGGCATCCAAATCTCTATTATTAATGATGTTAAAGTCACCTCCAATGATAAGTTTGCCTTTTTTGAGGTCCAGGATTTTCTTGAAAAGTTTTCTACAAAATCTAAGTTGTTTTGGTGTTTGGGGCATATACATTTGCAATAGTATATGTGGTTTTATCAATGTCACATATGAGGATGTGATATCTGCCGAGGGGATCCACTATTTCCAAATGAAGGTGAAATGTGTATGTATTCCTTATTGCTGTCAGAACTCCATTCTTCTTTCGGGGGTTGGAGGCAAAGAAGGTATGTGGGTATTGTCGCATATGCAGAGTTGGAGATTTGCCTATAGCAAAGTGAGTTTCTTGTATTAGTAAAATGTCTGGTTTGAGTAGATTGGATTCTCTGATCAGTGATGCACGCTTGAATGGTGAATTCAGACCTCGTACATTGAGAGTCGTAATTTTAAGAGGCATCAGAGGTATACAAGAGTCAATGTGGGTGTATATGTGATAAATCTTTGGAGTTTAGAGGTCTGAAGTTGACTCTGGTGGGAGTAACTTTCTTTGGTCAATGAGTTGAATAGGGCCAAGAAGTAATTGTATTTTGGTTTTCCAGATGAGGTTACTCTTGTGTGAGCATAATGTTCAAGTGAATGCTTCTTTGCAAGATATTGTATGTACCGTAGGGAGGATGGTGTTTTGTGGGGGAAGAAAGCAAAAAAAAGGGGAAAGAGTAAGAAAGGCTTGTCAAGAATGCAAGCAACATGGGTAGCATCTCTTGCTACTTTTGTGAATGGGGGGAATAGAGATATCCGAGTCATTAACGTAATGATCGGAGATAGAACAGAATTAAACATAGTTGTCAATGAGGCTAAAAGAAAGAGGTCCCAGCTTTTAGTGGGTTGAACTGATGCATCCAAGTAGTACTTTTTTGTTTAAGACCACTGTGTGTCCATATGTTGTGGACGCTTTGGAGAGGGGGAAGGTTCCAGTGCTGGTATTATTCCCCATTAAGTAGTTTCAAACCTGATTCCAAGCTCCTGATTGTGTGGGATTTGCCTTGTCGTTTAATCGTTATTTTCATAGGAAATCTCCATTGGTAGGGAATGCTATGGTTCCGAAGTGCCTTCGTTATAGTTGAAAGATTTCTTCTATTTTGTAATGTCGCTTTCGAAAGGTCTGCATAGATTTTGATCCCAGTGTAAGGTTATGGTAGTGAAGAGGTGTTTTTCGCAGCTAACATGACTTTTTCTTTTGCATGGTACAAATGGACTCTTGCTAGAACGTCTCTCGGGACAGAGGCTGGTAGGAAATCCGGTTTTGGAATCCTGTGGGCCCTGTCCATTGCTAGTTCTAGATCACAGAGTGAAGGACTTAGTACTTTCATCAGTTGTTGCACATATGGTACAAGTGCATCAGGTGTTATCACCTCTGGTATTCCTCGGAGCTTGAGATTGTTCCGCCTGGAGTGATCCTCCAGGTCGGCTATTTTGAGGCGTAGTTGCTGCAGTTCTGAATCTTGGTCGGTGAGGGCATCTACCATGTTATTATGGGCTGTACACATTTCACTGACCTTAGTTTCTACATGCGCAATTCTGGTCTCGTGCTTCTGTATAGATTTCTTGACAGGGACGAGGGCTGCGTACATATCTGAGTGAAGAGATTGTCGCAGAGAGACCAACATAGTCTTCAAAAATACCTCTGTAATAGGTTGATCTGAGGCTGGTACATTCTCTATGTGAGAGGAAACGAGGGTAGACGGAGCGATCGTTTCCGCGAACGGATCTTCGATTTGTTCTTCGAACAAATCCACGATCGGATCCGCGTTCGGATTACGTTCCGAGTCTTCCATGCGGGGCCTGGACTTTAGCAGGCTCATCTCACCTGCTTTTTGTGAACGTTGTGATGTTCTTTGTCCTGGGCCGGCGCCATCTTGGATGGAGTTAGGGCCTGATGCTGGGAAGAAATCTGTGAGTTTCTGCAGCCGATCGGCGTTCTTCCTTCGACACATCTTACTAGGCAGCGGGTAGTTTCAAGAGCACGCTGTGGGGTGGATGTTGTCAGTATTGTCGCTTTTTCAGTCGATTTATGGCTGGGATCACAGGAGCCTCATAGAAGAGCGGCCATCTAGGTTGCTGGCCAGACACGCCCCCCTAAAAAGATAATTTTTAAAGGAGTAGTGATTTTAGTCTGCCTGTAAAGTGGTGGATCTGTACTGTGTATAGAACCTGCAGCTGCAAAACTTACATTTGTAAAGACTAAAAAAAAATTAAATTGGCTCATGGCTGCAAGCCATTGTTGATGGGGACAAAGGCCTCTTCTCAGCCCCCCATGTGAATGAGTATGGGGTACATTGTACCCCTGCCCATTCACCAAAAAGTGTCAAAAATAAAGACAGGATGCAGTTCTTGACAACTCCTTTATTAAAAAAATAAAAAAACAATGTCCCCCGATGTAGATCCATTATCAATCACGCTGCCCGCCAGACCATAAAAAAAATATGCTGACGAAAGCTAACCATCGAATGCCTGCTCCTCTGACAGGTTTAAATAGGGGTGAAGCCCCCTGGTGACATCACCTGGTAGCACTGCTCCTTGTGATGTCACTGATCAGTGCATGCTGGGTAGATGACATCACAAGGGAGTGGTGGCCGCACCCCTTATCTATTTAAGAACTGTCACATGGCAGATCAGGCATTCAGCAGTTAGCCCTCGTCACGAGTGGTGCTTTTTTTTTCTCATCCTACGGTGCAGCGAGCAGCATGATTGACAATGGATCTACATTGGGGGACTTTTTTATTTATTTTTTAATAAAAGAATTGTCAAAAACTGCCTGGAGTGGGATCTGGGGGCCCCCTTGTTAAAGGGGGCTTACTGACTCTAAGCCCCCTACCCACAGACCCCCACAACCACTGCCCAGGGCTGTCGGAAAGAGAACCTTATCCCCATGTTGAGGGCAGAGCCCCCTCCTGCTCCAAAGCACCCCCCATGTTGAGTGCATGTGGCCTGGTATGGTTCAGGAGGCCTTTCTTGGCCTGTCACGCTACATGCTTGGATAAGGGTCTTGTGCTATAGGCCTTTGCTATAGTATCTGACCATCTCTAATCACATTTGAGTAAATTCAAAAGCACAAGTAGAATAAAGATGGGGAAAGGGGTATCTCAAGGAACATTATATCCTCTGGTGTTACTTTTGCATTCTTTTTTCGTGGGCATCATTATTGTGTGTGGTACTAGGCTACCATGATCGCAATAGCTTTGTCTTCATATATGAACTTGAACATCTTTGTATAAAAGTCGATTTTATATACAGTTGTGCTCATAAGTTTACATACCCTGGCAAAATGTATGATTTTTTGGCCATTTTTCAGAGAATATGAATGATAACACAAACACTTTTCTATCACTCATGGTTAGTGTTTGGCTGAAGCCATTTATTATCAATCAACTGTTTTTACTCTTTTTAAATCATAATGACAACAGAAACTACCCAAATGACCCTGATCAAAAGTTTACACACCCCAGTTCTTAATACTGTGTATTGCCCGCTTTAACATCAATTACAGCTTGAAGTCTTTTGTGGCATTTGTGGATGAGGCTCTTTATCTTCTCAGATGTTTAAGCTGCCCATTCCTCTTGACAAAAAGCCTCAAGTTCCTGGAAATTCTTGGGCTGTCTAGCATGAACTGCACGTTTGATATCTCCCCAGAGTGGCTCAATGATATTGAGGTCAGCAGACTGAGATGGCCACTCCAGAACCTTCACTTTATTCTGCTGTAGCCAATGTCAGGACTACTTGGCCTTGTGGTGTGGATCATTGTCATGTTGGAATGTCCAAGTAGGTCCCATGCGCAGCTTCCTGGCTGATGAATGTAAATGTTCCTCCAGTATTTTTTGATAACATACTGCAATCATCTTGCCATCAATTTTGACAAATTCCCTGTGCCTTTGTTGCTCACACATCCCCAAAACATCAGCAATCCACCTCTGTGTTTAACAGACCTTGTTGACTCATCTCTAAATGTAGCATTTATGGTTGTGGCCAAAAAGCTAAATTTTGGTCTCCTCACTCCAAATTACTTTGTGTCAGAAGGTTTGAGGCTTGTCTCTGTGCTGTTTGGCGTATTGTAAGCGGGATACTTTGCGGCACTTGCATAGTAATTGCTTTCTGGCGACTTGACCATTGTGCCCTATCTTTCTTCAAGTGCCTCCTTATTGTACATCTTGAAACCTGTTTTCAGAGAGTCCTGCATTTCACCTAAAGTAATTTGTGGGTTTTTCTTTACATCCCAAACAATTTTCCTGGCAGTTGTGGCTGAAATTTTAGTTGGTCTACCTGACCGTGGTTTGCTTTCAACAAAACCTCTCATTTTCCACTTTTTGATTAGAGTTTAAACACTGCTGATTGGCATTCTCAATTCCTTGGATATCTTTTGAGATCCTTTGACAATTATTTTGCTTTCCCCATGACTCAGAATCCAGAAACATCAGGGCAGCACTGGATGAAAGATGCAAGTCAGGAGTCCAGAAACTCATTGACCTTTTATACACACACACTAATTACAAACAGATCACAGGTAAGGATGGTTACCTTTAATAGTCATTCAAACCCCTTTGTGTCAACTTGTGTGCATGTTATCAGGCCAAAATCACCAGCGTATGTAAACTTTTGATCAGGGTTATTTGGGTAGTTTCTGTTGTCATTATTTAAAAAGAGTTGATTGATAATAAATGGCTTCAGCCAAACACTAACCATGAGTGAAAGAAATGTTTTTGTGTTATCATTCATATTCTCTGAAAAATGGGCAAAAAAATCATAAATTCTGCCACGGTATGTAAACTTGTGTGCACAACTGTATACTGTATAATATACAAACACACCTATGCACACACACACACAGCCACACACACACACACACACACACATGTTTTTACTGATGTCATAAATTATCTAAATGATAGCCTGTAGTTATTATCAGTTCATACATCATTTGTCAGTCAATTTTTGCACACGTAGAATATCATAAAAGTGAATTGACATCTTTTTATTCTCATAATAAAAGTGACCTTGACATAATAATGTAATCATTTACTCTGTTGTTATTTAAAAGGCCTGCAGTTTTTGTCTGTACACAACAACACTAGTAGGGTTAATTAAAAATGACAGTTTGACAAAAGGAGCATCAAGGTGTGAAAGGCGTATTGCTACAGGGTAGCTTTATGTAAAAAGATGACCAAAAATGGAAGTTAAAAACTGCGACCTTTGCTGTGTAGTTCAGAACAGCTGGAGCTTCGGGCACGATTGTCAATTGTGCATTGTCCCTAAAACTGACACATTGTGTTTAACAATGCTTGACTTAGAAGATCACAGGAATTCACTCTATAACTTTGTCTTTATTCCATGCAGGTTGTTGGAAAGCTTGTCTAGCCTTCAAGAAGTCACCACCCCCCCCCCCCCCATTGTTAGAGATTATTTTATCTTATCAGCATGGCCACAGTTCGAGGTGATTTAAAAAGAATAACATCATTGAGAAAAGTCCTCACTTAAATTAGCATTTAAAATTACTAGATTTAATTAGATAATCTAATTCTCCCCAGTGACAAGACATCCTTGTAGCATAACATACAGTTTTTTACTTAAAAAATGCATTTCCTATTGAAATGTTGTAGAACCTTAAAACCTCTTTTTCTACTAGACCATACACACATTAAGAATATTGCTGAGTGTATTATTAAGAAGAAACGTTACCTAGTGTAAAAACACTGAATGCAGGTTGAAATACACAGAGATAACAAGGCCGATAACTGATAACACTATGGAATACTTGGGTCACTGAGATCATGCAAGAATACACTAGTGAACACAGGAGGTCTGGCTGCTAGCACATGGAGCCATTGCTCAATACTGAGCAACCTGCATTCTAAGACCCTTTAAGACAGCAGTCCCTCTGTGATTGGCTTCAGCAATGGACGAAGCAGGAAGCCAGCAATCACACACAGTGGGAAAGACCCGGAGCTGGAGCATGGAACAGGTGAGTGTGACACCAACTCAGAGACAGAGGGTGTCATCAATTCAAATACTATTGGGTTGATTTACTAAAGGCAAATACTGTAAGCTTTACAATGAATTTTCATTCTGCAAGGGCATTTTTCCTTGGCCTAGTGAATAATATGAAACTCTGCTGACTTTCATCATTACTAGCAAAAACACAGTTTTTATTCTTTTTCTTTTTTTATTTAATTTTCCTTGCAAGTGATTGAGTATTCTCTGAACTACCATACATACTACACCATAAGGGAAAACTTCCTTGCAACATGAAAATGCTTATGTTAAGAGAGAAGTATGTTTTTTTTTTAAATCATACTTACCTAGGTGGATGTAGCATCAGACTGATGCTGCATCTGTCCCCATCTCCTCTAACACTGAGGACCGACCAATCAAACACCACCGATCGCTCGGTTCTCAGGACCGAGAGCAGCAGAGAGCTGCTGACTGTCAGTCTCAGATCTGTGCTCTGCCCCGCCTCACTCACTGGAGAGTGGCTGTGGAGGGGGCGGGGCTGCCAGCTCAGCCTCTCAGCATTTCGCTGAGAGACTGAACCAGGTGTCGGTCCAGGGATCTGGCGGATCCTGACTCCATGGTTGTGATGACAGAGCTTGGACCAACTTCTGTGACATCATCAGAGAGTGGACTTCAGCCCGCTCTCTGCTGAAAAAGGGTCACAGGAGTGCAAAGCAAACTGCACTCCTGTGATCCCTAGGAGAAGTACAACCAAATAAGCTTTGGCTGTACTTCTCCTTTAAATGAACAGCCTGCTTGTTTGTATTAATTAACCTGTTGCCGACCGCCCCCGATGTGGATTGACGGTGGCAACGTGGCTCGATATTGCATATCACCATCACCTGACGGCGGCTGCGGGACTGTGAATCGTGAGCGTGTGTGTACTGCCAGAGGCACTCTCGTGCACTCAATGTGTAGAGGGGGAGCCAGGGAGTGGGTAGGGTGGACCCAATGTACTCTGGCTACCTGCAATCGCTGCCCCGCAGTGAAAGAACGGGATCCATGTATGTAAACACACGGATCTCCTTTCCAACTGGGGGAGAAGGAGTGTGATTGCATGCTTCCTGTATATGGGAGCAGCGATCACTCTCCTCCCCCACTCATCCCAGCCCCCACACAGTTAGTAACACATCCCAGGGAACACAATTAACCCTTTCATTGCTCCCTAGTGTTAACCCCTTCCCTGCCAGTGACATTTACACAGTAATCAGTGCATTTTCATAGCAATGATCGCTTTATAAATGCCAATGGTCCCAAAAAAGTGTTAAAAGTGTCCGGCATGTCCGCCGCAATGTCGCAGTACTGTTAAAAAATGCAGATCGCTGACATGACTAGTAAAACATTTAAAAAAATAAAAACACCATAAATTAATTCACATCGTTTGTAAACACAGCAACTTTTGCACAAAACATTCAATATGCGCCGATTGCATTTTTTTTTTTTACCAAAAATGTGAGGAAGTATACATATCGGCCCTTTATACTTTTTTTTGGATATGTATTTTAGCAAAAAGCAAAAAATATTGGGTTTTTTCAAAATTGTCGCTCTTTTTTTGTTTATAGCAGTGATCAGATGTGATGCAGAGGTGATCAAATACCACCAAAAGAAAGCCCTATTTGTGGGGAAAAAAAGTTGTCAATTTCGTTTGGGTACAACACCGCATGACCGCACAATTGTCAGTTAAATCGAAGCAGTGCCGAATCACAAAAAGTGTTCTGGTCATAAATGTGGAATCCTTCCGTGGCTGAAGTGGATAAACTGCTCAGAGACTGGTTGACAGTAGACATCTGTAAATTTGTATACACCTATGTGAGCCTTCCTTGGTTGTAGACTCTACATTCCTTTTTCCAAGCAGAGCTACTGAAGTAAGGTAAACAATGCAATTTGAACTCTTACAAGGTAAAGTTATGCATGACCCAAATGTAAATGTCAAGTATTTATAAATATGCAATTTTGAGGAAGCCTGTTCATTTGTTTTATGAATAGAGCACGTCTGTATCTACTAAGCATTTGACAAATTATACCTGTATTGTTCAGTAAATATATTTAATTTTCTATATCTTTAAGCTTAGATAATGCTCATATAGGACACAGTTTCATATGAGGAAAAACATTATGAAACTTGATCTAGGAGCAATGAATTAATATCTTCAAAATAACATTTCTGTATTATCCATCACTTAGAAAGGTATTCTGTTTATTTAAAGGAGATTTCATGATGGGGAAATGTGCATGGATTACATGTCAAAGCTCTTCCACTATAGATTAGGCAGTTTTACCATCTATACTGTCACCCAGCCAGCTTTGCTGCAAGCCTGAAATATGCCAGGAAGGTTTTGTTCAGTAAAGCTCAGCTATTGGCTTACCAGCATATGTTCTTTATGGATAAAGTGCATTTGCTCATTTAATTCTGCAGTGAATGGTGGAGAAGACAAAAAAAAAGCTAGTATCAGACTATTTAAGCAGTTATAATTTTAATTGTGAATGCATATGGATTGGGTTCCTGAGCTGTCATTGGCTATATAGGGGAAGAGGTGGGGATAGTGATGACATCATTAACCAAATAGAGCCATGGCTCTATTTGGTCAATATCATTGCCTGAATATGGCTAGTGGCTGCTCTGAATAAATGCAGAAAAATGTCCCTTTGTCATTAGACTATAAATTACTTTTAAAGGAGAAGTACAGCTAAAACTCCTTTGGCTGTACTTCTCCTGTGGATCATAGGAGTGCAGCTTGTTATGCACTCCTGTGACCCATTTTCAGCCAACAGCAGGCTAAAGCCCACTGTTGGCTGACATCACAGAGAAGGGTCCAGGATGGGGAAAGATCGCAACCATATGGTTGGGAGCCACCTAGGAGCCTGGACTGGCACCTGGCTCAGCCTCTCAGCTGCGCTGCTGGGAGACTGAACCAGCCACTCCCTCCCATCCCTAGTCCGGTGCTCCAATGAGCTGGCTGAATAGATTTCAAAAAATGTTTGCATTGATAAGTTCCCCAAGGCAGTGCACATCCCTATGCAATTTTATTTGACACACTCTTGCCTATTAGCACAGAAAATGAGCATTTTTACTTTGACAGATTTGGCTTCCATTGATTTTAGTTGGGCTTGGATTCGGCATCCGAAATTCTTTAAAGTTTGTTGAACCCTATTCAAACCAAATCCAGGGAAATTCTGTACATTACTACGTGACAGCATGCATTATACTCCTTTTGTGTTATGATGCATAGGGAGAAAGGAGGAGGTTATATGTGACATTAATGGGTTTTTTTCTGAAAATGAAAATTGCACATACAGTATTTGCAGCAGAGTTTTTTTGCCTTTTTGATGTTTCACTTTTTTAAGAGGAAGAGAACAAACAGAATTAATATGTGAAAAATCAATTATTGCATATTTTCTAAGAAAAACATGTTTCTAAAAAAACTGAACATATTTACCCATTTGAAGCAAACCTTTTAAGATTTTACATGATGTGGCAATGTTTTAGTGAGAAGCTAAGCAGATTGCATCCTGAAATAGATATAGTATATTTTTTCTGAAGTCTGAAGATGGAAAAATATAACTGATTTCGGCTCATTTGCATTTGCAGCCTTTTGTGCCAGACAACAAGCATGTTCAGAGTAATTAAGCAGGTATGGTACATTTGGAAATTAAAAATGAGTTTCTTTTAAATTGAAAGAGAAAAAGTCTACCTATTTGCAGCACACATTTGAAGCCTTTACTGGTTAGGCCACAATTTCTACAATGGAGCAAGCAGATTGCATCTGGAACTAGAAAATTAGAGACTGAAGTCACTAGAACGCGTAATATTTAAAAAAACAATGAAGAAGTTCTCCTTGTTTGGATCTTCTTATGAGTGACCTTGAAGAGGAGTAAATTTGAGATAATCTGGGCATTCTGGAGCACATTAAAGGCTAAGTTCACCTTTAAAAAAAATGCAATGCAAAATGCAATTTCAGTATATTTGTCAGCCCATACCTCCTTTACAGGCAGACCGTTACTGGAAAGCAGGAAGATCAATGAACTATGAGAACACTCACCAGTATCCTCGCAGTTCACTGAGAACTACAAATAGTTTGCTGTAGTGGAAGGCAGTAGTTTTACTTCATTCACAGATCACTGTGAATGAATGATGCAGCTGATTACAGTGTCAGGTTAGCACTAGTATAAGGAGGTGTTGATGGTGGCAGAATGTGTTCATGGGGGTAGAAGATGGCAATGGTGGCAGAAGATTGTATTTATTGTAGGCCTACAGTGGAGAAAGGCTTTGGACTGTACACAAAAAAGAGCTGTGGAGACCAGAATGCAACACAAATTATAATCTATGGCATCTGCAGCAGGGGAGCATAATTTTTACTGATCCAGGACTGGTTCATTCAATCAACTGTGTCTGAGGACAGTTTTTTATTCCTGTAAGAAACCCCTTCTGCAGTGTTAAAGGCAAAGTATGTTAAAATGCATGTTGGGTACAGGCAACCCAGTAGCTTGATTGCATTCTGGGCAAGCTCTGGCCAGTGATCGATCATTCAAGTGCTGAAAAGAGAGGCTAAATTTGGCCAAACATTCAGCATTTTTTTTCAATCATCCAGTGGCATTAAAAAATATTTTATAGGGCGTGGCCAGCGACAGCATGTGAGGAAGA
The DNA here is from genome assembly GCA_018402905.1 of Glandirana rugosa. Taxonomy (NCBI): domain Eukaryota; kingdom Metazoa; phylum Chordata; class Amphibia; order Anura; family Ranidae; genus Glandirana; species Glandirana rugosa. The sequence goes on from BLSH010538804.1 coordinate 156,343, forward strand.
CGTTCATCACAGAGCTCCTGCACATAATCCTGCAACGATCCTTCCCTCAGTCCTAGAACTGCAGCACACCAACCTAAAATTGAGGCTGTGAACCCCAGCTACCCTCCAGTATTGGCAGCGTGTCCTTTGGAGCACGGGAGGACCCGCAAGGGAGACAAAGAGGCAGCCTGGATGGACCAAGATGGTGCTAGTGCGCCGCAGCCACAGCGCGCCCCGCGATCCGCTGACAAACCAAAGGAGGCAGGGGGTAAGTCACACAAGGCTCACAAGCAGCAAGGGAAGGAACAGCCTGGGACTATCCCTTACTACACCCAGAGGCAGCCCAGCCCTGACTGCTCTTCATTCACGGACACCCTGGCTCTCCTCCACCCATCAGGCCCTGATGATCCAGGCAGCCCTGAGGCCTTGAACGATACCTTGCCTCTCCCATCCTCTCCTAGTCCCTGCCAGGACATTTTTGAGGTGCATGGGGAGGATAATGCACAGCCCATGCTAAGTGACATAGTGCACGCTGTTCATAAGTGCACGGCCACAGTAGTGGACCTCAAAGAGCAATTTGTGGGCCTTAAAGAGTGTCACTGTTATGCCATGACCTCCTTATTTGCAGTGGAATGTGCTCATCGGAATGTATACTCTACCTATGGGGAGACTTACTGCCCAGGCTACTTGAAGTGTTTAATGAATCGGTCAAGTCTGGCTCTTTGCCGCCTTCTATGTCCAGGGCAAACATAGTCTTACTGCTTAATCCAGGGAAGGACCCATTAGACCCTCGTTCATATAGACCAATTTCCCTTTTACAATGTGATATAAAGATATTGGCCAAGGTCCTGGCACTCAGAGTCAACAAAATTATTTTATCCATTATCCATCCTGATCAGGCAGGCTTTATGCCACAAAAATCCACAGCCATCAACCTTAGGAGATTATTTCTCCTTTCTCCTGAATATGCAGATGTTGGCGGATAACAAGGGTCAAAGAGCGCTTTTGTCATTAGACGCCAATAAAGCGTTCGATAGTATCAGCTGGTCTTAACTATGGGCAGTGTTATCTAAATTCGGCTTTGGTAAGCGGTTTATAGCCTGGGTTCGTCTTTTATATAGCTCCTCTCGGGCGGCGATTAGGGTGGTGGACCGGCAGTCACCGTCCTTCACGCTGGGCAAGGGAACCCGGCAGGGGTGCCCCCTTTCTCCCCTGCTCTTCGCGATTGCGATAGTGCCCCGGGCTGTCCTCATTCGTGAAAGCTCAAATGACACAGGCTTTAGATATGGGAATCTGTATGAGGTTATGCTATACCCGGATGACATGCTGCTATTTTTGGAAGATACATCCGCTTCCCTATCAGGTGCCATGGACATAATTTTGAAATTCGGGCGTTTCTCCGGTCTTACCATTAATTGGACCAAGTCTGCACTAATGTTACTGGACAATGAGTTTGGTCAGGCTGATTCCATCCCCGACTCTATTCCTGTTGTGTGTACTTTCAAATATTTGGGTATTCAGATTTCTCCAGTCATTACGAGTATTGTAAACTGAATGTATATCCATTGTTGAAAAAATTCAGAGACAAAATCTGTGTATGGGGGATCCTTAGAATGTCGCTGGCAGGTAGAGCCAACTTGATAAAAATGATACTTATGCCTCAGCTCCTATATGCACTTCATAATCCCCGGTAGTGATACCCCTTACAACCTTTAGAATTGTTAATTCCCTTTACAGGATGCTCTTATGGGGCACTTGCCCCCCCCGCGCATCAAACTGGAGCAGTTGCAATGATCCAAGGAGATTGGAGGCTTAGCACTCCCGAATCCTTGGCTCTACTATATAGTGGCACAATTGCAGCATCTGGTGGGCTGCATGTCGTCTGGACTAGTTGCTCCAGCCACACTACTCTTGCTTGCTAGCACGGGTGCTGAATCCATCCCGGAGGGACTGGAGGCACAGTCATTTCAGCAATCCAATTAAAGCAAACCCACGTTTGCCCTGCTCCAGAAAATCTGGAATAAGGTCAGACAGCTTTAGCAGGTGTCAGGCTATACAGAGTATAGTCCCATATGGGGGAATCACTCATATCCTGAACTGGCTAAAATTCAGCAGGGGCCCAGGTGGCATGCAAGAGGGATCAGGCTCCTTTCCCAAGTCTTCCATGATGGGCACTTGCGGTCTTTCCAAGACCTACAGCGCTTATTTCACCTGCCTGATAATATGCAATATTACTACCTTCAACTATTGCACACGGTTAAGGCACAGTGGGAAGGTACGGAGTGGACAATGCCCCCTGCCCCAATTTTCCATTTACTCCAGACTACTACCAGAACTAAGAGCTTCATCTCCCTTTGTTATGGTTTACTGCTATCTGAATTCCTTAGGAGGTATCCCTTTAATGCCAGTACACAATGGGAGAAAGATGTGGGTGTCTTAATGGATGATCAATGGAAGGAAGCCCTCCAAGTGGTTAACCTATGCTCTTTGAATGTCTCCCAGATGGTATCACAGCTATACATTATCCTTTGGGTCCACTACACACCTTTGAAACTTCACAAAATGGGTCACCGCCCAACCCCCTGTGTGACAGATGTCACCGGGGCTCTGGGGATCTGATTCATCTCCTCTGGCAATGTCCTAGGCTGCACCGGTGCTGGACACAGGTGTTATCTACCCTTAATACTGTTTTTCACACTAACATGCCCCTGGATCCGGTGGGGTGCATACTGGGCATCTTGAAGGGGGCGATTCCTGAGGAGATGACTAGGGTGGCCTTTTCTAGGGCATTATTTCAAGCTAGGAAAATAATTATATTAACGTGGAAATCTAACTCACCCCCATCTGTCAAAAGTGTGGTTGACTCATATGGGAAACATGCTTCTTTTAGAAAGGTATATTTTTCAACACAGAGGGTGCCCAAATAAATTTGAAAAACTCTGGTCCCCGTGGTTAGATGTGCCAGGACTTTTGCCTACAGAACTGGTAACGAGGAGGTCACTGCAGTGCCCTGATGACAGATGAATATAGGGAAGAGGGTCCCACTGATATGAAAAGTATAGTTTGACATTGAAAAAAGTGTAAATGTTCCACACAAATGGATAGATGTAAACTTTTTCTCTAAGAGCTGCTGCCTCCACTGAACTCCACAAAAGTGTAGTTATAGTAATATAATGAAATTAAGGTGGGAATGGCGCTGCTCTACTGATATGCGAGATAATCTAATTTATTGCTATTATGATCAACTCATATAATTCCCAGGAAGCTGGTGGGTATCAGGAAAAAGGAAGACGAAGGAAAAAAAGGGAACTTTTTCATATATTCCACCAAAAAGTGAAAATATGTAAATGTAAGATTATAAAAAGTATTGCTGAATGAAAGCACTATTGCACTTTAATTAACATATAGGTATCATATATTCTTTAATATTTTTATTCATTTGATTTATTGTTATCGAATTTCTGCAATCTATGTTTTTATAAAGACACATGCCCATGGACATCACATATGAATTTATTAAGCTCTAATGTAATTATGCACTTTATTGTCGCTATACACTTAATATTTTAAATAGTACATTTTTATTACCATTTTATTATCATTTCTATTTTTCATGGTTGATTTTGACTATATACACTATTAATTTAATTCACCAATACTTTTTATAATCTTACATTTACATATTCCCACTTAGGGTGGAATATATGCAATTGTAGCACAGGGAATTTTATACGGCTTTTTGTTTCCTTTTTTTCCTTTGTCTTCCTTTTTCCTGATACCCACCAGCTTCCTGGGAATTATATGAGTTGATCATAATAGCAATAAATTCGATTATCTCGCGCATCAGTAGAGCAGCGCCATTGCCACCTTAATTTCATTATATAGTTTGACATTAGTGTGATACGGAGAGCAGGGGATGTTGGACTGCTTACAGCATAAATTGGTATACCGTGAAGAATTGGATGGCTGTTATATTCCATAAGTAGAGTATTTGTATGCTTACATATATTGATGACGAGCAGAAATGACAACACAATGCTTTATGTGTTCCTTTGAGAATTGTCCAATGTGTATACGTGATGTACTGTTTGAGGCTATGATTAAGCACCTACACACAATGGTGTGAAATGCGTAAGCCTTTTTGTACTATACCTATTGGTTTTGGAATACTGTATGGATCCTGGATTTTATGTCGGTTCAATAAAGATCACTTCAAAGGAGTGCAGCTGTCCAGCACTGGTTCTTTATTGCTTTCAATATTGCTTTATGTGTTCCTTTGAGAATTGTCCAATGTGTATACATGATGTACTGTTTGACCGTGTTATTCAATAAAACTTTACCTGATTTAAAAAAAATATATATTTTATGATTTCCATATCCATACAAGCTAGATTAAAAGAGGAATCCTCCCTGCTGTCTGTATTCTGACAGTGGAATGCCTCTGTCAGAATAGACTGTGCAGCGCTGATTGAACACAAATTTTCCAACAAGCCTGCTCAAGAGAATTTGATCATTAGAATGACTTCTAATGAATGTACATGGCCATAGATAGATTGAAACTTGGCAGGTCCCTGCTGAATAAGCTTAAGTTCAACCCATCTATGAGCAGCTTTGGGTTATACACTAAAACAATATTTTTGGTCTAGGATCCAAAACAAAATTAGTAGCATCTGCAGCAGGGCTGATCCACAGCTAATACTTTTTCAAAGGTCATCCAGTTGGGGATAGACTGTTTTTTTTTCTCTAAAAAATAAAAAAATATGTGCGTACAGAAGGCATGCTGACTGCAGGGCAGCTCCGCAGCCCAAATGCATACTGAGCAAGCTCTGACTAATAGTCCATCCTCATTATCCAATGGTCGCAGTTGGAATGCTCTAACGCTTCAGCCCTCCAGAGTTCCCGGGGCATACCCCTTTGGCTGATTGATGCTTTTCTATCCATACACTGACCCAAATGGATATTAAACTGACCACTATTGTGGGATATTCACATGTATGATAAAAGATATGCACCACATATATCTACATCTTGCTTGCGGGAAATTACCCTTCTCTGAAGCCCCTCTGTGACATTTAGAGGACAAACTGCAACTTTTTTTAATCTTGGTTCTTCTTTCAAGATGCACTCACAGCTTTTCTAAGAGAGTATTCTCCTGTGTTTAACCGCTTGCCCATGGCTGATTGGCAAATGACGACGACAAAGTGGCTCTGTAACGCGAATCGCCATTATACAACGGCGGCCGCGATACAGAGCCTAGTGAGCGCGCGCGCTCACTGTGTTCGGGGGGGCCAGGGAGCGGGTGCGGCGGCTTCGATTGCTGCCGGCTACCCGCGATGCCCCCCCCGGAGTGAATGTATGGAGGTCCGTGTATGTAAACACGGACCTCCGCTCTGTGTGAGGGGGAAGGGCTGTGATCACAGCCTTCCTGTACATGAAGGCTGTGACCACTTCCCTTCCCCTGCTAGGACAGTCCCCCCACAGTTAGAACACGCCCAGGGAACATAGTTAACCCTTAGCGCGCCCCCTGCAGGTTAATCCCTTCACTGCCAATGGCATTTACACAGTAATCAGTGCATTTTTATAGCACTGATCGCTGTATAAATGCCAATGGTCCCAAAAAAGTGTCAAAACGTTCCGACATGTCCGCCCCAATATCGCAGTACCGCTAAAAATTGCAGATCGCCGCCATTACTAGTAAAAAATAAAAAAAAAATAACCCCAAAAATGAATTCTCATCACCCGTAAACACGACCACTTTTGCGCAAACCAATCAATAAACGCAGATTGCGATTTTTTTTATCGCAAATATGAGGAAGAATATAAATTGGCCAAAAACGGTGAAAAAAAAAGTTTTTTTATATTTTTTTTTGGATTTGTATTTTAGCAAAAAGTAAGAAATTTGTGTTTTTTTTGCAAAATTGTCGCTCTTCTTTTGTTTATAGCGGCGATCAGAAATGACCCAGAGGGGATCAAATACCACCAAAAGAAAGCTCTATTTATGGGAAAAAAAGGACGCAAATTTCGTTTGGGTACAACGCCGCACGACCGCGCAATTGTCAGTTAAAGCGACGCAGCGCCAAATCGCAAAAAGGGCTCCGGTCCTAAAGCTGGAAATCCTTCCGGGGCTGAAGTGGTTAATGTTTATGCACCCCTGAAGGAGCAAAACTATTTCAAAACACTTTGGGTGTTTATCATCTTCACCTCTTGCTCTGGGGATCTCAACTTGAGTACATTAGAAAGAACTTTATTCAACAATCTTTTAACATGTATTGCAATTTTAATATTTTGTATCAATAACAACTTTGTTAACTTTTTTAAATCATTTAGAAACATTGTTTAATTTAAATACAACTCGGTACTGTTAAAGTTCCATTATGATGGGTTTTTTCCATATACATGTAATTTAGAGATGTTGGTACTCAACTAGCTACTATCCCTATTTTGAATCAGTTGGAAGGGTACCAACATCCAGCCTTGACCTGATGTAATTTGTCACCATACGATTCAGCCGCTGCCTATAATTGCAGGCAGCAAGCATTCCTGGACTTTGGGAAACAAAGAATGTTTTGAAAGTCTTACTTTGACTGCCACCACTTATCCTCCTTTCATTTACTGTGACTTTCCCTTAAACTTAACAAAAGATCCAGTGAGGTGACCAACCTGTAATGGTCCTTCTCCCTAATGCCATGAATCTTTGGATCCTTACAAAGCACTGGAGCATGAAGGTGTCATCCACCGCAAAATGCTGGAGGCAGAAGAAGCTGAGTCACTGAGGACCATATTGTCCTCAGCTATCTCCCCCAACCTTGTACAAGTCCTGGGTTTTGTGAGGGATTACCCCCAGAAGCCTGCCACATGTTCTTCTCCTTCTTAATGCTTCCATGGCAACCTCCTCTTTCTGTACCTGCTGTGCCCTCACAGGAATGAAGTTTGGATAAAGTAGGCACTGAGATACCAAGAAGTCTTCCTTTCTCTTCCTTCTGCTGTGCCTCAAATGCCTGTTATATTGTCCCATGCAGTTTCTGCACCAGCAGGAACACTTTCGGTATAGTAATGCTGATCCCCACTTTGTCATGACTCAACGTTTTGGTTGCCTTGGTGAGAATACAGTGCATGCATCCTGAATAAGTAACCACTGATGTGGGGAAAAATCCCAGCTCCTCTGGGCCTGTCCTCATGTCACACAGGTACTCATGTATGGCCCATTGATACATTTCAGTTACTGCAGCATGGACAAGGTGTGGTTCCACCACGTATACAAATTGCATATCAGGAGGCTTGTGGATTTTGAAAATCACACTAAATTTCACCCAGCCTAACATTAGCTGGGTATGACGATCTGAAATGGCTTCAAAGTGGTCCTCCTAAGAAGATCCCTATAGGCATGGGTACTTACCCAGGAAACACTGCATTGGTAGGTTGAGGATGTATGCCAGGCAAGGCACATGTGTGAACTTCCCCTGCGAAAAGATAGAGAGCAGGTTGATGGCATTGTCATATGTGACCTTTCCTGGCATAAGATGGCATAGGGTTGACCACCTCTAGGTCTGCCCCTGCAGAGCTTACAGAGCCTTTGCCCCAGTGTGACTCCTATCCCCCAGGCATACCAGCTTCAATTTGCCTTAGCCATTGCTTAGTCTCCTGAATGCTTATGAAATGACTGTTTTTAGGGAACTCCATAGAATGAAGGAATATAGGAGGAGTAGAATGAATTGACTGATCTGCCACTGTTACCAGGTGCCAGGTGGTACATCTAGATTATTTGCTGGCCTTTTGATTTGTCCTTTTGATTTGTCCTTTTTTTTCTTCAATCAAGACATTTGATACACCATAGATTTTTTTTCTCTTTTGGTGTCTTCAGTCAAGACTTAATTTACACTGCTTGGGATAGTCTCTAAACAGAAGCTATGTGGATTAGCATATCCTCACCAATAGCTTTGGAAGCTGTACCCGGACCCTGCTGGACTGAAGATCTTTCATGACAGAGCAACAGTTACTGATGAAGTTTCCTTATATTCTCCCTATTTCCATTTACTGTCAGGTAAATCTATTCCTTGTACTATTACTAAGATTCCTACCCCTTGCTCATTGTTAGAAGATTCTGTTCCATGGGTAGGGTAGATAATTCCTAGAATCCTATACAATATTTACTGGTTAGGAAGGCTTGCAATGTGGCTAAAACCTCTATGGGAGTTGGAAGGATTTCTTTTTATCTTTTTGATCCTGACAGCTCTGTATGATATACAATATGCTCAACCTGCTTAGCTTTTTATTTAGGTGTCATTGATCACCCCATCCTCTCCTTAAAGCGGAGCTCCACCCAAAATGGGAAGTTCTGCTTTAAGGACTCATCCCCCACTTATGAAGAATTGGCACTTTTGAGAGGTGGGGGGGGGGTACCTGATTTTGACAGCTACCAGCTCCCACTTCTGCTCCGCCTGCCTAGGCTATCAGAAGCAGAAGTTCTCTTCCCCCCGCAGTCTTCTAGCACATGTAACAGGTCCCAGAAGACTGCTTGACCATTCACAATGTGCAGCACTGCTTGTGCATGCACAGTGGGCACCCGGCTGTGAAGCTGCAAGCTGTCACAGCTGGGTGCCCATAGTTAAGATGCCAGTGCCAAGGAAAAAAGACAGCAGGTGAAACCAGCTGGGGTGTGGATTGTGGGACAGGCGAGAGGCTGTTTTTAAAAGTAAGCTACTGCAGTTTTTGTGGCTGCCAACTTTCATTCTTTTCACAGGAGACTGGAGCTCCTTTTAAGATTTAAGTTTAGCACCTTTCAGTTTTGGTCGGGTAAGGATTTTCCCTTTCTCTCTATTTTTTTCTGTGAGGGCTCTTACATGCATGAATATGATCTTAAGACATTAGCTGCTGTCAGGTATCAACCTATATTTGCTTGAAACTCTCTATCTCTCCCGCTCTCTCTCTAAGCTTCCTCTACCTGAAAGATTAGGTACTGTATGTCTGTTTTTACTATAGGATTGGATTTAGCCCAATAAACATTGTTTATTCATTGCCTAGTTGCTGGTCTAGTTTTCTGTTCTCTTCAGGTGGTATGCTGTTCAACCTGTTTTTTTTTTTTCTTTTGTTTTGTAGATAATTAATTGCTCCTTCATTTTCTGAGACTCATGGCACCTTATGGTAGCACATTTTACCCTTAGTGGTGTTTATCTATCCTAGTCTGGAGCACCAGATTGATTTTAGGTGCCCTCTGCTTGGTCATGACAATTTTCAAATTGGTTGGCTTATTTTCATTTAGCTTTATTTCTAGTGTTGACCCCTTTAAAATACTTTTTCAGTACAATCTATACTTTGTTAGATCTCTTAGTAACTTTGTCCCACCCCTCAGCTGGACTTATTTTTGAAGTCCTGACTATTTAAAGAGTAACTCTACTTTTGTTGAGAGAAAAGCAATCCCCACTGGGTGATCAATGTACATTGCAGGGATTTTTACAAACGTTGTGCAGATTCCTTCCTGTTTCTCCTGATTTTTTCATTTTTGATCAGCTGATGCACTTGCAAGGATCTGCATCCCTTTATAAGTGACTTACATTTGTAGGAGCATCTCACCAAAAATTACATTTTTGTTGCAGGGATGCCTAAAATATGACTTGTATCTTAGTGCATACTTCTGGGAAAATCAGTGAACCAATAAAACAAGCAGGAAATTACATCTCTGGGGGCATTCCCTACACCAACTGTGTAGGAAACACCTCCAGGTTGCCATATTGTATTGAATTTTTCAGAAAATTACAGCACGGCAGGCTGAAATGGAAATACAATTTTTGAGCAACAATAAATTAAAATATGACGTGCTTCGCAATTGTGTATGCTATATTATTTTTTTGCAATATCTTTTTCCTATGAAAGTGAAGTTACCCTTAAGAATTTCTACATTTCCTATGTATCCCAAAGGATGATAAATAAAATTATACTTATTACTACATCTTAAAATCATAAAGGTTCCACCTCTCTACATTACTGGCATTATGTACAGTTTGGTCACATAACTGAGATATGATGGTTGGAGCAAGGTTATATGAGGGCTTAAAGGCTAAGTTCACTTTTATGAGCATAATTTCACTTTTCATAATATATAGAAGCCTCTTCTAATGCCCTTTCTGCCCCAGCCATCTCAGTGTTCTTATCTCTCACATACCTTGTTCATAGAAGCTTTCAATTTTCCACATTTCCATTAGAATTTTTAAGAAAAACTTTTTTCTTCCTTCATTTTCTGTCAATCATTTCCCATCATGCACTGCCTTGCTGCATTCCAGAATCGGTTTGTATTATCAGTCTGGACCACACCTTCCTCATTACTATACCACCTCTTATTTTATTTTGATCTCCCATCAGCTATGCAGTGTAAGGCCCTGCCTGATTTGATACAAATTGAATAGATTGTCCAGGTGGGTAAGCCCATTCCATAGTTTTGGTAAAACTAAAGGAAAGTGTACCAAGATTGTACAATACGATTGCATAGTGCATGGCCATCTTTATACAGGTACATAGGAGAGAGTGGATGGAGACACTCAGCTGTCCAGCCCAATTCACATCTCTACAGAAATCCATATTCCCGCATGCATTTTTTGGGGACGTTTCGGAGCATTTCTGCTCATCATGAATAGGGCAGCTCCAAAACATGTTATAGAGTGGAGCATGGCACACTTTTTACTGTGCTTGTATGTCTGCTACCAGTGCTTGGGGTGCAATTAACATTTAATTGTTCTGCAAGTGCTATGCACGTTTGCAGTGAGTTTCCAAAACATGCAGCAAAGTGTGTGTGTGTGTGTGGTTTTTGTGCAGTTTTCCATGCGTTCAGAAATGCACAGATGTTAATGGAGCCTTATTGCTCTTGTGTAAACACATTGATTTCACATTCAGGTCCCATTCACACATAAAGTAGTGGGAGCACACATTTTGTGCCTCATTTTTCCCGCAATACACAGAAGGCAGGGCACGGGCTGCCCTACATGTGGCAAAGTAGTTCATGGGACATTTTGGTGCATTTTGGTTTGCATATCCTAGAGGGGAAGGGCAGGTGCAGGGTGTGTGTTAATGAGGTCAAGTAAGGCCTTGTCCTAAAAGACAGAGTTTTTTTCTTTTCTGCAACAGAGGCACAATATTGGTATATTGGTACAAAGGGGAGCTGGAATTTAGGGAAAAAAAGGTGAATTTAGTCTTTAATGTTTTTTGTTTGCCAGTATTTCAACCTACTGAAGACAGCAATTTAACCCAACTGTTTAAGAATGTTGACAATTTCTGTGACACTCAGTGGAAAAATATGGTAAATACAACAACCTACTGTATTTTATATAGCACGCACATTTCCCCCCTGAAAATAGAGGGCAAATTATAGGCGGGATCTCCCGTTGGCCCTTAGTCACTCACAGTCACACCTCCTGGACGGCTCAAAGGCTATACGTCACATGTCCCGGCGTTGGACCGGTGCTCTGTCTATCATAGGAGCCATCCAGGAGGTGGAACTGTGTGTGACTGAGTGCAGAGTAAACAGGCCATCTCTATGTGTAATCTGGCAATGGTGAGGCTTCAGATGGGCACTAATTAGGCTGCAATGATGGGCAATGTCAAGGCTGCAATGGTGGGCAATGGCGAGGCTGCAGATGGGCACTGAAACTCCAGCTTCCAAGGTGGAAGGAGCTATCCTTGCTCTTCTCCTGGCTGTAGAGGGAACGCTGGCGCATTTTGGCTGCCACTCTTCACGCCCCCATTTACCACCATTTACTATTTTTTTTTCTATTTTTTTATTGTATATTTCTCAACTTCCTCCTTCTTGTGACTATAGGAGTGATTTATCAGGTTTCTAGAGTCCCTGGATTGATTTCTATGATCTCTCAGTTCTCTGGGATTGTTATTCTATAAGTGACTGCCTCCTGTCTCACATCCTGCTCCAGCTTGCTGCTGATGAACCTCCAAATTTTCCCAGATCTTTTTCATCACTCTGCACTGGACCACTGCCTCACAACCTGCCCCACCTTGATCTCTTTGATTGCCCTGCACTGGACCGCTGCTTAAGAACCTGCCTCTTGCTGCTGACTCGCCCCCAAATCTTCCTGGATCACTGGACCTCTTTCACTGCCCTGCACTTGACCTCCTGCTGCTGAACCCACCTCCGAACCTTCCTTGGATTACTGGACCTATTTCCTTGAGCTGCACTGTAAACAACTGGACATCTTCTTTACCACTTTACCCGGATTCTCTCAGTCATGCTGCTCAGGTACATTGCACTGCAACTCCAGCAACTAAAACAAAATTATTTCTTGTCCAAAGGCGCATATGATTTCTGTGGGAATATTGGGATTTTATGACCAAAGAGATATATGCATCGTGGCACTGGGCATCTTCTCCTTCCTTCAAGTACCAGTGCTGTCTCAATCCCTGCTTATCAGCATAAGTCTGCAAGACCACCCCGCACTGGTGCAGACCTTAAAAGCCTACTTTCTCTATCATGCCCTGATCCCATTTTGACTCCCTTTGACCCTCCAAGGAAGGGTCCAACTCACCCCTTTGGGGTATGGTTTCTTTGACCTCCTGCGTCTCTCAGGTAAAGGTGGAGGTTAAATTGTTATTTACAACCTGCTGTACACGTTATCCCTTGTAAATGTACCCTCTTTCTCCTCGTTTGAATGTCTTGCTCTCAAAATCTGTGTTCCCCACTCATCTGTTATTGTTCATTTTCAATAGTTTTTACTGAGTTTTAGAAAAGGTAACAAGGATGTTTACACGTGACTATTTCATGCACAATCTATAAAGCATCTCTTCAAAGTGCAGATAATCTCTAGTATGTTACACAGGCTTGCTTTCGTGGTATCAAAACATGTACCGATTATTAATGTACTAATCTCATATCATGTTGACCTTTAAAGGCATATCGTTGCCGTTGCCCCGAGACTCCAACTACCCCTAGTGGGAATCAAGCCGAGGCTGGATGCCCGAGGAAACGGTCTCCGGGTCATTACTGGTCAAAGATTTGGATTATAGAAATACCATTTAAGGATTACACACCATTATCATATGTATGGGTTATTATGTATAACCAAATTCAGAGAGGAACATGCCAATGACAATGGCCATAACAGAAAGGATGTAAAAAGAAGGGGAACATAGTCCCAGACACGATATATAGTAAATACCACTCATCAGTAAAGAACTATACACTTTAAGTCAAACCTACACACTGTGCGATCCTGGAGTTACCTAATCTAGCAGCAAGACAGGCCAGGTCTGGGTTGTCCGACCCCTTGATCCATCCTAGCAGGGAGTCCCCATGTGTTGTGGCAGTGATGTCGGTGGGAATAGGAGGGAGCCCCCAAGGCCTCTAGCACCCCTCTAGGGATCATGCTGTGCCCGAGGAGGCAGACCCCCCCATCCCCACCCCTCCTGTGTGGGGTTGCCAGGAAAGGACCTCAAACCTTGTAGGATCTATATGGATGAGCAAGCTAGGTGTCTGAGAATGAGGCTTGGGCCATGGGGCTGTCTAGTCCATGGCCAATGCCCCATTGCTAACTTAAGCCTATGCTACAGAGATGATGGAGCTGGGTGGAGAGAAAGAAGTAGGGAGTATAGAGAGAAGGTAGAATAGAACAGGAGAGAAGGGGGTGATGAGCCAACCATATATAAGCTGAGAATTATTTAGGTAGAAGCAATACCAGGTTTAAAGGATATGCCTACATGCAGCCCAAGGTTCCCAAATTGCTTTGAATTTGGGTACGTTATCGGATAGGATGCTGGCAAGTTATTCCTGAGTCATCAACCAGAAAATTTTACATGTGGCTGCTCGAAACGTTACACATGGCTGTTTCCATGCCTTAGCTATAGTAATCTTGGCCCCTAGAAGGATATGATGAATTAATTTCTTGTTGGGCCTGGAGGTCTTTGGAATGCTCAGAAGAGCAGTTGTGGGGGACTTTGGGATCTGACAACCTGTAACCTTGTTAATTAGATAACATATTTTCAACCAGAATGGTCACAGAGGGTCTGTCGATGGATAAATCCTGGCCAATTTGGTTGGGGTAAGGTACCATCTCGTTAGAACCTTCAGACTGGCCTCTGACATAGAGATGTTAAGGATGCCTTTGAAGAATTTAAAGAAAACTTTCTGCCATGTTTCAAGATCCCAGTAAAATTGGAAGTCTGATTCCCATGCAGACATGTAGGTCGATTTGACCGTAGGGAGGGTAAGTGCTTCACAGATAACAGAGATGCCACCCCTGTTCAATAGGCTGACCACACCACAGCTTGTGTGTTGTGAATCTAGGGGGAAGAGGTTTTTCTCTCCAGATTTTATGCAGGAAGTGGGATATTTGACTGAATCTGAATCGCTCCAATTCAGGAAGGTTTAGCTTACTTACGTAATAGCTTAGGGTAATTGGACCTGTGGAGGTGTAGAACTGTCCTATACGGAAAAACCCTTTATTCAGCCACCACTGAAAGGCTTTTATATCCATCCCTGGGGGGAAGTCAGAATTGTGGAATAGGTGTGCTAGGGGTTTGCTGGAGAACACTAGGGAGGACATGTGGCGCAGCTTATCCCACATAGCTAGTGCATGGGATAGAGTTGGAGCCATGATCGGGGGTCTGTTGTTGGGGGACACAACAAAAGAAAGTCTATTGTATGATGCAGGGTTGCTTGTCTTTCCATCTATACCCAGTCTGGTTTTTCAAATCTAGTATAAACTATTGAAAGTTGCGCCAGTGTGGCAGCAAGATAATATTTGTGAAGGTGTGGTAGACCCCTGCCGCCCCTTCATCTGTGGTGATAGAGGGTTTGTTGGGGGATCCTGTATCCCGAACCCCCCCCCCATGAAAATGTAGTAATTTTGCTTTGAAGTGATTTAAGGTGGTCCTTTCTAATTGGGATGGGTAGCGATTGAAAAAGGTATAGGAGCCTAGGCATTAAGGTCATTTTAATTGAATTTATTCTCCCTAGCCAGGACATTTCTTGCTTGGACCAGTTTTTAAGATCTGCCTCTAGTTTGCGGTACATAGGTGGGTAATTTTTGACATAGAGAGATTAAATTCTGGCCGTGAGCTTGATTCCCAAATATCTGATGGATGAATCACTCCACTCAAATTTAAAGTAATTTCATAGCGTGGAGGTAATTTTGGGTTGCAGGGATATATAGTTACATAGTTAGTCAGGTTGAAAAATGACACAAGTCCATCCAGTCCAACCAAAAAAAAAAAAAAACACCCATAAAAAAAAACAAAAACAAAAACATTTATATATATATATATATATATATATATATATATAAAACCAAATAATCCCATATACAATCCTTCACCCACAGCTGATCCAGAGGAAGGCAAAAAACCCCAGCAAAGCGTGATCCAATTTGCTATAACGGGGGAAAAAATTCCTTCCTGATTCCCCGAGAGGCAATCGGATTCACCCTGGATCAACTTTACCTAAAAATGTTAGTACCCAGTTATATTATTTACATTAAGGAAAGAATCCAGGCCTTTTTTAAAGCAATCAACCGTGCTGGCCAAAACCACCTCTGGAGGGGAGTCTATTCCACATTTTCACAGCTCTTACTGTGAAGAAACCTTTCCGTATTTGTAGATGAAATCTTTTTTCCTCTAGACGTAAAGAGTGCCCCCTTGTCCTTTGTGATGACCTTAAAGTAAATAACTGAACACCAAGTTCACTATCTGGACCACTTATATACTTGTACATGTTGATCATATCCCCCCTTAATCTCCTCTTCTCAAGAGAGAATAAATTCAGATCCTCTAATCTTTCCTCATAGCTGAGCTCCTCCATGCCTCTTATTAGTTTGGTTGCCCTTCTCTGCACTTTCTCCAGTTTCCCGATATCCTTTTTGAGAACTGGTGCCCAAAACTGAACTGCATATTCCAGATGAGGTCTTACTAATGATTTGTACAGGGGCATAATAATGTCTCTATCTCTGGAGTCCATACCTCTCTTAATACAAGAAAGGATTTTGCTTGCTTTGGAAACCGCAGCTTGGCATTGCATGCCATTTTTAAGCTTATGATCTACCAAAACCCCCAGATCCTTCTCCACTATGGATTCCCCCAGTTTTACTCCCCCTAGTATGTACGATACATGCATATTCTTAGCCCCCAAGTGCATAACTTTACATTTATCAACATTAAACCTCATTTGCCACATAGTCGCCCAATTAGACAGTGCATTGAGGTCTGCTTGTAAGTTGGAGACATCCTGCAAGGACGTTATATATTAAGTGCTTGAAATTTTGAGTAGTTAACTTGTAACTTTTGGAAAATTCATCTAGTGAGCGATAGAGGTTCGGCAATGAAGTTATGGGGGAAGTGATGAATAGCAGGATATTGTCCGCAAACAGACCACATTTGTGTTCTTGTTGGCCACATGTAACTCCTTTAATATTAGTGTTTTGTCATATAGAGATGGCCAGGGTCTCCACAGCTATGGCGAAAATTAGTGGGGAGAGGGGGCAGCCCTGTCTGGTGCCTTTTTCAATGGGGAATGGCCAGGCGTAATATCCCTGAAGCTTGATTTGAGCCTGTGGGAGGGAGAATAGGGCATGAATTAAACCCAGGAAGCGCTGGCCAAAGACCCAAAAAGCAGCATTCCCTTTTGTTTAAGTCCACTGGTCCAATTAGAGTGGAGTATAGAGACTATATTAATAGCCCTTCTAATTTGGTCTGGACAATGTCTACCGGGAATGAAGCCCACTTGGTCCTTGTGGATGTAGGATCCAAGGAACGAGGCTAGGCGGTTGGAAAGGATTTTAGTTAGAATTTTTAGGTCATTATTTATAAGGGATATCGGGCGATAGTTATCCACTACTTCTGGGTTTTTCTCTGGCTTTGGAATCACCCTTTGTTTTGGCGGTAAAGAATCTTGCCAAGTGTGGTGCTAAGATGTTAGCTGCTGCTTTATTGTAGGGAACTGATAGACCATCCGAGCCTGGAGCTGATCCCTGCTTGAGTTCCCTGATGACCTCCAGGACCTCCTCCTCTGTAATTGCTGCATCCAAAAATTCCCTGTGTGTGACAGAGAGGGATGGGACAGGAGTGCCATTAAGAAACCAATTCCCTCCGTTTTTTCTAAAGGAGGTGCAATGTAAAGTCTCGCATAAAAATTCTGAAAAGGTCCTAAAACTTTAACCGGGTTAACTGTGGGAGGATTTCCAGGGATTCTTATCTTGGGTAATGTGAAGTGTCTAATACAGGGAGTGAGCTTATTCACCAGCATGGAGCCCATTTTGTTCCCCTGGGTGTAGTACCTGTTTTTGCTCCAACGGTTATTTTTCTCTGCCTTCATTGTGAGCGCCAAGTTAAGCTCCAGTCTGGCCTTGTCCAGTTGGTCTAGTTTAAGGGGCGAGGGATTCTTTTTATGTTCGGCACTTAATGTTAGATAGGCTTCCTCTAATTTCTTGAGGGATGCCTCTCCTTCTGTTTTTATTTGTGTAGCCATTTGGATAATCTTCTCACTTATGAAGGCCTTGTGGGCTGCCCACATGGTCTCCGCAGAGGTACTGTCCACGTTGTTGAGTAAAAAGTATTCCTGGAGGCATTTATTAATTTCCACTACTCGGGTGGGGTCAGTTAGAAGAGACTTGTTTAGTCTTCAATGGGGAGAGTTAGAGTTCTGGGAGTGGGTGCGGATAGATAGGATTACTATGGCATGGTCAGATAGTGCCATATCATAAATCCAAGAATCTAAGATATTGGGAATGATGAATGAGGGGGCCAGTAAGTGGTCGGTACTAGCATAAGAGTTGTGGGGGCTAGAGTAGTGGGTATAATCCCGTTTTGTGGGGTTTAATTCTCTCCACACATCTGCTAAGTTATGAGAGTGGATCATTTTTACTATTCAAACACTGGCTTTAGTTGGGCATAGTAGTTGACTCCCAGTAGGCCGTGACTTGTCTAGGCCCTGATCAAAGGCTACATTACAGTCTCCTCCAAACAAGACTGTGTCTTCCAGGAGAGGAGTGAGGGTATCTAACAAGTGTTGAAAGAAGCGGGTTTGTCCCTTGTTGGGGGTGAAGTATGAGATCAGGGAGTAAATATTACCCTCTATAGTACCCTTTACCAGAATGAACCTGCCTTCCGGGTCTCTCGTCAGAGATCCAGGTGAATCTGCATGATTTGGAGAGCAAGATCGCCACACCTTTAGTTTTGTTTTCCACATTGGCAAGATAAAAGTGGGGTAAGTGAGAATGTATACATTTTGGGTTATATTGTGATGGGAAGTGCGTCTCCTGGAGCAGAAGGATGTCCAATTTAAGGGATTTATAGTGATCAAAATGTTTTCTTCGCTGAAGGGGGGAGTTTAAGCCCTGAACATTGTGCATAGCTACCTTCAGGGTTAATTGATTGTGGTCAGCCATTGATCCTAGAAGAGAAGGTGAAAAAGCATCTATGGTCACTAACCCTCCCACGGCTCCACCTGTAGCCATCGCTTGGAACCTGAGCAGTTGGAGAGATCTGTACTTCGGCGCTTCTCAGAGCTGAGGCAATATGGTCGGCTGCAACAAGAAAAACATGAAAAGCAGAGAAAGTAAGCATTAGGGGATTACGGAAGAATCAAAGAGATAGAAACAGCCAAGGAAAATGGGGGAAGAGGGTTAAGAGAAGGTGTGTGGGGAGGGACCAAATAGGGTTGGGGGCTTCTCCTACCAGAGGGAGTATAACCTGGGGAGGAGAAGAAACCCCGGGTATTTAGCTTTAGGTACCAGACAGCCTATCCCCAGGCCACCTGGGGGGATCTGAAGGAAAGGAGGAGGCACATAGGGACCACCTCCCGCCAAAGAGCCCTGTGGATTCTAAGATTGGTGAGCTGACTAATCCTGAGCCTGATAAGCCTGAGTCCCCAGGGCTTCAGAGAACCCCATGGGACCTGGTCTGGGCTTGACACCCCCCCCCCCCAAAGAAAACCAAGGAGGGTCCCCTAACCTGATAACTCATTAAACAGTTTTAACAACACATTGACGTGGATGTAGCGGTGTTGTCCTGCGTGACCTTGACTGCTGTAGGTTCACCATGCAGGACCTGGAAAATCTGTACACTGGTCCTGTGAAGGTTGCAGCATAACCTCTCCGTGTTCTGGTCTAAGTCCAAGCTGGAAATGGTTTCTGTTCTGGTCAAAAAGACAGTGTAGAAAGAACGAACCTTGGGTTGCAGTCGGTCTTCAAAGTGGTCATTAAACATAGTAACCAAACTCTGTAATTTTTCTTCTCTGTGAATTGTCATATCAACCAGAAAAAGAGATTAAAAAAAGAACAGGGCAAAAACAAGGGGATCGTAGGGGTGAAACCCCTAACCAGAGTTCCTGTATTGCCTGTGACCAAAATTTGCTTGGTTTGGGAAAAAAAGAGGCAAGCCTGATGAAGTCTGGCATAGCTGTACCATGGGGTCCGTTGTCCTTAGATCTCTTTGGCTTTGCTTTCATCCATAGCGGGGTCTTTGGGCTTGTGGGGGATTTCTCTTGGCGGAACTCGGTATATTGCTGGACGTATCCATGTCAGATTCCTGGGAAATCAGCTTCAAATGGAGCAACAGTCTTTCACCTTCTGGGAAAGTGGAGAATGCATACTCCCTTCCTTTAAATGAGAACTTGACTGCGAAGGGGAAAGACCACTTGTATCTGATTTCTTTCTGTGCAAGGGTATTCAGCAGGGGTTTCAGAGCTTTCCTGCATTGTACGGTAGAGGGGGACAGGTCTGCAAATATTTGGACTGGGTGTCCCTTACACAAGATCAGGGAGGCTGAAAGTGAGTGGTTCATGACCCCTTCCTTGATTGCGTAAAAGTGGGGTTTTACGATAATGTCTCTTGGGGAGCCATCTTTTCTGGGGGGGGGTGAGAGCTCTATGAGCCCTGTCCAGCTCCAGGTGGTGTGAGGGGGTGTTAGGAATCAAATTTTTTATCAGGTCTTGAATTGCTTCAGGAACCTCCGTAATCGATTCTAGGAGTCCCCTAACTCTGCAATAGTATCTTCTTGATCTATTTTCCAGGTCGTCGATTCTGGACATTGCAGTGTCCAGCTGGTCTTGTAGTATACTGATGAGGTCCGAGTTTTGATTTGAGACTGTGGCTGTAAGGTTGAGTTTGTTCTCGATTGCCTCCATTCTTGCTCCTAGCATTTGGAAGTCTGTTTTAATGTCTCCCATTATCTTTGCAGCCGTGCTAGCCAAGCCCCTGTCTAATAAGGTTAAGAGCTTCTGATATAGGTCTTCAGCCTGCAGTGAAAACTCCTGATGTTGAGGGCCTGGTGAAGGCTGGGCCATGATATTAGGCCCCAGGGGAGAAAGGAGATATTCCCCCTGTGTGCGGCCTATTAGGGACTCTGTTGAGGTAGGAGAGGGTGTTAAAATCTGTTGGCTGCACCCTTGGGCCAAAGGAGTATAGGTGAGTGTGGCAGGGAGATCACTTGCCTTTGCTCCTGTGGGTTCACATTGCTGGCCTCGTGTGTTTGTGCTGGAGCTATGGTCGGAGCGGCGGCCATCTTGGTACACCGGTCTGAGAGACTACGACGAAAACGGGTCCCGGGTCCTTTTTTGCAGCCGGTCTGGCCATGCAAAGGTGTTGCTTCCGGTTCTGGGGGTCAAGACAGCCCCGCTGCTGTGGTCCCAAGGGGCTCGTTCAGGCAGGGCAGGCTCCATTGGCAGGCAGTGGTGTGGAGCTCCCGGCTTACGCGGCCATATTGGAACTCCCGCACATGTGCACGTCATCTGTTATTGCTACAGTTTATTGTTCACCAAAGCCTTGTAGAGATTTTTTAGGTGACTTTGCGGATCTGCTGTAATTTTTATGCCTCAGGTTTAAAAGTATTGTTATACTTGGGGATTTTAATATACACATTAATTCAGAGTCTTCAAGTTTAGCTAAAGACTTTCTGTCTCTTCTTGAATGCTTTGACCTAACTCAATCTGTCTGCACCCCCACATATATCAAAGGACACAGCTTAGACCTTATAATTGGAAATGGCTCTATTGTCTCTGACTGCTCTCCCCGTGACCCAGGTTTATCTGACCATCTGGCTGTTCTTTTCAATATGGAATTAGCAATTTCTAACACCTCCATGTCTCATTCTGTAAATTATCGAAACTGAACTTCTATTGACCAGCCCAAATCTGCTTATTCTGTAATTTCCTCCCTTTCCTGCATCCCCCCTTTTGACACCCTTGTTGACAAAATAAATGCCCTTAATCAAGCTCTTTCATCTTCCCTTGATAACTATGCCCTATTAAAAACTTGAACCGTCTCATTCTCCCGTCCGGCTCCATGGTATAATTCTCACCTTTGCTCTATGAAAGCAGTCTTACAGAGACTGGAGTGAAATTGGCACAGATCCGGCTTGACTGTCCATTATCATGCATGGAAAGACTATTTGTGTGTCTATAAGGGTAAACTTGAGACTGCTAGATCAGGCTTTTTCTCCTATGCTATAGAAAAAAATCTTAGCAGCCCTAGACAACTTTTCTGTACCATCAACAAACTTTTAAAACATCAGAGCCCCTCCACACTACCTGCTTCAAACCACTCTGCAACACATTCCTAGATTTTTTTTTTACCAAAAATATGAGGAACAATATAAATCGGCCAAAACTGATGAAAAAAAAATGTTTTTTTTTTATATATTTTTTTGGATTTGTATTTTAGCAAAAAGTAAGAAATTTGGGGTTTTTTTTGCAAAATTGTCGCACTTCTTTTGTTTATAGCGGCAATCAGAAATGACGCAGAGGGGATCAAATACCACCAAAAGCAAGCTTTATTTGTGGGAAAAAAGGACACAAATTTTGTTTGGGTACAACGTCGCACGACCGCGCAATTGTCAGTTAAAGCGACGCAGTGCCGAATCGCAAAAAGTGCTCTGGTCCTAAAGTGGGAAATCCTTCCGGGGCTGAAGTGGTTAAACAATTTTCACTCAATATCTAACTAACCCTTCCTTGCCAAGATCCTTGAGCGGGCTGTGACATCTCAGTTACATAATCCCCTGATTTTAAATAATCTATTTGTACCCCTATTTGAACCCCTCCAATCAGCTACACAGCACAGAAACCACCTTGGTCAAAGCCACAAACGACCTTCTGTTAGCCTCTGATTCCGGGTCACTAACTATTCTTATTCTACTAGATCCTAGTACTGCCTTTGATACTGTAGACCACAATTTATTACTCTCTCACCTTGAAACCATATTTGGAGTCTTAGAATTGGCTCTGAAAAGGATTAATTAAGTCATATCTCACTGATCGCTGTCACTTTGTTTTTCTTGGTGGATTCAAGTCTGAATCTGGCCCAGTCAAATACGGTGTTTCTCAGGGCTTAATCTTGGGTCCCTTACTTTTTAGCATATGCATGTTTCCATTTGGCCAACTGCTTAGATCACATGGGCTTAACTATCACTTCTATGCTAATGACACTATACATCCACACTAAACCTGATTCTACTTTACCCGCTTTTCTTCAATTAAACAGTGACAAGACAGAAGGCATGCTTATTGGCACCCCTCATCAATTACATAAGGCCAGTCCAAATAGCTTATCTATAGATGGCACTTTACTTGAGCTTCAGTCCAAATTGAAAAATCTAGGGGTGATATTTGATCCTAGTCTAACCTTTGAGCCACATGTACAAAATGTTGTCAGAACATCTTTTTTCCACTTGAGAAACATTGCTCGGCTGCGTCCCATGCTATCATACACTGTAGCTGAAAAGCTGATCCATACATTTGTGTTCTCCCAACTTGACTACAGCAATGCTCTACTTGCTGGTGTACCTAAATCCATCATAAATCGGCTTCAATATGTTCAAAATTCTGCAGCCAGAATCCTGACTAGGTCTGGTACATTTGATCCTATTACCCCTATCCTGGAGTCCTTGCACTGGCTACTGGTCAGATTTTGCATAGACTTTAAGATCCTCTAGCTCACTTACAAGGCTCTTCATGGCTTAGCACACCATTATCTCTCTAAACTTTTTTCAACTTACTCCCCCCTCGTAACCTCCGCTCCTCAAATTCTGGTCTACTGTGTGTTTTCTCTACTCACCTACACTCAGTGGGGGGGACTGAGCCTTCTCCTGTTATGCTCCAAAGCTATGGAGTTCTCTTCCTAAGAATGTCAGAGAGTCCTCTTCTCTAAACTCATTCAAATCAAATCTAAAAACTTTTTCTTTAGACAATCTTTCACTTAATTGTCCCTTTATCCCTTATGTTATCCTGTGTATTTCTTGTGTTTTATCCTGTGTATTTTCTGTTATCCTGTGTATTTCTTGTGTTTTCCTTGTTAAGTGCTTTAACCACTTCAGCCCCGGAAGGTTTTGCAGCTTTAGGACCAGAGCACTTTTTGCAATTCGGCGCTGCGTCGCTTTAACTGACAATTGCACGGTCGTGCGACGTTGTACCCAAACAAAATTTGCGTCCTTTTTTTCCCACAAATAGAACTTTCTTTTGGTGGTATTTGATTGCCTCTGCGTCATTTCTGATCGCCGCTATAAACAAAAGAAGAGCGACCATTTTGCAAAAAAACCCAAATTTCTTACTTTTTGCTAAAATTCAAATCCAAAAAAAAATATAAAAAAACATTTTTTTTCACCGTTTTTGGCCGATTTATATAATTCCTCATATTTGCGATAAAAAAAATGCAATCAGCGTTTATTGATTGGTTTGCGCAAAAGTGGCCGCGTTTACGGATGATGAGAATTCATTTCTGGGGTTTTTATTTTTTACTAGTACTGGCGGCGATCTGCGATTTTTAGCGGTAATGCGATATTGGGGGGGACATGTCGGAACATTTTGACACTTTTTTGGGACCAATGACATTTATTCAGCGATCAAAAATTTAAATGTCCACTGATTACTGTATAAATGTCATTGGCAGTGAAGGGGTTAACCTGCAGGGGGAGAGCTAGGGGTTAATAGTGTTCTCTGGGTGTGTTCTTACTGTGGGGGGGTTGGGCTAACATGGGCATGAGAGATCTAACTGATCCTAGTGACAGGGATCAGTAGATCTCTCATGCCCCACTGACAGGGCGGGGAACCGCCGTGTTTACATCGGCGGTTCCCCGTTCTTTCTCTGTTGCCGCTCATCGCAGCTCGCCGGCGGACATCGGGTCCGCCCGAGCCGCGGGCACACTCCCCAGGAGTGCGGCGGGTGCGCGCGCGCGCGCCCCCTGGTGGCCAAATGCGAATTGCCGTTTATTTAATCTGCCGCCGTGAAAAGACGGCGCACAGTGGGGAAGCGGTTAAGAAGCCACCTATAAAGGCGCTATATAAAATAAAGTTTATTATTATTATTAACCTTATTTTGTTTCAAAGTTCTTCACTTAAAAATTAAGTTTTTTCCTGAAACTTCCCTCTTAAAATTTAGGTGCTTATTATATGCCGATACATATGGTATTTTTTTTAAACACCTTTTCCTTTTATTTTATTTTGATTTATTCCTTCATACATGTTTCTATATTATTTGTAACATGATAAAATTGTGCTTATTTTTTTTTTGTTTCCTGAACAAGAGCTATTATGCTATTTCAAAAATAAGTGAAATTACAGTCATATGGTATATTCTCCAAGTATTATCACGACACTGTGCATAGTTTGCCTTCAGTCAGATAAGGAGCCTGTCACACAAGCCTATGGGCTTCACATTGCCAGCATCCTGGGAGCTAATTACCAATATCTTTGGCTGCAAAAGTATTTAAAAAAGAACTTCCAGCTTTGTTGAATTTCATTGCTGGCAGAGCTTTGCAGACTAATAGAAACTGGCAGATAACATTTTTAGCTTTGTTTTTCAAGCAATACCCAAATGAAACCTTATCTTACATAGTTGTAATAATAGCCAAATGCTGAGAGATGAAAGCTTAATATGTGCAGGTGGCTCACATGAAGTTTATCTGTTTTGCTGCCTTCTCAGGGAAAAAGGCAAAGCTTTTTGTCTTCACGGCACTTGAATATTTATAATCCAGTTTGCTCAGTTCCAGCTATTTGCTTTCCTGAGACTGATGGCAAGATTAGCCTGTGAAAGGGGATGAGCTCTTGTGGGTCCTGTGATAAGAGAAAGAGAAGATATGCTTTGTTTTGGAATACTGCAGTAGTTTCATGAGCAGCAAAATACAAGCTTTGGTGTTTTTCAATATTTTTCTATTACACCCTTTTTATCCATTGAAATTCACCTCATCTGTGTGTGCCTCACTCAATGTCTGTCTGGCTACCATGGTCAGTATCGTCATTCCCTATCTGTTGGTCAGAACAGTAGTTTACTAAAATAGAGACATTCCAATTAGCAAAGGGAATATCTTCTTTGCTAAATCAGGTCAATTCGTTTAGTAAAGAATAGGTCTTTTCAAACTTGTTAAATTTCACAAGATCTTTAAAAACCCTAAATACAAGCACATGAGTGCATGATTAACGGCTTCCTGACCCCACTATAGTCAAAAGACAGCTACATTGTGGTTGTTTTGTTCTGGGAAGATGTCCATGGATGTCCTCCAGAACTCGCTGGGAAATGTATCTCTGTGCACTCTGTGATCGTTTGGTCCTTCGGACACAGATGATCACAGATTGTGGTAAAGGACCAATCACAGGGGCCCTTTACCATGTGATTAGCTGTGTCCAATCACAGCTGATTCCATGTAAACAAACTTGCCAGTTGTCAGCATTTCCTCCCTCATGCACTGAGAGAAGACCTGGTAACCGGCAATTCTGACAGCACACATCTACACTGATAATTAGGCCATTGGTCATCAGTAGAGTTGAGTCCGTACCGAACTTTGGGGTGTCCGGGACCCGGACCCTAACCCGGACATTTGAAAAAAGTTTGGGTTCGG
>BLSH010538811.1:0-10592 GCA_018402905.1 Glandirana rugosa
TCTAATAGTTCTAAAGGGAGAGGTTCCTGCTGTTGCTGTAAGGGACAGATTATTGTTCCAAAATCATCGCCTACTCCTATAGGGTCAGGTTCCTGCTGTTGCTGTAAGGGAAAGATTATTGTTCTATAAACATCTAATAGTTCTAAAGGGAGAGGTTCCTGCTGTTGCTGTAAGGGACAGATTATTGTTCCAAAATCATCGCCTACTCCTATAGGGTCAGGTTCCTGCTGTTGCTGTAAGGGACAGATTATAGTTCTATAATCATCTCCTAGTTCTAAAGGGAGAGGTTCTTGCTGTTGCTGTTAGGGACAGATTATTGTTCTATAATCATCTCCTAGTTCTAGAGAGGTTCCTTCTGTTGCAGTAAGGGACAGATTATTGTTCTATAATCATCTCCTAGTTCAAAAGGGAGAGGTTCCTGCTGTTGCTTTAAGGGACAGATTATTGTTCTAAAATCATCGACTACTCCTATAGGGTCAGGTTCCTGCTGTTGCTGTAAGGGACAGATTATTGTTCTATAATCATCTCTTGGTTCTAAAGGTAGAGGTTCCTGCTGTTGCTGTAAGAGACAGATTATTGTTCTAAAATCATTGCCTACTCCTATAGGTTCAGGTTCCTGCTGTTGCTATAAGGGACAGATTATTGTTCTAAAATCATCAACTACTCCTATAGGGTCAGGTTCCTGCTGTTGCTGTAAGGGACAGATTATTGTTCTATAATCATCTCCTAGTTCTAAAGGAGAGGTTCCTGCTGTTGCTGTAAGGGACAGATTATTGTTGTAAAATCATTGCCTACTACTATAGGGTCAGGTTCCTACTGTTGCTGTAAAGGACAGATTATTGTTCTATATTCATCTCTTAGTTCTAAAGTGAGAGGTTCTTGCTGTTGCTGTAAGGAACAGATTATTGTTCTATAATCATCTCCTAGTTCTAGAGAGGTTCCTTCTGTTGCTGTAAGGGACAGATTATTGATCTATAAGCATCTCCTAGTTCTAAAGGGAGAGGTTCCTGCTGTTGCTGTAAGGGACAGCTTATTGTTCTAAAATCATCGCCTACTCCTATAGGGTCAGGTTCCTGCCGTTGCTGTAAGGAACAAATTATTGTTCTATAATCATCTCCTAGTTCTAAAGGGAGAGGTTCCTGCTGTTTCTGTAAGGGACAGATTATTGTTCTATAATCATCTCCTAGTTCTAAAGGGAGAGGTTCCTGCTGTTGCTGTAAGAGACAGATTATTGTTTTAAAAGCATTGCCTACTCCTATAGGCTCAGGTTCCTGCTGTTGCTGTAAGGGACAGATTATTGTTCTATAATCATCTCCTAGTTCTAAAGGGAGAGGTTCCTGCTGTTGCTGTTAGGGACAGATTATTGTTCTAAAATCATTGCCTACTCCTATAGGGTCAGATTCCTTCTGTTGCTGTAAGGGACAGATCATTGTTCTAAAATCATCGCCTACTCCTATAGGGTGAGGTTGCTGCTGTTGCTGTTAGGGACAGTTTATTGTTCTATAATCATCTACTAGTTCTAAAGGGAGAGGTTCCTGCTGATGCTGAAAGAAACAGATTATTGTTTTAAAATCATTGCATACTCCTATAGGGTCAGGTTCCTGTTGTTGCTGTAAGGGACAGATTGCTGTTCTATAATCATCTCCTAGTTCTAAAGGGAGAAGTTCCTGCTGTTGCTGTAAGGGACAGGTTATTGTTCTAAAATCATTGCCTACTCCTATAGGGTCAGGTTCCTGCTGTTGCTGTAAGGGACAGATTATTGTTCTATAATAATCTCTTAGTTCTAAAGGTAGAGGTTCTTGCTGTTGCTGTAAGGGACAGATTATGCTTCTAAAATCATTGCCTACTCCTATAGGGTCTGGTTCCTGCTGTTGCTGTAAGGGACAGATTATTGTTCTATAATAAACTCTTAGTTCTAAAGGGAGAGGTTCCTGCTGTTGCTATAAGGGACAGATTATTGTTTTATAATCATCTCCTAGTTCTATAGGGAGAGGATCCTTCTGTTGCTGTAAGGGACAGATTATTGTTCTATAATCATCTCCTAGTTCTAAAGGGAGAGGTTCCTGCTGTTGCTGTAAGGGACAGATTATTGTTCTAAAATCATCGCCTACTGCTATAGGGTCAGGTTCCTGCTGTTGCTTTAAGGGACAGATTGTTGTTCTATAATCATCTCCTAGTTCTAAAGGGAGAGGTTCCTGCTGTTACTGTAAGGGACAGATTATTGTTCTATAATCATCTCCTAGTTCTAAAGGGAGGGGTTCCTGCTGTTGCTGTAAGGGACAGATTATTGTTCTAAAACCATTGCCTACTCCTATAGGTTCAGGTTCCTGCTGTTGCTGTAAGGGACAGATAATTGTTCTAAAATCATTGCCTACTCCTATAGGTTCAGGTTCCTGCTGTTGCTGTAAGGGACAGATTATTGTTCTAAAATCCTCGCCTACTCCTATAGGGTCAGGTTCCTGCTGTTGCTGTAAGGGACAGATTATTGTTCTATAATCATCTCCTTGTTCTAAAGGAAGAGGTTCCTGCTGTTGCTGTAAGGGACAGATTATTGTTCCAAAATCATCGTCTACTCCTATAGGGTCAGGTTCCTGCTGTTGCTGTAAGGGACAGATTATTGTTCTATAATCATCTCCTAGTTCTAAAGGGAGATGTTCTTGCTGTTGCTGTTAGGGACAGATTATTGTTCTATAATCATCTCCTAGTTCTAGAGAGGTTCCTTCTGTTGCTGTAAAGGACAGATTATTGATCTATAATCATCTCCTGGTTCTAAAGGGAGAGGTTCCTGCTGTTGCTGTAAGGGACAGCTTATTGTTCTAAAATCATCGCCTACTCCTATAGGGTCAGGTTCCCGCTTTTGCTGTACGGAACAGATTATTGTTCTATAATCATCTCCTAGTTCTAAAGGAAGTGGTTCCTGCTGTTGCTGTAAGGGACAGATTACTGTTCTATAATCATCTCCTAGTTGTAAAGGGAGAGGTTCCTGCTGTTGCTGTAAGGGACAGATTATTGTTCTATAATCATCTCCTAGTTCTAAAGGGAGAGGTTCCTGCTGTTTTTGTAAGGGACAGATTATTTTTCTAAAATCATTGCCTTCTCCTATAGGGTCAGGTTCCTGCTGTTGCTGTAAGGGATAGATTATTGTTCTATAATCATCTCCTAGTTCTAATTGGAGAGGCTCCTGCTGTTGCTGTAATGGACAGATTATTGTTCTAAAATCATTGTCTACTCCTATAGGGTCAGGTTCCTGCTGTTGCTGTAAGGGACAGATTATTGTTCTATAATCATCTCCTAGTTCTATAGGGAGAGGTTCCTGCTGTTGCTGTAAGGGACAGATTATTGTTCTAAAATCATTGCCTACTCTTATAGGGTCAGGTTCCTGCTGTTGCTGTAAGGGACAGATTATTGTTCTATAATCATATCCTAGTTCTAAAGGGAGAGGTTCCTGCTGGTGCTGTAAGGGACAGATCATTTTTCTAAAATCATCTCCTAGTTCTATGGGGAGAGGTTCCTGATGCTCCTGTAACAGAAAAATAATTTAATATTCAATTTTTTTGTATTAATAAATACTTAAATAGTGCTATATAGTACATTTGCGGGCAGAATGAAGATAGCGTCAAATAAGAAACGTGGTCGTGGTGCTGCTGCTGGTGTTGGTGATGTTGGTGAAGCTCCTGTTGGAAGGAGAGGACGTGGTCGATCTGTGCCAGCTACACGCACGAGTAAAACACCTTCCTCAGGTGCGAGTAGCCGACAGAATCTTCAACGTTATATGTTAGGCCCAAATGCCGCTCAACGAATGGTGAGGCCAGAACAAGTACAGGCGATAGTAGATTGGGTGGCTGACAATGCCTCCAGTTCCTTCACATTGTCTCCCTCCCGGTCCCTTGATCAAAGCTCAGAGTTGGCACCTGAACCCCATGGCCATCTGTCTTTCACCTCAGCCCCTTGTAAATTAATTATTTAAAATACCCCTTACAGTTTTAGTGGGATTTTAAAGGCAATACAAAAAACTTGAATATAAAAATTATACAAATTTATTGAAAAATATGAACATTCTTGAACATTTTCATTATTTTTAAAACAATTTTGCAGACAGCATTGATACAGTTGATTGTACAGTGGTGTGCATTTTACAAAAAGTGATATCACCCGGCCCTGGTGGTCCCTTTGAGTTGGGGTGACCCCAAGGCACGGTATATTGACTTTATTACTTCCTTCTTCAGGGAAAGAAGGGAAAAGATATCACCATCTATGAAATAGATAATCGACAAACTAGTGTCTTACATATATGTATTTACATCATCTTTTTATATAATACATAGGTTAATACTCACATAGCAGCACAGACTCAGCCCTCAAAGGGACCACCAGGGCCGGGTGATATCACTTTTTGTAAAATGCACACCACTGTACAATCAACTGTATCAATGCTGTCTGCAAAACTGTTTTAAAAATAATGAAAATGTTCAACAATGTTCATATTTTTCAATAAATTTGTATAATTTTTATATTCAAGTTTTTTGAATTGCCTTTAAAATCCCACTAAAACTGTAAGGGGTATTTTAAATAATTAATTATTAGGGATGATGGCAATGCACGTTTCAGTTTGATGTGGCACTCTCATTTATAGCCCCTTGTAAATTAGCCAAGCAGTCTGAGCCCCAAGACATGCAACAGACTCTTATGCTTTTTGATGACTCTCCTGGTGTGCTTTCCGTGGGCCATCCACATAGCCCTGCCCCAGAAGTGGAAGACATTGAGTGCACCGATACCCATCCACTTCTGTTGTGGGATGAGGATATGGAAACACCAGCGCAGCACGTCTCTGATGATGGCGAAACACAGGTGCCAACTGCTGCAGCTTTTTACAGTGTGCAGACTGACAAGGAGGGCAGTGGTGAAGGGTGGGTGGAAGATGATCTGGAGGAGGATGATGACGTCAT
The DNA here is from genome assembly GCA_018402905.1 of Glandirana rugosa. Taxonomy (NCBI): domain Eukaryota; kingdom Metazoa; phylum Chordata; class Amphibia; order Anura; family Ranidae; genus Glandirana; species Glandirana rugosa. Next base: position 4,947 of record BLSH010538811.1, read on the forward strand.
AGACCCCACATGGAATGAGGGTCATGCGAGTGACTTGTGCAGTTTGAAGGAAGAGGTGGTGGTCGCACAGAGGCACTAGCACAGCAAAAGAGGAATCAGGTTGCAAAAGCGGAGCGACCATCCCCTAGACAGTAGGCCTGCTACTACCAACCGCACCCAGGAACCTAGCACACCAAAGGCAGCTCAAAGGTGTTCCCCCGCATGGCAGTTCTTCGAACAATGTGCTGACGAAAATACACGAGTGGTTTGCAAGCTGTGCAATGATAACCTGAGCCGAGGCATAAATGTTCTAAACCTGACCACAACCTGCATGATCAGGCATCTAAATTCAAGGCACAAGCTGCATTGGAATAATTACCTCAAAATCCAAGAAAGGTCGCGGCCTCCTCCTGCTTCCTCTTCTGCTGCTGCCTCGGCCTCTTCATCACCTCTACAGTGAGAGTGTCACCTGCCACCCAGCAAACAGAGCATGTGACAGCAATGCCACCATGTCCGCCACTGTCCCCAAGCATTTCCACACGGTCCCATGGAAGCTTACAGCTCTCCATCTCCCAAACACTGGAGAGAAAGAGGAAGTACCCCCCTACTCACCCACGATCCCTGGCCCTGAATGCCAGCATTTCCAAATTCCTGGCCTTTGAAATGCTGTAATTCCGTCTGGTGGACACGGACAGTTTTAAAAACCTGGTGGTGGTGGCTGTCCCACAGTATGTGGTTCCCAGCCGCCACTACTTTTCCAGGCGAGCCATTCCTTCCCTGCACAAACAAGTCGGGGACAAGATCAAGTGTGCACTGTGCAACGCCATCAGTGGCAAGGTCCACATAACCACTGATACATGGACCAGTAAGCATGGGCAGGGACGCTATATCTCGCTAACTGCACACTGGGCAAATGTAGTGGCGGGTGGGCCTGAGGCGGCTAGTCATTTGGCGCATGTCCTTCCGCCACCCAGGATTGCAGGGCATTTGTCTTTGCCTCCTGTTGCCGCCTCCTCCTACTGCGCTTCCCCCTCCTCTACCACCTCCTCATCCGATCAGTGTAACACCTTCAACACCAACTTCAGCACATCCAGGAGGAAACGACAGCAGGCTGTTTTAAAACTGATATGTTTGGGGGAGAAACCCCACACTGCGCAGGAGCTGTAGGCGGGCATTGAACAACAGACCGATGAGTGGTTGTTGCCACTGAGCCTCAAGCCCGGCCTGGTGGTGTGCGACAATGGGCGAAATCTCGTAGCGGCTCTGGGCCTAGCCGGTTTGACGCACATCCCTTGCCTGGTGCATGTGCTGAATTTGGTGGTACAGAAATTTCTAAAAAACGACCCGGATATGTCAGAGCTGCTGCAGAAAGTGCGGGCCATCTGTGAGCACTTTTGGCGTTCTCACCCTGCTGCTGCTCACCTGTCTGCACTGCAGCGGAACTTCGGCCTTCCTACTCACCACCTCCTATGTGACATTCCCATATTCCCCAAGAAAAAGTAATCACACAATAACTGGTTCACAGTGTGCAATTTTAGATAAGTGGTCTAAAATATTTGCAATGTTTAAAGCTGTACTAAAGGCAAAAAAAAAAATACATGTACGATGCAGTCTGTCAATAGCCTTAACACAGAAGTTATTTTTTTTCCCTGCTGTAATTTTTTTTTTACTTCTTAATTCTGCTGTTATTTTTCAACTTCTTGAAACAAGCTTTGCAGCAAAAGTAGTGGTTAAGATAAACCATTTAATACTGACAGGGGTGCTTACAATGGTCATTTTTGTGTCGATGTCCCAATATTTATGGACCTGGCTGTACATAGTTAGTCAGGTTGAACAAAGACACAAGTGCATCTAGTTCAACCAAAAAAAAAGAAAAATTATATATAACCATACAATTCCATATACAATCCTTCACCCACAGTTGATCCAGAGGAAGGCAAAAAACCCCAGCAAAGCGTGATTCAATTTGCTATAACGGGGGAAAAAATTCCTTCCTGATCCCCCGAGAGGCAATCAGATTCACCCTGGATGAACTTTACCTAAAAATGTTATATTATATATATTATATTATATTGTTATATTATTTACATTAAGGAAAGAATCCAGGCCCTTTTTAACCGGTTCCACACCGCGAGTAGTATATTTACTGTGGCAGTGTGGACACGTCCTGTGAATCGCTGTAAATAAACGGCGATTCGCGGAGTGGCAGCTAGGGGGCGCGTGCCTCGATGAGCTGCCAGAGCCAAAGAGCAGGAAACCGCTGATGTAAACACAGCGGTTCCCCGCTCTGTCAGTGGGGACATAGGAGATCTACTGATCCCTGTCACTGGGATCAGTTAGATCTCTTATGCCCATAACAGTCCAGCCCCCCCCCACAGTTAGAACACGCCTAGGGAACACTATTAACCCCTTCACTGCCCCCTGCAGGTTAACCCCTTCACTGCCAATGACATTTATACAATAATCAGTGGATATTTAAATTTCTGATCGCTGTATAAATGTCATTGGTCCCAAAAAAGTGTCAAAAATGTCCGACATGTCCGGCCCAATATCGCAGTACTGCTAAAAATAGCAGATCGCTGCCATTACTAGTAAAAAATAAAAAAATAATAAAAACCCCAGAAATTAATTCTCATAATTTGTAAACGCGGAAACTTTTGCGCAAACCAATCAATAAACGCTGATTCCGATTTTTTTTACCAAAAATATGAGGAAGAATATAAATCAGCCAAAACCGATGAAAAAAAATGTTTTTTTATTTTTTTTTCTGGATTTGTATTGTAGCAAAAAGTAAGAAAAATTGCTTTTTTTTGCAAAATTGTCGCTCTTTTTTTGTTTATTGCGGTGATCTGAAATGACGCCGAGGGGATCAAATACCACCAAAAGAAAGCTCTATTTGTGGGAAAAAAGGACTCAAATTTCGTTTGGGTACAACGTCGCGTGACCGTGCAATTGTCAGTTAAAGCGACGCAGTGCCGAATCGCAAAAAGTGCTCTGGTCCTACAGTGGGAAATCCTTCCGGGGCTGAAGTGGTTAAAGCAATCTACCGTGCTGGCCAAAACCACCTCTGGAGGGAGTCTATTCCACATTTTCACAGCTCTAACTGTGAAGAAACCATTCCGCATTTGGAGATGAAATCATTTTTCCTCTAGACATAAAGAGTGTCCCCTTGTCCTTTGTGATGACCTTAAAGTAAATAACTCAACACCAAGTTCACTATATGGACCACTTGTGTATTTGTACATGTTGATCATACCCCCCTTAATCTTCTCTTCTCAAGAGAGAATAAATTCAGTTCCTCTAATCTTTCCTCATAGCTGAGCTCCTCCATGTTTCTTATTAGTTTGGTTGCCCTTCTGTGCACTTTCTCCAGTTCCCCAATATCCTTTTTGAGAACTGGTGCCCAAAACTGAACTGCATATTCCAGATGAGGTCTTACTAATGATTTGTACAGGAGCAAAATTATGTCTCTATCTCTGGAGTCCATACCTCTCTTAATACAAGAAAGTATTTGCTTGCTTTGGAAACCGCAACTTGGCATTGCATGCCATTATTAAGCTTATGATCTACCAAAACCCCCAGATCCTTCTCCACTATGGATTTCCCCAGTTGTACTCCCCCTAGTATGTACGATGCATGCATATTCTTAGCCCCCAAATTATAACTTTACATTTATCAATATTAAACCTCATTTGCCACATAGTCGCCCAAGTAAACAGTGCATTGAGGTCTGCTTGTAAGTTGGAGACATCCTGTAAGGAAGTTATTCCACTCCATAGCTTGGTGTCATCTGCAAACACTGAAATGGTACTTTTAATCCCAGACCCTATATCATTTAGAAATGTATTGAAAATTAAGCGTCCCAACACTGAACCTTGCGGTGCACCACTGATAACCTTAGACCATTCAGAGTAAGAATCATTAACCCAGTTTTCTAACCATATACAAACTGATCTTTCCAAGCCTGTAGACTTTACCTTACACATTAGCCGTGTGTGGGGAACGGTGTCAAACGCTTTTGCAAAATTCAAGTATACCACGTTCACAGCCACCCCTCTGTCCAAGGTTTTACTTACCTCCTCATAAAAAGAAATCAGGTTTGTTTGACAACTTCTGTCTTTCATGAATCCATGCTGCCTGTTGCTTAAAATTTTTTTCCAACAAGAACTCATCTATGTGGTCTTTTATTAAAGTCTCCAGTATCTTCCCAGCTATAGAAGTTAAACTAACAGGTCTATAGTTACTTGGTAAAGACTCTGATCCCTTTTTAAATATGGGCACCACATTGGCCCTACGCCAATCCAGTGGTAATATTCCAGTCCTTAGGGAGTCCCTAAAAATTAGATACAATGGCTTTGAAATGACAGAGCTCAATTCCTTGGATCCGTGGATGGATGCCATCTGGTCCAGGTGCTTTATCTACCTTTATTATGTCCAAATTCTTCTGGACCATTTCACTTTTGAGCCATTGTGGATCGTTTGGGGCTGTGTCACTATCACCCCCATTATAGACATGAGCTCCCCCATGCTCCTTTGCATACTCAGAGCTGAAGAATGCATTTAATAAGTTTGCCTTCTATTTGTTCCCAGTCACCCACTCTAGATCATTTTGTAAAGGTCCTACATGCTCAGACCTGACCTTTTTACTATTAATATATTTGAAGAATTTTTTGGGGTTTGTCCTACTGTCTTTTGCAATCTGTCGTTCGTTTTGAATTTTTGCGTCATTGATTTCCTTTTTACATATTCTGTTATATTCTTTGTAACATTTAAAAGATGACAGTGTTCCCCCATTTTTATATTTTTTAAATTCTCTTTTCTTATCATTTATAACTTTTTCAACTTTGGCCATGAGCCACATAGGTTTTATTTTTAGCCTTTTGAACTTGCCCATTGCCCATGGGAATATACTTTGCAGTGAGTTTGCATACAGTCTTTTTGAAAAATTCTAATTTCTGTTCTGTGTTCATAGATGCCAATATTTCCTCCCAGTCTAAGTCCTGGAGAGCAGCCCTCATCCTTGTAAAATTTGCTCTCTTAAAATTAAGTGTTTTTATCTTTCCCGTATGTGTTTGTTGCTTGCAGCTTACATTAAATGAAATCATGTTATGGTCACTGTTACCCAGATGTTCTTTTATATGAATATTGGTAATAAGCTCTGCATGGTTTGAGATTACCAGGTCCAGAAAAGCGTCACTCCTAGTTGGGGCCTCAATAAACTGGACCATAAAATTGTCCTGTAATAGGTTTATACATTTCTGCCCTTTAACTGTCCCAGCAGTGCCATTACTCCAGTTCATTTGTTAGTAATTTATGTAAAATCTATATTCTGTAAATCTACTAGTCTATCCAAGGCAAGCCATAGATGATTCAATTTTATTTCCTTTCATCATGGGAAGAGAAGAAAATAGCTTGAATCCCACCAGCAGTGCTATTGTGTTCTGCCACCGGGATCCTTCCGAGCCGGGAGAACATAATGAGGTTGATTTACTAAAACTGAATAGTGCAAAATCTGGTGCAGCTCTGCATAGAAATTAATCTGCTTCCATTTTTTTTGTCAAAGCTTAACTGAACAAGCTGAAGTTAGAAACTGATTGGCTAGCATGCACAGTTGCATCTGATTTTGCACTCTCCAGTTTTAGCCCGGGTTCACACTGCCCGCGACTT
>BLSH010538848.1:7576-28167 GCA_018402905.1 Glandirana rugosa
ATCAACAAAAATCTTGTTATTTGAGAGGGAGTCTCGTGTTTGTCCTTGGACCGGGATTACGTCATCATCTACAAAAATCTTGCTATTAGAGAGGGAGTTTCGTGGTCTCCTTGGAACGGGATAACGTCGTCATCAACAAAAACTTTGTTATTTGAGAGGGAGTCTCGTGGTTGTACTTGAACCGGGATTACGCCAGCATCAACAAAAATCGTGCTATTAGAGAGGGAAATTTCGTGGTTGTCTTTGGAACGGGATTACGTCATCATCAACAAAAATCTTGTTATCTGCAATAGGGCCAGGTTCCTGTTGCTGCTTTGAGGAAGAGATTATCATTCTAAAACAACTACTACTGCAATAGGGCCAGGTTCCTGTTGGTGCTCTGAGGGAGAGTTTATTGTTCTAAAAACAACTACTACTGCATTAGGGCAAGGTTTCTGTTGGTGCTTTAAAGGGAGAGATTATCGTGCTAAAAACAACTACGACCGCATTAGGGCCAAGTTCATGTTGGTGCTCTGAGGGAGAGTTTATTGTTTCAAAAACAACTACTGCTGCAATAGGGCAAGGTTCCTCTGGTGCTTTGAGGGAGAGATTATCGTTCTAAAAACATCTACTACTGCATTAGGGCCAGGTTCCTGTTTGTGCTCTGAGGGAGAGTTTATTGTTCTAAAAACAACTATTACTGCAATAGGGCCAGGTTCCTGCTGGTGCTCTGAGGGAGAGTTTATTGTTCTAAAAACAACTACTACTGCAATTGGGCAAGGTTCCTGTTGTTGCTTTGAGGGAGAGATTATCGTTCTAAAAAAAAAACTACTGCATTAGGGCCAGGTTCCTGTTGTTGCTTTGAGGAAGAGTTTATCATTCAAAAAATAACTACTACTGCATTAGGGCCAGGTTCCTGTTGCTGCTCTGAGGGAGAGTTTATCGTTCTAAAAACAACTACTACTGCAATAGGGCCAGGTTACTGTTGGTGCTTTAAAGGGAGAGATTATCATGCTAAAAACAACTACTACTGCATTTGGGCCAAGTTCCTGTTGGTGCTCTGAGGGAGAGTTTATCGTTCTAAAAACAACTACTACTGCATTAGGGTGCTGTTGGTGCTTTGAGAGAGTTCATCATTTTTAAAACAACTACTACTGCATTAGGGCCAGGGTCCTGTTGGATGATTTGAGAGAGAGATTATTGTTCTTAAAACAACTGCTACTGCAATAGTGCAAGGTTCCTGTTGTTGCTTTGAGGGAGAGATTATCGTTCTATAAACAACTACTACTGCATTAGGGCTAGGTTCCTGTTTGTGATCTGAGGGAGAGTTTATTGTTCTAAAAACAACTACTACTGCAATAGGGCCAGGTTACTGTTGTCGTTTGAGGGAGAGATTATCATTCTAAAAAAAAAAAAACTACTGCATTTGGGACAGGTTCCTGTTGCTGCTCTGAGGGAGAGTTTATCGTTCTAAAAACAACTACTACTGCAATAGGGCCAGGTTACTGTTGGTGCTTTAAAGGGAGAGATTATCGTGCTAAAAACAACTACGACTGCATTAGGGCCAAGTTCCTGTTGGTGCTCTGAGGGAGAGTTTATCATTCTAAAAACAACTACTACTGCATTAGGGCCAGGGTCCTGTTGGTGTTTTGAAAGAGAGATTATTGTTCTTAAAACAACTAATACTGCAATAGGGCAAGGTTCCTGTTGGTGCTTTGAGGGAGAGATTATCATTCTAAAAACAACTACAACTGCATTAGGGCCAGGTTCCTGTTGGTGCTTTGAGGGAGAGATTATCATTCTAAAAACATCTACTACTGCAATAGGGCAAGGTTCCTGTTGCTGCTTTGAGGAAGAGATTATCGTTCTAAAAACAACTACAACTGCATTAGGGCCACGTTTCTGTTGGTACGCTGCGGGAGAGTTTATCATTCTAAAACAACTACTACTGCAATAGGGCCAGGTTCCTGTTGGTGCTTTGAGGGAGAGATTATCGTTCTAAAAACAAATTGTATTGCATAAGGCAAGGTTCCTGTTGTTGCTCTGAGGGAGTTTATTGTTTTAAAAACAACTACTACTGCATTAGGGCCAGGTTCCTGTTGCTGCTCTGAGGGAGAGTTTATCATTCTAAAAACAACTACTACTGCAATAGGGCAAGGTTCCTGTTGGTGCTTTAAAGGGAGAGATTATCATTCTAAAAACACCTACGACTGCATTAGGGCGAAGTTCCTGTTGGTGCTCTGAGAGAAAGTTTATCGTTCTAAAAACAACTACAACTGCATTAGGGTGCTGTTGGTGCTTTGAGGGAGAGTTTATCATTATAAAAACAACTACTTTTGCTTTAGGGTCAGGTTCCTGCTGGTGCTTTGAGGGAGAGATTACCGTTCTAAAAACAACTACAACTGCATTATGGCCAGGTTCCTGTTGGTGCTCTAAGGGGAAGTTTATCATTCTAAAAACAACTACTACTGCATTAGGGCCAGGTTCCTGTTGGTGCTCTAAGGGGAAGTTTATCATTCTAAAAACAACTACTACTGCATTTAGGCTAGGTTCCTGTTGGTGCTCTGAGGGAGAGTCTATTGTTCTAAAAACAACTATTACTGCAATAGGGCCAGGTTCCTGTTGTTGCTTTGAGGAAGAGTGTATCGTTCTAAAAATAACTGCTACTGCATTAGGGCCAGGTTCCTGTTGCTGCTCTGAGGGAGAGTTTATTGTTCTAAAAACAACTACTACTGCAATAGGGCCATGTTACTGTTGGTGCTTTAAAGGGAGAGATTATCGTGCTAAAAACAACTACGACTGCATTAGGACCAAGTTCTTGTTGGTGCTCTGAGGGAGAGTTTATCGTTCTAAAAACAACTACTACTGCATTAGGGCCAGGGTCCTGTTGGTGCTTTGAGAGAGAGATTATTGTTCTTAAAACAACTACTACTGCAATAGGGGAAGGTTCCTGTTGGTGCTTTGAGCGAGAGATTACGTTCTAAAAACAACTACAACTGTATTAGGGCCAGGTTCCTGTTGGTACTCTGAGGGAGAGATTATCGTTCTAAAAACATCTACTACTGCATTAGGGCCAGGTTCCTGTTTGTGCTCTGAGGGAGAGTTTATCAGTCTAAAAATAGCTACTACTGCAATAGGGCCAGGTTCCTGTTGGTGCTCTGAGGGAGAGATTATCGTTCTAAAAACATCTACTACTGCATTAGGGCCAGGTTCCTGTTTGTGCTCTGAGGGAGAGTTTATTGTTCGAAAAACAAATACTACTGTATTAGGGCAGGGTTCATGTTGTTGCTTTGAGGGAGAGATTATCGTTCTAAAAAAAAAACTACTGCATTAGGGCCAGGTTCCCGTTGTTGCTTTGAGGAAGAGTTTATCGTTCTAAAAATAACTACTACTGCATTAGGGCCAGGTTACTGTTAGTGCTTTAAAGGGAGAGATTATCGTACTAAAAACAACTACGACTGTATTAGGGCCAAGTTCCTGTTGCTGCTCTGAGGGAGAGTTTATCATTCTAAAAACAACTACTACTGCATTAGGGTGCTGTTGGTGCTTTGAGGGAGAGTTTATCATTTTTAAAACAACTACTACTGCATTAGGGCCAGGGTCCTGTTGGTGCTTTGAGAGAGAGATTATTTTTCTTAAAACAACTGCTACTGCAATAGGGCAAGGTTCCTGTTGGTGCTTTGAGGGAGAGATTATCGTTCTAAAAACAACTACTACTGCATCACTGAAGGTTCCTGTTGGTGCTTTGAGGGAGAGATTATCGTTCTAAAAACAACTACTACTGCATTAGGGCCAGATTCCTGTTGGTGCTTTGAGGGAGAGATTATCATTCTAAAAACAACTACTACTGCAATAGGGCAAGGGTCCTGTTGCTGCTTTGAGGGAGAGATTATCGTTCTAAAAACAACTACTACTGCATTAGGGCCAGGTTCCTGTTGGTACTCTGAGGGAGAGTTTATCATTCTAAAACAACTACTACTGCAATAGTGCCAGGTGCCTGTTGGTGCTTTGAGGGAGAGATTATCGTTCTAAAACCAAATAGTATTGCATTAGGGCAAGGTTCCTGTTGGTGCTCTGTGGGAGAGTTTATTGTTCTAAAAACAACTACTACTGCATTAGGGCAAGGTTCCTGTTGGTGCTTTGAGGGAGAGATTATCGTTCTAAAACAACTACTACTGCATTAGGGCAAGGTTCCTGTTGGTGCTCTGAGGGAGAGTTTATTGTTCTAAAAACAACTACTACCGCAATAGGGCAAGGTTACTGTTGGTACTCTGAGGGAGAGTTTATCATTCTAAAACAACTACTACTGCAATAGTGCCAGGTGCCTGTTGGTGCTTTGAGGGAGAGATTATCGTTCTAAAAACAAATAGTATTGCATTAGGGCAAGGTTTCTGTTGGTGCTCTGAGGGAGAGTTTATTGTTCCAAAAACAACTACTACTGCATTAGGGCAAGGTTCCTGTTGGTGCTTTGAGGGAGAGATTATCATTCTAAAAACACCTACGACTGCATTAGGGCCAACTTCCTGTTGGTGCTCTGAGGGAAAGTTTATCGTTCTAAAAACAACTACAACTGCATTAGGGTGCTGTTGGTGCTTTGAGGGAGAGTTTATCATTATACTACTACTTTTGCTTTAGGGTCAGGTTCCTGCTGGTGCTTTGAGGGAGAGATTACCGTTCTAAAAACAACTACAACTGCATTATGGCCAGGTTCCTGTTGGTGCTCTAAGGGGAAGTTTATCATTCTAAAAACAACTACTACTGCATTAGGGCCAGGTTCCTGCTGGTGCTCTGAGGGAGAGATAATCATTCTAAAAACAACTACTACTGCATTAGGGCCAGGTTCCTATTGGTGCTCTGATGGACATTTTATTGTTCTAAAAACAACTAATACTGCATTAGGTCCAGGTTCCTGTTGCTGCTCTGAGGGAGAGTTTATCATTCTAAAAACAACTAGTGCTGCATTAGGGCTAGGTTCCTGTTGGTGCTCTGAGGGAGAGATTAAAATTCAAAAAACAACTACTACTGCATTTGGGCCAGGTTCCTGTTGGTGCTCTGAGGGAGAGTTTATCATTCTAAAAACAACTACTACTGCATTAGGGCCCGGTTCCTGTTGGTGCTCTAAGGGATAGTTTATCGTTCTAAAAACAACTACTACTGCATTAGTGACAGCTTCCTTTTGCTGCTCTGAGGGAGAGATTATCATTCAAAAAACAACTACTATTACATTAGGGCAAGGTTCCTGTTGCTGCTCTGAAGGAGAGTTTATCATTGTAAATACAACTACTAATGCAATAGTGGCAGGTTTCTGTTGGTGCTTTGAGTGAGAGATTATCGTCCTAAAAATTACTACTACAGCATTAGGGCCAGGTTCCTGTTGGTGCTCCAAGGGAGAGTTTTTCATTCTAAAAACAACTACTACTGCATTAGGGCCAAGATCCTGTTGCTGCTCTGAGGGAGAGTTTATTGTTCTAAAAACAACTATTTCCGCAATAAGAAAAGGTTCCTGTTGGTGCTTTGAGGGAGAGATTATCATTCTAAAAACAACTAATACTGCATTAGGGCCAGGTTCCTGTTGGTTCTCTGAGGGAGAGTTTATCGTTCTAAAAACAACTACTGCTGCATTAGGGCCAGGTTCCTGTTGCTGCTCTGAGGGAGAGTTTATCATTCTAAAACCATCCACTGCTGCATTAGGGTCAGGTTCCTGTTGGTGCACTGAGTGGAGAATTTATTATTCTAAAAACAACCACTACTGCATTAGGGCCAGGTTCCTGTTGGTGCTTTGAGGGAGAGTTTATCGTTCAAAAAAAAACTACTACTGCATTAGGGCCAGGTTCCTGTTGCTGCTCTGAGGGAGAGATTATCGTTCTAAAAACAACTACTACTGCAATAGGGCAAGGTTACTGTAGGTGCTTTGAGGAAGAGATTATCATTCTAAAAACAACTACTACTGCAATAGTGCCAGGTTCCTGTTGGTGCTTTGAGGGAGAGATTATCGTTCTGAAAACAACCACTATTGCATTAGGGCCAGGTTCCTATTGGTGCACTGAGTGGAGAATTTATTATTCTAAAAACAACCCCTACTGCATTAGGGCCAGGTTCCTGTTGGTGCTTTGAGGGAGAGTTTATCGTTCTAAAAAAAACTACTACTGCATTAGGGCCAGGTTCCTGTTGAGTCTCTGAGGGAGAGTTTATCGTTCTAAAAACAACTACTACTGTATTAGGGCCAGGTTCCTTTTGGTGCTCTAAGGGAGAGTCTATCGTTCTAAGATTAACTACTACTGCATTAGGGCCAGGTTCCTGTTGCTGCTCCGAGGGAGAGATTAAGGTTCTAAAAATAAATACTACTGCATTAGGGCCAGGTTAATGTTGGTGCTTTGAGGGAGAGTTTATCGTTCAAAAAACAACTACTACTGCAATAGGGCAAGGTTCCTGTTGGTACTTTGAGGGAGAGATTATCGTTCTAAAAACAACTACTACTGCATTAGGGCCAGGTTAATGTTGGTGCTTTGAGGGAAAGATTATCGTTCTAAAAACAACTACTACTGCAATAGGAAAAGGTTCCTGTTGTTGCTTTGAGTTAGAGATTATCATTCTAAAAACAACTACAACTGCATTAGGGCCAGGTTCCTGTTGGTACTCTGATGGAGAGTTTATCGTTCTAAAAAAAACTTCTGCTGCAACAGGGCCAGGTTCCTGTTGGTGCTTTGAGGGAGAGATTATCGGTCTAAAAACAACTAGTACTGCATTAGGGCCAGGTTCCTATTGGTGCTCTCTGGGAGAGTTTTTCGTTCTAAAAATAACTACTACTGCATTATGGCCAGGTTCCTGTTGCTGCTCTGAGGGAGAGTTTATCGTTCTAAAAACAACTACTACTGCAATAGGGCAAGGTTCCTGTTGGTGTTTTGAGGGAAAGATTATCGTTCTAAAAACAACTACTACTGCATTAGGGTCAGGTTCCTGTTGCTGCTCTGAGGGAGAGTTTATCATTCTAAAAACAACTACTACTGTATTAGGACCAGGTTCCTGTTACTGCTCTGAGGGAGAGTTTATCGTTCTAAAAACAACTACTACTGCAATAGGGCCAGGTTCCTCTTGGTGCTTTGAGGGAGAGATTATCGTTCTAAAAACAACTACTGCTGCATTGGGGCCAAGTTCCTGTTGGTACTCTGAGGGAGAGTTTATTGTTCTAAAAAAAACTATTACTGAAATAGGGCAAGGTTCCTCTGGTGCTTTGAGGGAGAGATTATCATTCTAAAAACATCTACTACTGCATTAGGGCCAGGTTCCTGTTGCTGCTCCGAGGGAGAGTTTTTTGTTCTAAAAACAACTACTACTGCATTATTGCCAAGTTCCTGTTGCTGCTCTGAGGGAGAGTTTATCGTTCCAAAAACAACTACTACTGCAATAGCTCAAGGTTCCTGTAGGTGCTTTGAGGAAGAGATTATCGGTCTAAAAACATCTACAACTGCATTAGGGCCAGGTTCCTCTTGGTGCTTTGAGGGAAGATTATCGTTCTAAAAACAACTACTACTGCATTAGGGCCAGGTTCCTGATGGTGCTCTGACGGAGAGATTATCGATCCTAAAAACAACTACTACTGCATTAGGGCCAGGTTCCTGTGGGTTCTCTGATGGAGAGGTTATCCTTCTACAAACAACGACCACTGCATCAGGGACAGGTTCCTGTTGGTGCTTTGAGGGAGAGATTATCGTTCTAAAAACAACTACTACTGAATTAGAGCCAGGTTCCTGTTGCTGCTCGGAGGGAGAGTTTATCGTTCTAAACTACTACTGCATAAGGGCCAGGTTAATGTTGGTGCTTTGAGGGAAAGATTATCGTTCTAAAAACAACTACTACTGCAATAGGGCAAGGTTGCTGTTGGTGCTTTGAGGGATAGATTATCGTTCTAAAAACAACTAGTACTGAATTAGGGCCAGGTTCCTGTTGGTGCTCTGTGGGAGAGTTTTTTGTTCTAAAAACAACTACTACTGCAATAGGCCCAGGTTCCTGTTGCTGCTCTGAGGGAGAGTTTATCGTTCTAAAAACAACTACTACTGCAATAGTGCCAGGTTCCTGTTGGTGCTTTGAGGGAGAGATTATCGTTCTTAAAACAACTACTACTGCATTAGGGCCAGGTTCCTATTGGTGCAATGAGTGGAGAATTTATTATTCTAAAAACAACTACTACTGCATTAGGGCCAGGTTCCTGTTGTTGCTCTGAGGGAGAGATTATCGTTCTAAAAACAACTACTACTGCATTAGGGCCAGGTTCCTGTTGAGTCTCTGAGGGAGAGTTTATCGTTCTAAAAACAACTACTACTGTATTAGGGCCAGGTTCCTTTTGGTGCTCTGATGGAGATTTTATTGTTCTAAAAACAACTACTACTGCATTGGGGCCAGGTTCCTGTTGCTGCTCTAAGGGAGAGTCTATCGTTCTAAAATTAACTACTACTGCATTAGGGCCAGGTTCCTGTTGCTGCTCTGAGGGAGAGATTAAGGTTCTAAAAATAAATACTACTGCATTAGGGCCAGGTTAATGTTGGTGCTTTGAGGGAGAGTTTATCGTTCAAAAAACAACTACTACTGCAATAGGGCAAGTTTCCTGTTTGTACTTTGAGGGAGAGATTATCGTTCTAAAAACAACTACTACTGCATTAGGGCCAGGTTAATGTTGGTGCTTTGAGGGAAAGATTATCGTTCTAAAAACAACTACTACTGCAATAGGAAAAGGTTCCTGTTGTTGCTTTGAGGTAGAGATTATCATTCTAAAAACAACTACAACTGCATTAGGGCCAGGTTCCTGTTGGTACTCTGATGGAGAGTTTATCGTTCTAAAAAAAACTTCTGCTGCAACAGGGCCAGGTTCCTGTTGGTGCTTTGAGGGATAGATTATCGGTCTAAAAACAACTACTACTGCATTAGGGCCAGGTTCCTATTGGTGCTCTCTGGGAGAGTTTTTTGTTCTAAAAATAACTACTACTGCATTATGGCCATGTTCCTGTTGCTGCTCTGAGGGAGAGTTTATCGTTCTAAAAACAACTACTACTGCAATAGGGCCAGGTTCCTCTTGGTGCTTTGAGGGAGAGATTATCATTCTAAAAACAACTACTACTGCATTAAGGCCAGTTTCCTGTTGGTTCTCTGAAGGAGAGTTTATTGTTCTAAAAAAAGTACTACTGCATTAGGGCATGGTTCATGTTGGTGCTCAGAGGAAAAATGTATCCTTCTAAAATCAATTACAACTGCATTTGGGCCAGGTTCCTGTTGGTGCTTTGAGGGAGAGTTTATCGTTCTAAAAACAACTAATACTGCATTAGGGCCAGGTTCCTGTTGCTGCTCTGAGGGAGAGATTATCGTTCTAAAAACAACTACTACTGCATTAGGGCCAGGTTCCTGTTGTGGCTCTGAGGGAGAGTTTATCGTTCTAAAAATAACTACTACTGTATTAGGGCCAGGTTCCTTTTGGTGCTCTGATGGAGATTTTATTGTTCTAAAAACAACTACTACTGCATTAGGGCCAGGTTCCTGTTGCTGCTCTGAGGGAGAGTCTATCGTTCTAAAATCAACTACTACTGCATTAGGGCCAGGTTCCTGTTGCTGCTCTGAGGGAGAGTCTATCGTTCTAAAAATAAATACTACTGCAATAGGGCCAGGTTCCTGTTGGTGCTTTGAGGGAGAGATTATCATTCTAAAAACATCTACTACTGCATTAGGGCAGGTTCCTGTTGGTTCTCTGAGGGAGAGTTTATTGTTCTAAAAAAAATACTACTGCATTAGTGCATGGTTCCTGTTGATGCACCGAGGAAGAATTTATCCTTCTAAAAACAACTACAACTGCATTAGGGCCAGGTTCCTGTTGGTGCTCTGAGGGAGAGTTTATCGTTCTAAAAACAACTACTACTGCATTAGGGCCAGGTTCCTGTTAGTGCACTGAGGGAGAGTTTTTCATTCTAAAAACAACTACTACTGCATTATGGCCAGGTCCCGGTTGCTGCCCTTAAGGAGAGTTTATCCTTGTAAAAAATACTACTACTGCTTTAGGGCCAGGTTCCTGTTGTTGCTGTGAGGGAGAGTTTATTGCTCTAAAAACAACTACTGACTTCTGGTTCCGGCGCCGTATGACTTAGCTGCTCTCCTCAGCAGCTCCCGGCAGGCGGCCCAAATCTTCCATTCAGAATAGGAATCATTAACCACTACTCTCTGAATTTGGCCTTTTAGCCAGTTTTCTATCCATTTACATATTGATCTTTCCAAGCCTGTAGACTTTACCTTACACATGAGCCGTGTGTGGGGAACGGTGTCAAATGCTTTTGTAAAATCCAAGTATACCACGTCCACAGCCACCCTTCTGTCCAAGGTTTTACTTACCTCCTCATAAAAAGAAATCAGGTTTGTTTGACAACTTCTGTCTTTCATGAATCCATGCTGTCTGCTACTTAAACTATTTTTATCCAACAAGAACTCATCTGTGTGGTCTTTAATTAAACTCTCCAGTATCTTCCCAGCTATAGAAGTTAAACTAACTAAAGCCTTAAGCTCTGCACAGCGGCGGATTACTCAAGCTAAATACAGCAACTATAAGCAATGGGGGATGGCAGTTTTCAGCCCCAGACCTCTGGGTTACTAATTGCATCATCAAAGTGTGTGTGAAAACCCCTATATCATCCGCAGGGAAGCCATATTAGTGTTTTAAAATCATCTTCAAATTGTGTGTTTTAGAACACTAATATTGCTTCTCTCCGGCTGAGATAGGCTTTTTCCATACAATTTGCTGATGATTTTAAAACACTAATATGGCTTCTCTCCGGCTGAGATAGGCTTTTTCCATACAATTTGATGATGATTTTAAAACATAATATGGCTCCCTGCGGCTGATATAGGGGTTTCCCACACAATTTAAAGATGATTTTAAAACACTAATCTGGCTCCCTGCGGCTCATTTAGGGGTTTCCCACACAATTTGAAGATGATTTTAGAACACTAATATGGCTCCCTGCGGCTGATATAAGGGTTTCCCACACAATTTGAAGATGATTTTAGAACACTGATCTTTCCCTTAAAGCAACAGCTGGAGGCTTTTCCTGTACAACTTGGAGATGATTTTAGAATCTAAAATCATCTCCTAGTCCTATAGGCAGAGGTTCCTACTGTTGCTTAAAAGGACAGATTATTGTTTCTTTCACAAAATTAAAAAGTGCACCTACATTGCTGGTTTAAAAAAAAACGAAAAAAAAAACAGTGTTGGCTACGCAGGCCAGTTACTGTTGCTACCAACCTTTCAACAGTGTCCCAGGATTGCGTAATTCTCGGGCATGACCACAGTTTATGTAATAGAGACGGTCTATGTTCATTGCACCAGTGACAGATCTGACGGTGAGGGTCCGTTTCTCGCCTCTGATATGGAACTCGTTGGTTACAATTGATCTTGTTATGTTGTAGCCCTTGAGTATATGTTGAGATGCGTCTTGAAAGAGTAAGTCTTTGTTCCATGTTGGTAATAAATTGCCCTTTAAAGGTTTGGCTGCAGCAGAAGACAGTGGCTTATAAAGGTGTGCGATTCTAAAGGTTTCCAGGTCAATGAACGAGTCTATAAGAGAGTTCTCGAAGCAATTGTCTTTTCTGGGGCATAGCTTGCTGGTAAAGCTAAGGGCTTGGCAGATAAATAGGTGGTGATGGGGAGGTATGTTATACTTGCTGGCAATAGTCTGGAGTGCAAGGGGGGAGCCCGTCTTAGCATCATACAATTGGAAAAAGTGGGTCAGGCCCTTCGCTGCCCAGCAGGCAAAAAAAGGGTGATGAGAAGCTTGAGAGAAGAAGGGGTGACCCAGGATTGGTAAGTGTCTGGAGATTTGCGAGGGGACTCCCAGTTTTCTCCTTGTTTCCCTCCAGGCCAGTGTTGTGTCCCTAATGAGCAGGTTGTGTCTTAAGGCCTTCTGGAGGGATTTTGGTTCACAGTGGAGCAAGGCTACTAGATCAAAGGGGGCAACCATTTGAGTTTCTAGATCAAAATTTGAGTAGTGAGAGTTGTAGGATATCCAATCTAGACCTGATCTCAAGAGGCAAGACAGATTGTAAAGTTGTGTATTTGGTAGATTTGTCCCTCCCTCATGTTTGGGGAGGAATAGCTTTTGAAGTGAGACTTTTGGTTTTCGACCTTGCCAGATAAACTTAGATAGGGCCTTATGGAGTCTTTGTATGTCTAGGTGTTTCAATAACTGGGGGATGGTTTGTAATGGATAAAGTAATTTAGGGAAGGACACCATTTTGTAGAGGTGACAGTGACCAAAGAAAGAGAGGGGTAATTTTGACCAGGATTCCAGCTGGGCAGTAATCTTGGATATTACTGGGGGAAATTAAGATGATAGAGGGAGTGTGGGGTTTTACTAATCTTTATTCCCAGATATGTGATATGTGTCTTGGCTATTTGGAAGGGAGAGTCGCTTGTCCAAGTCGGGGAGTGGGTTTGGTAAAGTGGAAGCACTTCGCTTTTAGCAAAATTTATTTTCAGCCCTGAACACTTCCTGAAGTGTGTGAAAATTTGTTGGATGCATGGGATGTCAAGCTGGGGTTTAGAAGTAAAGATTAGAATGTCATCCGCGAACATCGCTGTTCTAAATTTGGTGTTGCCTATTTTAATCCCGTGCAGCTTGGGGTGGGCCAGAAGATATCTGGACAGGGGTTCAAGAGTGAGGTTGAATAGTAAGGGTGATAGGGGGCAGCCCTGTCTTGTGCCCTTGTGAAGTGGAATTTTAATCGAGATGGTCCCAGCCGCTATGACTTGGGCTGATGGATTTGCGTACATGGTGGAAAGAAGATGAAGGAAAGGGCCCGCAAAGCCGGGCCTCTCGAGGACCAACCGCAGCCAACGGAAACTAACGTTGTCAAATGCTTTTTCAGCATCGAGTGTTATTATAGCGTTTTCTGAGGCCGGGCCTGTCCCCACAATTTCCAGCACCGCGAGTACCCTTCTAATATTGGAAACCGCAGAGCAACCCTGTGTGAAGCCCACTTACACTGGGTGTATAATGTTGGGCATGATGGCTGCCAGTCTGCTGGCTATAATCTTTGAGAGCAGCTTGGAGTCCATGTTTAGTAGGGAGATTGGACGGTACGATCCGGGTTCCATGGGGTTTTTGTCCTTCTTGGGTATCAGCTTTATATGGGCCTGGTATCCTGAAGGAAGGTAGGGAGCTAGTATATCTGAGTTCAATTTGTAAAATTCTGTGGTGAAGCCGTCTGGACCCGTGGCCTTTCCTGGGGATAGGGACTTGATTGGTCTAAGGTTATCAATGGTGTACCCCAAGGTTAAGTGTTGGGACCCTTACTTTTCAATATATTTATAAATGATATAGGGTCTTATGGATTAAAAGTACCATTTCAATGTTTGCAGATGACACCAAGCTATGCAGTGGAATAACGTCCTTGCAGGATGTCTCCAACTTACAAGCAGACCTCAATGCACTGTCAAATTGGGTGACTGTGTGGCAAATGAGGTTTAATGTTGATAAATGTAAAGTTATGCACTTGGGGGCTAAGAATATGCATGCATCGTACATACTAGGGGGAGTACAACTGGGGGGATCCATAGTGGAGAAGGATCTGGGGGTTTTGGTAGATCATAAGCTTAATAATGGCATGCAATGCCAAGCTGCAGTTTCCAAAGCAAGCAAAATCCTTTCTTGTATTAAGAGAGGTATGGACTCCAGAGATAGAGACATTATTTTGCCCCTGTACAAATCATTAGTAAGACCTCATCTGGAATATGCAGTTCAGTTTTGGGCACAAGTTCTCAAAAAGAATATCGGGAAACTGGAGAAAGTGCAGAGAAGGGCAACCAAACTAATAAGAGGCATGGAGGAGCTCAGCTATGAGGAAAGATTAGAGGATCTGAATTTATTCTCTCTTGAGAATAGGAGATTAAGGGGGGATATGATCAACATGTACAAGTATATAAGTGGTCCATATAGTGAACTTGGTGTTGAGTTATTTACTTTCAGGTCATCACAAAGGACAAGGGGGCACTCTTTACGTCTAGAGGAAAAAAGATTTAATCTACAAATACGGAAAGGTTTCTTCACAGTAAGAGCTGTGAAAATGTGGAATAGACTCCCTCCAGAGGTGGTTTTGGCCAGCACGGTTTATTGCTTTAAAAAAAGGCCTGGATTCTTCCCTTAATGTAAATAATATAACTGGGTACTAACATTTTTAGGTAAAGTTGATCCAGGGTGAATCAAATTGCCTCTCGGGGATCGTTATAGCAAATTGGATCAAGGCTTTGCTGGGGTTTTTTGCCTTCCTCTGGATAAACTGTGGGTAAAGGATTGTATATGGGATTATTTGGTTATTCACCCGTTAGGTGTCACCAACAACCTCTGAGTTCACTAGGACATCCCAAATGATCATCTACTGGGGACTATGTCAGCATGTTTGCATGTTGGTATGGCAATACATTGGTCTGCTCTACCATAGCCTTCTTCCTTTGGGGAGGGGATTTTTCTTCTCGTCTCCACTCAGTAACAATTTGTAGACAGTATGACATTGTTGCACAGACTCATGTCAGGCACGTGCATGGGACATGATGTCATTATACACATGAGTGACACGGTGAGGTCAAGTGGTATGTGTGGGGTGGGGTGGTGAGGATTACCACATGGTGCCGTTGGCGAGGGGGGATAAAAAAAGATATGCACCAAACCCTAAACCAATTATTGCTTATTAGAAGGGTTTGTCTCATTTGCCTCACAGTGCTAGCATATAGTACATCAGTAGGGTTAGTGGAGTTATTAAAACCTGGACTATGCTAATTGATTCCCTTTTTTTTATTAAACAGACAAGCTGGTGGATTTATGTTGTGGTGATGTTACTAGCAGGGAGGAAGAACATTTTCTTCTAGTGAGGCATTAAAGCTGAATGTGGAGTTTTGAATTTAATCTTTATTGCCATTAACCATTATTTGGGCTTATGAAGCTAACAGGCTGTTTTTGCTCAAATCGGTTGCTTAGAGCCACCTCACCAGTGGAACTGCTTGCAACACCATATTCAGGTAGACACAGAAAGAATATTTAGAACTATATCCCACTAACCGTATATATGGGAGGGGTACATTATGTTTCTTTCCTTTTTGGGAAGAATTAAAAATTATAAATATAATAGGATTCATGGAATTTGTTGACGTGTCAATTAATGCATTGGATTATCATTTATAGTTTGCCAAAAGGGATAAACTTAGCAGTCCTGATTATCTCTGATTAACCCCTGAGGTTTTTTTGGCTGATTTAGGGTGACTTGGATGCACACGTTCTTTTTTTTTTTTTCAAATAGTGTTTATTGATTTTTAGTAGAAAGTTACAGAACAGAGCCTTTGGGCATACCCTGGCTCAGCAATGTATAATATACATTTGAACTTAATATATAACGTAAACTTTGGACAGTATAAACCTGGACTGAACATGCATTTCAAGATTTCGATAAATTGTGTTAAGCAAAGGTGAACAAAGGATTGGGTGGTATAAGCTTTTGTTTAATCTGGGAGAATTGGTAGTGGACAAGAGTGAGGAGCACCGTAACTTCTGCTGGTTCTGGGTGTTTATGTAATATTGTAGTGGGTTTTGTACCATTGGTTCCAAGGTTCCCATGCTTTGAGGAAGCTTTTCTGATTGGGTTTGTCCATAGACATGATGTGTTCATGTGTGTGGTGTGTCTGAACCATTGTGATAATGTCTGTTAGGGAGGGAGTTGAAGTTTTTTTCCAGTTTTTAATTATGAGCAATCTGGTGGCTAGAAGGATGTGTGTGACAATTGTTTTATATTTTGAGGGAACCAGTTCTATGTTTAAGTTTAAAGTAGCTAGTTGGGGGGATAGATGGGTAGAACCATGCGTAATGGTGGAAATTAAGTTAGATACTTCTGTCCAAGTGTTTGCTAATTTTGGGCAGGACCAAAGTATGTGTGATAGAGAGCCTGTCTGATCGCACTCTCTCCAGCATTTTGATGAGGCAGTGGGGTATATCCGGTTTAGTTTTTGGGGAGTGAGATACCATCTTAAGGTTATTTTTTGGGTAGTTTCCCATAGGGCTGTACATTGAGTGGAGTTGTATATAGACCTGAGGGCTGTGGACCATTGGTGTTCATTTGGGGCTATATTCCAGGTTTTCTCCCATTCTTTGAGACGTGCGGATTTAAAGAGGTGTCTTTTTTCTTGCAGGGAATTGTACAATAGGGAGATTCCTCTGTGTTTGTGGTTATTATTGAAGAAGAAGTTCCATAGATCTATGGGAAGGGCCCCTTCTAGTTTAGTATGGGCTGCTAGGCATCTTTGTGCCCTAATAATTGCAAAGTAGTCTTTGGTAGTAATCTTCGTTTCGGTTTGGATTTGCTGAAACGTCTTATATTGTATTAGATTTCTTAGTTCCCTAGTAGAGTGTAATTGTTTAGCTAAGCTCCCTGGTAAGTTTAGACCTGGTGAGAGGAATTTAAGGGATTCAATAGGAATCGGGATGGGTTTAGTTGGCAAATAGGTCCATCTCGTGCTGTGGAGTAACTGCCATGCCTTTATGGATGCTTGTATTGGTGGGGCCAGGTGTTTGGTAGGTGTTTTTACCTCTGTCGTTGTTAGAAGCCAATCTCTGAGATTGGGGCCCGGAGCTGCCTCGTTTTCTATATCTCCCCAAAGGGTACTGGTTTTTGGTTGCAGCCATTCTTGCATTGGAGCCAGAATCGCGGCAAGATAATAGTCTATGATGTCTATGTATCCAGCCCCTCCTGCTATTCTATGCTTTATCAGTTTTGAGTGGCTGCTACGGGGTTTCTTTCCTTGCCAAACGTATTGGAGAAGTGTCCTCTAGAGGGATTTAAGAAATGATGTTGTGAGTGGGAGTGGGAGTGTTCGGAATAGATATATCAGTTTTGGTCATCATTTTGAAAGCAGCCAGGCGACCTGACCACAAAAATTCATGTTTGGAGAGATTTGTGGTTTCTTGAGAAAGCAAAGTCTTAAGTGGTATATAGTTGTGTTTAAAGAGCAATCTCGTGGATTTTGTTAGTGTGATGCCCAGATATGAAATTCCTGTTTCTGCCCAGGAGTATGGGTACATATTGCGTAAGAGGTTGCTTGTCACTCCGTCCATTCCTAGGTCTAAGATTGATGATTTGGTATCATGTATTTTATAATACGAGATATTGCTAAATTTCTGTAGAATTTGTTGTACCGAAGCCAGGGAAGAGACTGGGTTGGTGATCATCAAAATCACATCATCTGCGAAAAGACTTATTTTGTGTTCAATTTTGCCTATTTGAAGGCCATACATTTGGGTGTTTGCTCTAATGTGTGTAGCTAGGGGTTCCATGATCAAGTTAAAAATGAGTGGGGAGAGTGGGTACCCTTGTCTTGTTCCATTGGTTATAGTGAACGGTTTGGATAACATTTCAGATGTGTAAACCTGAGCGGTTGGGGCTGTGTAAAGGGCAAGGATAGCTGAGAGAATGGTGCCGTGTAGGCCAAATTTACTAAGGGTTGCCTTCATGTATTCCCAATGTACTCTGTCGAACGCCTTCTCTGCATCTAAAGATAGGAGCAGAGAAGGCGTTCTTGAGGTTTCCGAATAATGAATAGCATTTATTAATCTTCGGGTTGCATCAGAAGATTGTCTGCCTTGTATGAATCCCGACTGATCTTGGTGTATAATGTGTGGCATTAATTTCATCAATCTATTGGCTATGATTTTTGGCGTATATTTTAGTATCGACATTTAATAGGGACATAGGTCTATAATTTTGTGGTAGGGTTTGGTCCTTCCCTGGCTTTGGTATTGTGATTACAATAGCTTTCAGCATTTCAGGAGGTAGAGAGGAGGAGGAGGCAGCATTGTTGCAGATTCGGGTAAGGTAAGGAGCCAGCACTGAGGTAAATTGTTTGTAATACTCTCCTGTCAGACCGTCAGGTCCTGGAGATTTGTTTGATGGTAGAGATGCTATCGTGAGGGCTATTTCTTGGGTGGTAAACGGGGTGTTTATAGAGTCTAATTGATCAGGGGACAATTTGGGGAGTTTGATGTTTTGCAGGAAAGTATCAATCTCTACTCTGGTTGGTTGTGTGGTAGATGTGTCATCCTTTAAATTGTACAATGATCTATAGTAAGAGCTGAAAGCGTCAGCAATTTTCTGGGGATCAAGGAGTTTTTCTTTGGTGATAGGATGATACAGATATGGGATTTTGGTTTTGTTGTTTTTTAGGCCATTCCCTTTCCTGCTTTATTTCCTGTTGTGTAATGTTTTGCTTTTGAGATTTTCTGGTAGGTCTGGAAAGAGTGTAATAGTGACGATCTCAGTTCTAGTCTGGGTTGGGTTAGTTGGTTTTTTAGGGATTCTTTGGGGTTGCTTTGATTTAGGGTTTCAATTTCTCAAATTTTGGCTGTGAGTTTGTCTAGACGTTGTGATCTCCTCCTCCTCTCTTTAGAATTAAGTTGAATCAGTATCCCCCTTATGAACGCCTTGTGAGCGTTCCAGAGGGTCGTATTGTTTTCGACTGATCCTTTGTTTAGTTTGAAAAAGTCTTCCAGTTTTGCCTGAATGATGGGTGAATACGTTGGGGATTTGATGATGAATGGGTTTGCTCTCCAAATTCTAGTCGGTGGGTTCGTTGGGATAGTTTCAATCGAAAGTGTGATTGGAGCATGATCCGACCAGGTTATTGTTTGTATGGCAGAATCAGTTATGTTAGGTAGAGACCACTTGTCTACAAGGAAATAGTCTATGAGCGAATATGAGTTATGTGGGTTAGAGAAAAAGGTGTAATCACGTTCTGTTGCATGTTGGCATCTCCAGGCGTCATAAAGGTCGTTGTTTCTTATAAAGTTGGCCATTGGCGAGATGTGTCTTGTGGGTTTGGAAGATGAGTCAATTTGATTATCCGGGACGATGTTAAAGTCTCCACATATAATAAGATGGCCATTTTTAATGGAATTTATTTTTTTCATGATCCTGTTTAGGAATTTGATTTGTCTTCAGTTAGGGGCATAGATGTTTGCTATGGTGTATCTTGTGTTGTTTATGGAGCAGTCAATTATCAAGTATCTACCTTCTTGATCTGATAGAGAATTGTGTATTTGGAGCGAAATGGAATCTTTGAACATAGTAATTACTCCACTTTTCTTGTGTGGTCCGGAAGCTTGCAATATGTGTGGGAAGTTTTTGTTGGACATTTTTGGTTCTTGGCCATTTTTGAAGTGGGATTCTTGTATGCAAACTACCTCACTATTGTTGTCTTTGACAGTGCGCCAAAGGGTGTTCCTCTTGGCTGGATGGTTCAGTCCTTTGGCGTTCAATGAGAAAAAATTAACCATTGTGGTGTGGTAAGGGTAATGATATATTGTAGTTGAAGTCTACTCACTGTCTGAAAAGTTACTCACTGGTCACTGTCGGTACTCTTTGGTGTTTTGACTTCACTTAGAGGCTTGTGGAGTCTTCTGCGTTACAGTGGTAGGCAGAGAGTTAGGTGCTGGAAACAAAAGCAGAGTTAAAGTTCTTGACAGGATTACGTTGATTGCTGTTGAAATTGTTGGGTCAGTTAGTGAAGTGAGTAAGGTTTATACTGTTAATAGAACTTAAGTTGAGATGAAGCGATGGGGATTCTTGTAACCGTGGAAGAATCCCAACTTGGAACAGGAAAAAGGTCAGCTGCAATAATATCAACAGAGCAGCTGTGTTTAGAAAGGGGAAATAGTTTGTGGTTGTGTGACAGCGATATTCGGCACACCATTTCGGAACGGTTAAGTGTATGGAAAAGAGTTCAGCGTCTTGAATCTTTGTTGGTTGAGGAGGTGGGAGCTCTAGGGCTTTGAGTAGGTGAGCAGTCGGAGCTCAGGTTGTGTCTGGGGCCACTAGGTAGGTCCGGTAGTATACCCCAGATTCGGAGAAGTTGGAGGCCTTGGTCTAGGGTCGTTATATGGTGTTTTGTTCCATTGTTTTTTTTTTTTTTTTCACAATAAATTTTTATTAAAGTTTCACAAATTTCCATACAATACGTTAAGTGCAAATGCAACAAAATCCAAAGCCTCAAAAAAAACAAAACAGTAATACAGTGTAATGACAATTAGATAAAGTACACTTTGGAAGAAAAACAAGATGAAAAGAAAAAGAAAAAGGAAAATAAGAGAGGTAAGCAGTTGCAACTATGTTGGCCTTTGTCTAAGTTGAGTAGAATAAGAGGCCGAGAATATACTTCAATAGCCTGGTGGACTACGCTTCCCATGGTCAAGGGGTCTAAACCTGTCATCTGTCCATATAGTTTTCGAAAAGGGTGGTGGAAATGGCTAGAGAGGGGGACAATAACTAATATATAGCGAATGGAAGAAAGGGAGAACATGTTACCCAGAATGGGTAGTAAGATGAAGGGTAGGGTACAATGGGGATCTGGATATCGGACGAGGGGGGCTAAGGGCAAGAGGTGGGGTGCGGGAGAGTAGGGCCCATAGAGGGATGGAAGTACTAATTTTGGGTAATGAGTAGAGTTGAGCGAAGCTCTGGAAGTTCGGGTTCTGCTGGTCCGTCCGAACTTCGGGACAAAGTCCGGGTCCGGGTCCGGACGGAACCCGAACGATCGCACGGACAACGAA
>BLSH010538890.1:0-14051 GCA_018402905.1 Glandirana rugosa
TTATAACTGTACTGTCTGCCCCATGTTGTAAAGCGCTGCACAAACTGTTGTAGCTATATTAATTCTGTATAATAAGAATAATAATAATGTATTGTGTGTATGTGATGTTTTGTTTACTTTTTTGAATTTTGCACCGGTTCCACCCCCCTGCATGGCGGCGTTCGCAGGGAAGGCAACCCAGATGCTGGCTGAGGTTAAGGGAAGACAAACTTCCAATGCCACTAGGCGACTAATCAACCTTATACATTTTGCAGAATGCACCAAAACTCATTCTCTGCTCCTATCACTGGACACAGAGCAGGTGTTCTATAGGGTACACTGGTCTTATCTCCAAGCAGTTCTACATAAATTTGGTTTCCAAGGTAAAACCTTTATACCCATTAGGATATAGAGCATACCCTACTTCTTCTGCACAAGTATATATGTCAGAAATGCTGTCCAAACCCTTCCAAATAACAAATGGCACCAGACAAGGATGCTCCTTATCCCCGTTGATTTTCAACTTAATAATGGAACTGTTGGCAGAACACATAAGATCACACCCCTCCATATCTGGATTTCCAATAGGCCCACGAACCCAAAATAAGTCTATTTGAGGATGATGTCATTTTAATGATTTCGAATCCCCAAACCTCTCTGGCTGAGGTACAAATTGGAACAATATGGGCATTACATATTTAGGTATTACCTTACCCTAACTAGAACCACTAAAGGTCTATTTAAAGAAAACGTTGTCCCCTTCCACCAAACATTTTGTCAGGAACTACGTAAACTATCACACCACAAATTCTCATGGGCTGACCGCCTTGCAGCTGTTAAGCTGATTATCCTACCCAACTACTATACTTATTCTGCACCCTCCAAATACTCATCCTACAGTCCTATCTCTCCTCTCTATGGAGACAGTTGAGCTCCTTTATGTGGCAGGGAAAGAAACCCTGTAGCGCTCACAAGAGACTTTTTAAACATAGAGATGCTGGGGGCTTGGGTTCAGTAGACCTCAAGGACTACTAGGATGCAAAAATACTAGTGCAAGCCAGAGAATGGTTCTTCTCAACCCATAACACTCACTGATGTGAATTGGAGAGTGCAATAGTTCCAAAACCTGGAACTAGCCCAATTAGACCACTTCCCCAGCATTACCCACCCACTATGATAGCTCTAATATGAACTTGATGGCGCTTGATTAAAAAATCATGGTCGGCAACGCCTACCACCGGCATCAAAATTCCACTTGAAATCCTATTGATTCTGATACCGGACGTTCGCCTAACCCCAAAACTCAACTAGCAACCTATGCTATGTGAATGAACTATTTGTCCACAGAAAGTTTAAGTCTCTTACCCAGCTTATTACAAAGACATTGCTCGACAAGACTTTTCACAATATACACAAATTTCCCATTGTCTCACAAATAACTCATCTCTGAGAACAACGATACGAGGCAGGGCCTGGCTATAGTATAAAACCCAACCTTCCCCCTCAAAAGGGATCTCATTTTTCTACAACCTCCAATAAAAAAAAAAGATTTTCAAAAAGAGCCTCACTTTCACCCACTGGGATCAAGCTCTAGGCCTACAATTCTCCACTTCCCAATGGCAAAGGGTCCTCAAATCTACATACCGAGCCACCAAATGTACTTCTCTTTGGGAAATCTCCCAAAAGATAACCCAGAGATATTTACCACCCTGAGGGTTTTAAAATTTGACGCTACCTCATCATCCCTGTGCCGGAGAGATTATGGCTCAGAGGGATCTCAAACACATATCATATGGAAATGCCCATGACTACAAAAATACCGGTTGGAAGTTTTCCGAATAATATCTGAAATCACTGACTCTCCTATTCCACCTACCCCAGACCTTGCACTACTCAACCTCCCTATTAAACGAATACTCCCTCCAAAACTAAAGGTAGTTACACCCATTTTATTGGCAGCGAGACTATTAACAGGCTCTGGAAAGCAACTATAAAACCAACATTTCCATATAGTAAAATTGGTTCAAACTCACTATGCATATGAATTATTAATGACCATAGATAGGAAAGCATACCTACGCATGCAACAAGACTGGCGTCCATGTAAAATCTAGTTTGATAGCACATTCCAAAACCAATAATAGCTGTTACCAGATGTTATCTGATAGCATCTTACAGTTCCCAATGCCTTTTTTCTTTCTTTCTGTTTTCTTCCTTCTCCCTCTTATTGTTTTTATCTTTTGTTTTCTTTCTTTGTATTGCATTTTAAGTTCTGTTAATAGTAGAGTTGAGCGAACCCAAACTGTAAAGTTCAGGTTCGTACCAAACTTTTGGGTGTTCGGGACCGGACCCAAACCCGGACTTTTCAAAAAAAGTTTGGGTTCGAGTTCGGGGTTTTTGGTATTTGATTCCATGTGTTGAATAGCTGCCAAGGGCAGCCAATCAACAAGTGTTTCACTGGTTTGCCCTTAGAAGCCATCACAGCCATACTAATGATATGGCTGTGATTGGCCAGTGCATCATGTGACCCAGCCTCTATATGGGGCTGGAGTCACCGTGCTGCATGTCATATGCTCTCAGGATAGTTTAGGGAGAGGATGCTGCTGGCTCTGTGAGGGACAGATTGCAGAACATCTCATCCTGCATTACTGAATGATCTGATTGTGGACTAGGGAGAGATACGAGTACTGCTGCTTTGAGGGACAGATTGCAGACCTCATCCTGCTGCACAGAACGATCTGACTGGACTAGGTAGAGTCTACTGCTTAGAGGTACAGATTATTGTTCTAAAATCATCTCCAAGTTTTATAGGGAAAGGTTCCAGCTGTTGCTTTAAGGGACAGCATATTGTTCTAAAATCATCTCCAAGTTCTATAGGGAAAGGTTCCAGCTGTTGCTTTAAGGGACAGCATATTGTTCTAAAATCATCTCCAAGTTCTATAGGGAAAGGTTCTTCCAGCTGTTGCTTAGAAGGACAGATTATTGTTCTAAAATCATCTCCTAGTTCTATAGGGAGAGGTTCCTGCTGTTGCTTAAAGGGACAGATTATTGTTTCTTGTACAAAATTAAAAAGCACATCTACATTGCTGGTTTAAAAAAAAAAAATTCTAAAAACTACATTTGCGGCCAGCAGTGCATTTCTTGCACAAAAATAAAAAAAACTGTGTTGGCTCCTCCTCCTCCACCGCCACTTTCACCGCCTCCTCAACCTCCAACTCCACATCCACCTCCAACTCCACATCCACCTCCATTTTTTATTTTTTATGTGATTTTAGCTTAAAAATTATTTTAAGTTATTTTCCTATCCCCATTTCTTTGCAGGGCACTTGTCCGACCCTTACCCCCATTTTCCTTCCTTTTGCAGACCTCTAGGACTTGCCAGGACTTTGTTACAGCCATTTTTGTGCCTAAAAGTTCGGGTCCCCATTGATTTCAATGGGGTTCGGGGTCCGGGATAAAGTTCGGGTCAAGTTCGGTCCCGAACCCGGACTTTTTCCCGAAGTTCGGCCGAACCTGCCGAACCCGAACTTCCAGGTGTTCCATCAACTCTAGTTAATAGCACTAGCAGGCACGGCAATGGATTGACTTTACTGCATTATTTCTGATTTAATGCACAGCTACATGACTTCTTTGGTTTTTATCACCTGACGTTTGCTTTACCCCTGAATGAATGTATTTAATATGACAACTCTGTAAGCAAAGCCAGCCTTTCCTCTATTTCTGGCTTTGCCTTGATTGTTAATGTATCAAGCTATATAGCTTTGTTTTGTAGTAAAAGAAATAAGATTGAAACTAAAGACTTTTTTGGATGTTCTGTGTGCATGGAGCCTTATATACAGTTTGATTTTACACACAAGTGTTTGTGTGATCTCTCTTTACAGAGATTGAAATAAACTCCAAAAACGAAACCTATCACATACGTTGATAAATCAAGCAGAAATAATAAATATGGTAGAGATCTTTGTGTACCATTTATATATTACATGTCTCCTATATTCATCGTCTGAATAATAACATCCCATTAAAATATTTCCCAACATCTTCTCCAGATCAGTTATCGAGTCGCTGATCCTCGCCTGAGTGAAGGAAAAATGTATCCAGCTTTATTCCATATGACACCGGACGATCGGGCCCGTTTTACAGCTATTGTTACATTTTTTCAGCACATGGGGATGAACTGGGTTGGAATAATAACATCATGGGACGGCAGTGGTAACGAGGAGTCCCAAGAACTGAGTAAGATGATGAGACAACACGGGATCTGTACAGATTATATCATCGCACTCACTACAGATATTGTAATTGATAAATGGAAAAAGATTATTAGTAAATCAGCAGCTAAGGTTATTATAGTGTGCGGAACTTTCACAAATGCCTTTTTTTATATTGTTAATCGTATGCCCTCTGTTATAGAAAATGTCACATTTATTTTCCCACCATCATGGAGTAAACTAAGTTCTACCATAGCTTTGTACCATACAGCAATCAACTGCAGCTTCGTATTTCTATGGCCAGAAAAAATCCACCTAGACATCAATATTTATAATGATGGTTTCAATGTCTACAGCTGCTTACGTGACCCAATAATGGAAGATATTTGGATTTATTGGTATAAGTGCCTCTCCCCAAACCGAGCCAAAAATGACTGTTTTCAAAACGTCTACGGGTGTTCTGCAAAAATTTGTACAGATGTAAGAAATGTTTCAGCCGCACTTAATACTTTTACATCTACACCTTCCTATGTATACAGGGCTGTATATGTTCTGGCCCATGCTCTACATGGAATGTACATGAAGAAAAAGACATCGGAACACAATGGACTCCAGCACAGAGTAAGCTGGATAATAAATGTTTCTATTACTATGATCCCATCCTAGATTATATAATAATGATGTGACTGAGGTAAGATGGACGGCAATCTCTGCCCTCCCTCACCCTGCCTGAGCAATCAGGAATACTGCAGTCACCTTCTAGAGCATGTTACACATCCATATATAGAGTATAACATGTAACATGCTCCTTTATATATCCTCCTCACCCCTCCCCCCCAATGCTCACACCCCAACCTATAATCTCCCAACTCTCTGAGGCTCTTTGGTTCCCCCAATCCTGGAGTGCCACCTACTTGATTGGAGGTTGATCCTCCCATGCTATTTGCTCCGTATTTTCTTCATGAACTTGCATAGTTATCACATGCTCCAGTCTTGTTGAGTTATAATTTGTTTGACATGTGTATATTTTGGACTATTGTCTGTACATTTCTATTTAATCCTCTTTTCAATAAAATATTTGAGCAAACAGCCATCCTGCAAGATAGCTTCAAACCCTAATTGCATTTTCCCCTGTAGCTTAACTTGGACGAAGCGCAGAGTCCCCCCGGGATACCCCTTTCCCCTCATCTTTCCCTCTCCTTTTTTCTCTCCCTCTTCTCTCCCTTCTTTCTCCCCCTTTCCTTTCTGTATTTTCTTTATCGGCAGCTCATCTCACCATACTGATCTTCCCATGCATGACCAGGTCTATAATTCACTATACAACCTCCCTCACCCGCCGTTTGGATACAGAAAGTTACATATTCGTAGTCTTTCCTCGGAGATCCCTCCGCAGTTCTTAGAAGCCTATCTTATATTGATTCGTATATACTCTATTAGAATATAACCCCGGCCGGGGTCCATAACCGGGGATCGATATATTCGGGGTGGCCTCCTTGCCCGGGCGCAGTTAGCTCCCATTGGGGCACCAAGGCAGGTGGGCGATCCCCTTTCTCCTTTCTCCAGGCGGGCCCCAGCAGTGGGTATAGCCCCAGGAGCCCTACATTTCACCGGATTCACCTGTATTTTGTACTAAGCTAACAGTTAAAATTGTGACTCCTGTGATAGGGGTCGCTTAGATCATAGACTTGTTCTCCCAGAAAACCTTTATTGCCCGTGAGATATTTTGTATCTATGTATTTTTAAATTACTCAATAAAATATTTGAAAACGAGAAAGGTACATGCAAACAGATATCAGCAGAGCAAACTTGGCATGTTTAGCACAAAGTGCTTATACTGTACTTAACCACTTCAATACTATACACTTAGAACACTTTACTACCAGACCAATTTTCAGTTTTCAGTGCTGTTGCGCTTTGAATGACAATTGTGCGGTCGTGCGACGCTGTACCCAAACAAAGTTTTTATCATTTTGTTCCCACAAATAGAGCTTTATTTTGGTGGCATTTGATCACCCCTGCGGTTTTTTATTTTTTGTGCTACAAATAAAAAAAGACCGAAAATTTTGAAAAAAAAAAAAAAATTCTCTATTTTTGTCACAAAACTTTGTAAATAAGTAAATTTTCTCCACCACTGGTGGGCACTGATGAGGCTACACTGACAGGCACTGATGTGGCAGTACTGATTGGGACTGATGAGGTGGCACTGATGAGGTGGCACTGATGATGAGGCACTTATATGCAGCAGTGATGAGCACTGTTAGGCGGCACTGATAAGCAGCACTGACGGGTACTGAGAGGTGGCACTGATATACAGCACTGATGGGCACTGATATGCAGCACTGACGGACACTGCTAAGCGGCACTGATGGGCACTAATAGACAGCACTGATTGGCACTCATAGGCGGCACTGGGCACTGATAGGTGGGCACTGGTAGGTGGCAATGGTGGGCACTGATGTGTGGCACTGGTATGCATTGATAGGGGCACTGGTGGGCACTGATAGGGGCACTGGTGGGCATATACATTAATAGGGGCTCATTCCCTGGTGGTCTAGGGTGGCATCTGAAGGTGGCACTGAGTGAAGGTGGACCTGAGCACTATGTCACTTACCTGGTGGTCTAGGGGGGTCTCCCTGGTGGTCCAGATCGGCTCCCTGGTGGTCCCTGGTCGGCTCCCTGGTGGTCCTGGGTGGGCACATCCCTGGGCAGGCTCCCTGGTGGTCTAGGGTGGCGATCCGAGGGAGGGCTGTGCTGATAAATCATCAGCACAAACCCTCCCTGTCAGGGATGCAGCCGATCAGCTCTCCCCTCATCAGGTCTGCAGACCTGAGTACAGGAAAGCCGATAAACGGCTTTCCTGTATTACACTGTGACCAGCCGTGATTGGTCACGGCTGGTCACATGGTAAAGTTCTTCGGATCGAAGCACTTTACCGAGATCGGCATTGCGGGGGGTCAGACTGACCCCCCACACCACCGATCGCCGTGATGCGCGCCCCCCCGGGCGTGCGGCAGCTTGTTATCCTGAGGACGTCCAGTCAGGATAACTCAGCCACTTCCCGGCCGTCATTCTGCATACGGCGGTCGGGAAGTGGTTAAGGACCTTACAAATAAATACTTTGATTAAAATGCATCAGAAAAAAAAAATAAAAAAAATAAATATTTGAGCAAAAAATTATATAAATGCATTTGGGTAGAGCGTTGCATGACCGCAAAATTAGCAGTTAAAGTAGCGCAGTGCTGAATAGCAAAATATGGCCTGGTCATGAAGGGGAAAACCTTCTGGAGCTGAAGTGGTTTAGACTTTAATTGCAAAACTCTTATAACTGTAGATGGTAATGTGTGTATTTCTGTCCTCCATGAACAGCTGCACAAATATGTGAGAAATGTTCATTACACCGACCCCTTTGATGGCGAGATCTACTTTAATGAGAGACAAGAAGTTCCAACCGAACTTGTTTTACAAACCTGGATGGTATCGAACAGCTCACGTTTAATTTCTATGGGAATTTCCTATATTAAAGGCCAAGACTTTGTGCCCGGAATATTAATGAATATTACTGATCCCTTCTTCTGGAAAAGAGGCAAAGTAAGAGATTATTTGATAGTTTTCTGTTTCTATCATTTGCCGAGGAAGTTCATAATTAAGATTTATAGGGGTTTGTATCTTTATTTTATGATATAGCAGCCGATGTGCTTGTTCATGAATGGGGTCATTTTTGGAGTCGGTTGCTGATTGCGGTAAATTTGGGAATGTAGAATATTTATTATAGGAGATTTATTTTTGATTTTGGATACATATGTTTTATTGAATAAAGTTGTCATAGAAGGTAATGGGGGCTGTAAATCTCTGACATATGTGACATGGGATATAATTATAAAAGGAAGCAACAGCACAGAAATCAGGAGATTATCAGTGAAATAGGCAGTCCTGAGCTACAAACATCACTGCATGGCCAGTTAACCCTTCCCTATGCTATCCAAAATATAAAAATAATTAAAAAACGTACCTGATCCAACTTACATATAAACTCAACTTAAGAACAAACCTACAGAACCTAACTTGTTTGTGACCCAGGGACTGCCTGTACATCTAATGGGACCCTCAGGAAGTTCAGGATGTCCTTATATCATGTCCTTAGCACTCCATGAAATGTAAAATGGAAATATAAATGGATAGAAAAGAAATCAAACTGGGCGCCTCTTTGTGTTTGCCTTTGTGGTGGGAGCATTTGTATTTCTCTGTCAATCAGTAACAAGTTATACAATGTACTCCATACTCATTCACCCATGGGGGCTGAAATATCTGGGGACCCCTTGTTTTAAAAAGGGCTTCCATGTTCTGAAAAGTCCCTCTGCAAACTCCCACATTACTTTTAGGACACAGGATGGGGGATGAGTTCCCTGTGCCCCCAACATGAGCATAGGGTGCATTGTAAGGGGGAAATATGTGGTCTGGTATGATTAAGGAGGAGGCTGAACACTTGTTGCTTCCCCTTTAATGGCCAACCAGGCTGCATTCCTAGGTAAGGGTCTGGTATGAATGTTAAGGGGGGTGCCATTTTTTTCTGAAATGGAACAGTACACATATTTGTAGAACAAGAAGAAATGGAGTGATCCTAAAAAACATAATAGACCCTTATCCCCCCATTCAATCTGGGTTACCAAGAAAAGGGAAGGCAGCAAATGTGCAGTCCTCCTCTCTGGCCTTGCCCAGCTCAAGCTTCTCTGCAGCTGTTCTGTCACCGATCTCCATATAACTCCAATATTTGTACGTTTTGAGGTCTCCCGCTGCTGGTGACACTAGGTTCATCACAGGTCTGCTCTCACCACTGTCTATGTCACTGCATCTAAATCTTCCCAACTTTTTGAGATGGGAACAAGGGACATCTATTAGCAAAAGTGCATAAATCACATCCCCTGCCACGCCCCTTTAAAGGAGAATTGAACACACAACTCTTTTTTTACCACTACTTTTCCTTTATACTGGGTCTTGAAATTTACAAATGTAGCAATTTATTAATTGAATGCAAAGTTTAGGATTGGGAAACACTTTCTGAAGAAACAATAGTGTGTTTTATATACAACTTGTCACACTCCGCTTGAGGGCTTCCGTCAGTATACAGCCTCCTCCAGTCTGAGCATCAGATCCAAGATATTACAGCCCATATATTGTAACCAAGAACCAGAGAAGACTAGCTCAGTTACGCAGCTTGAAAATTGAACATGGAATCATTTATTGGACCAGGATATGGCTTTTTATACACTTGAGAAATATGTCAGTCCCCACATACACAATAACCCAAATATTTACCCAAAACATCACACAATAGTTTAGCTAACAAGGTAGCGCTGACTCATGGCTAATCCCACCACATTTGGCTAATTAGCTGCTAGGATTGCTTTTACATGAAAGCCGCCTGCTGGCTGAAAAAAACAATACCAAGATGATACCTAAACCTGCAGGCATCATTCCGGCATAACCACTCAAAGTCCATATATTGTAATGTTCTATTTTTTCATGCAGCCTGTGGGTTAAATGAAAAAAGAGAACCTAACAGATTCCTCCATTCACAGTGATTGATCGGTGGTATGCCCACCATTAGAATGCTGCCCTGCATTCACCCACCTCTAATGATGGGCATACATGCACTGTTCTTTTTTTCGTTCAGCCCATGGGCTGAATAAAAAAAAAAGAACCTAACAGATTTCACCATTCACATCAATCGATGTGGAAGAATAAATCTCTGCCAAGAAAAGTAAATAAAAATATATGCCGAAGCATAGGGACCATCCGCCCTACATCCAACCCTGCCCCTATGCTTCAGCATATATGCCCTTATTTTAACTGTGGTGGTGAAATCACCTCCTACAGCGCTGGAGTCATGGATTTACACATCCTGAGAACAAACCCTGTTGCTGTCAAAATAAATTAATCAGTGCTGCAGCTGAATGGTGTACCTGCAAAGCAAACAATGGTTAACAATACATCACAGTATCAATAAAACATTAACTCAATAAAACTATTTTTTTAATTGCAATCTGTGCCAAAATAAGAGTACAAAATATATGCTGAAGCATAGGGGCGATCCGCCCCTAATGCCCACCCCTGCCCCTATGCTTCAGCTCTATTGTGAAAGCAAACCCTGATGCTGTCAAAATAAACAAATCAGAGCTGCAGCTGAATGGTGTACCTGCAATGCAAACAATGTTTTTTTTTTTAATTTTATTAGATTTCAAGTTGCAAAAGTTAAAATTCCCCACAATACAGTTTATGCAATTTGACATCTTCTCTATACATACAGTACAGTAAAACAGAAGGACATACCTGCAAGCAAAGACGACAAAGCACAGTAACAATAAAACATTACAGTATAGCATAAAATACAGTAAACCGGGGGGGCGTGGTCTGGCGCCGCTCTAAGATGGACGCTTAGTTGCGGCTCTCTCCCACATAGAGGTCCAGCATTCTTTACAACAGACCCTACACAGCTGGAAAAATAGTGAGGACAATCAGAAGTTTGTCGGCAACCAGGCCGCGGTCCCCGCTGGGCCAAGACACACCACTCAGCCCTCAAATAACGGAGATGTTCCGGTCACGGAGGGACGCGCTGCCTCAGGCCGCACAGGCCTCACAAGCCTCCTCCTCACGCAGGTCCCGATCCCCCTCACGGAGCGCGCGAGGTGACTCAGTACAGGAGCTCCATACATCAGAAGAAACCCGACACTCTTCAGCCCTGTGCCTAGCCGACCTGCACACTGTTGCCACAGACATAAAATCTGCTCTAGCAGCGGCGATAGCAGACATAAGAGGAGACATACAATCTATAGTACGCAGAGTAGAAGACATTGAAGAAGTACAGGTGCGCCATGACATTTCTCTGTGTCAGGTACAACAAATCACTGAATCACATGCAATGCAGCTAAGAGATTTCAACAGGCACATCGAGGATTTGGAAAATCGCGGGAGACGACACAACTAGGGTGAGAAACCTACCTGAATCTGTAGAACCAAGTCAGCTCACCCGCACAGTAGCAGCCATCTTTAATGAAATCTTAGAGAGACCTCCTGCCACTCCTATCTCAATGGAACGCATTCATCGTGCCCTACGCCCAAGGGGTAGAGATACAGACCCCCTGAGGGACGTAATTTGCTGCTTGGTTGATTTCCCCCTCAAAGAAGAAATATTACGCAAGGCCAGGGCCAGACCCCGCATAACACACAGGGGGTCAGAAGTCAAAATATTCCAGGACCTCTCTACTATTACTCTGCAGAGGAGAAGGGAATTAAGACCACTGCTAGACGTACTCAGAGCAAGACATATAATTTATCAGTGGAAGTTTCCCTTTTGCTTATCAGCCACAGGTAATGGCCAAACAGCAAACTTGAGAGTGCCAGAAGACATGGATCACTTTTGTTCCACCCTGGATATCCCCATGATGGACTTACCGGACTGGTATAGCGATTTTCGCATACCCCCCTTGCGCAGAGCAACATCCATGGATGGAGTGCAAGAAGCTGGCAATATCCACATTCACCGTCGTCGCGCTCATCCCTCTCCACCATCGCCTCCACTACAAGATCCTGGTGCTCCTAGGAACAGCAGTCCAACGGCTTCACCCGTGGCACGTAAACCACGTCGCAACTAACAAACCAAAATAAGACTACCATGATTGTCTGTACCCTGTCACCACTACCTACTTGGCATAATTTGGATACTTCACTCTTCACCATGTGTGGCCTAACAATACCTTCTAGGCGATCTGACCCCATTGAGGGATCTGAGACACCAATTTACTATAATCCAACACGACTTATGTTTCTCAAAGACATGATCAGAACAGCCAAAGAAACCTCGCTTGAAAAGGAGACACTAGCCTGAGAAAGAAGAATTCTCCACCATGAAACACAAGACAAAAGCTGGTTCACCTCCTTTCCTCCACTCTATAAACTACGTTAAAGTTCTATTACAGTGATACACACTAGAACGCACTTACAAATACTCCAGGAAGGATACCCTCAGGCGTCACTATTCTCAAACTTAAGGCGAATATTATGGACTACTCTCTGTAGCTCAAAACTTGCCATCTGTTCTTACATACCCTGATCTTCCTTCCTGGAATGAAGAGCTTCTGTACCCCCCTCTCCCCCTCCATAGACTGAAATACAAACCCAGACTGAGAAAAGGCCAGCTCAATAGAACCCTAGGGATGGTCAATCTCATACATCTCTGCGAATAGAGAATAAACTGTGGACTAATCATTCGCTCACCGGCTTGAAGCATTTACACTTTCCTACTTTGCTCCAGTGCAGCCATGAAGACATAATCGCAGTGGAGTTAATACAGGCTATACATGAAATCATATAGCTAAGTACTCGTTGAAAATCACTTAACTAACACCTCAATGAACACTGACATTATTCGTCAATACTAAAATGGGCGGACAGAAGTGAGTATATGAAGATGAGATATCGGTAATTCCTGATGACAAGAGTCTGGTAAAATATTATATGTAAAGGGGTATTACAATATTTGTTTGTGCTCGGTTGATCGGAGGGGGGGAGGGTCCCAGTGGAGCTATAACTCACAGTAGCAGAACACCAAAATGAGACCTTAGTTGCTCGCAATAAGACATTCCTCACCACCCTCAGATGGCGTTATAGAGCCATTCCTAAAATAAATACACAAGGAAGCTATATGTGGGGGAACATCAATGTCCCCATTAGGCTGCATTAAACAAAGGCTCCGGTGGGGCTCTCACCACTCTTGTTGGCCATTCCAGGGCAATAACACCATATACACTAAACAATCTCGGCTTACTTAGACCAGGCCACTCATGTATGACAACGAGATATATGCACTACTAGTCAGATTAAACAAAATACCCCCTTCAATCCCCACCTTCTCCCTAAGGGGTTTTTACTCCCTTCCATAGCCGCCTAGCATTCATAATTAAGAGAGCAATAGATCTATTCTATAGCCTATCCCCCCCTATCTACAATACCTAAGCCAAGTGGTGACGGGCGGATACAGACAACACTAGACAATCTCTAATGGTTCCTTGATGTTACTAATGTTTCTGAGTTGTTATTTTTAGTTACGCACTGAAATTAATTGTTGCAGATGAGAACACTATACAACTGCTGTAGACTAACACATATAATACAAGAGCTATCAAGTACCTTATATCACAAAGGAGGAGATGAAAACAGGGGTACACCAAATACGTACCCCTACTATTGTACAACCACAGGGAATTAAACACACACCGTAACTTGATCCCTGTTCTCACCTTAATTCACCAAAACCTTAAGAGACACTCTAACTCTAACCTTGATCCCATCTTCAAATCCATGTGAAAGGGCAATATAATACCATGACCTCGAGAGGGAGCAACTTCTTGGCTCCTCTCAAAGGCGTAGTCAACCACATCCACCAACAGTAGCCTCTTCTAGGCTGCTGACCAAAACCGAACCTCCCCCACCCATACTACTGTGGGTAAATTAATATAAACCCACACTTGGTTCATTCCCCACCTGACACCCAACTTCCCCTTACATCCTTTTTTTATCTGGTCGACTTACTACCGATCTAGTTCCCTCTACCCAGTATAACTTTCCTCTCTGTTTCTTTCTCTCACCTCTAATCTCTACCCTTTGCTCTCCTTCGCTGTCCCAACCCTGCTCTCCCCTTCCTGGACGAGAGGAATTTTGGATAAATCCAATACCCAATTAACACAGACCCCACCAGTCCTATACACAGCTTCCACCTCAAACGTCAAATGGACCCAACGGGGATAAAACACAAAAAGATAACCATTAAGCTGGTATCCCTGAATACCAAAGGCCTGAATATACCTG
>BLSH010538983.1:26380-37878 GCA_018402905.1 Glandirana rugosa
GTTTTGTTCTAACATTCAGGACGAGACGAAGTAATCAGGTAGAAAAATGTGCTAAACCTGTATTAAGGACTGTAAAAAGATGGACTAATGAAGCAGAGCAGGACTTACAATCTTGTTTTGACCTCACTGACTGGAGTATTTTTGAAGCTGCTGCCACCGATCTGGATGAACTCACAGAAACCGTAACATCATATATCAGTTTCTGTGAGGATATATGCATTCCTACCAGGACTCAACTAAATTACAGCAATGATAAACCGTGGTTCACTGCAAAACTCAGACGGCTCCGTCAGGCCAAAGAAGATGCTTACATGAAGGGGGACAATGGTTTGTATAAACGGGCTAAATACACACTGGAAAAGGAGATCAAAGTGGCAAAGAGGAATTATTCTGATAAAATAAGGACTCAGTTTACTTCGAACTCCGCATCAGTGTGGAAAAGTCTAAAGAAGATCACCAATTACAAGACACCACCCCCCAGCATTGTGGAGAATCAACGTCTGGCAGACGATCTGAACGAGTTTTACTGCAGGTTTGAAATAACACCTATCACCTGTCCTGAACCCCTCCCCACACAACCATTCACACCATTCACAACTCCTGCAACCCGCCCTGAACACAATCAAGTGCTCTCATCAGTCACACCTCCTGCATCCCCCCTCTCCCCCACACCTGCAATTCAGATCAGCGAGGATTCGGTGCGCCAGGTCTTCCGGAAGCAGAAAAGGAAAAAAGCACCAGGCCCAGCCTGTCTGAAATCCTGTGCTGACCAGCTGGCCCCCATCTTCACAAAGATCTTCAACAGATCGCTGGAGCTGTGTGAAGTCCCTTCATGCTTCAAACGTTCCACCATCATCCCCACCCCAAAGAAATCCAAAATTACAGGACTAAATGACTACAGGCCTGGGGCTTTAACATCCGTAGTCATGAAGTCATTTGAAAAACTGTTGCTGGCCCACCTGAAGGACATCACTGGACCCTTGCTGGATCCTCTTCAGTTTGCCTACAGAGCAAACAGGTCTGTGGACGATGCAGTAAACATTGGACTGCATTATGTTCTGCAACACCTAGACAGACCGGGGACTTATGTGAGGATCCTGTTTGTGGACTTCAGCTCGGCCTTTAACACGATCATCCCAGCACTAGCAGCAGCTAGTGAGGCTGGGAAAATACACATCCAGCACCCGTATAATCAGCACCGGAGCTCCTCAGGGCTGTGTTCTCTCCCCACTGCTCTTCTCCCTGTACACCAACGATTACACATCTAAGGACCCCTCTGTCAAGCTCCTGGAGTTTGCAGATGACACCACACTCATCGGCCTCATTCAGGACGGTGACGAGTCTGCTTACAGACAGGAGGTTAAAGAGCTGGCTGTCTGGTGCACTCTCAACAACCTGGAGCTTAACACACTCAAAACAGTGGAGATGATCGTGGACTTCAGGAGAAACCCCCCTGCACTCCCCCCACTCACCATCATGAACAGCACTGTGACTGCAGTGGAGTCATTCAAGTTCCTGGGCACCACTATCTCCCAGGACCTGAAGTGGGACATTCACATTGACTCCATTGTGAAAAAGGCCCAACAGAGGTTGTACTTCCTTCGCCAGCTGAGGAAGTTTAACCTGCCACAGGAGCTGCTGAAACCGTTCTACTCCACCATCATCGAATCCATCCTTTGTACTTCAGTAACTGTCTGGTTCAGCTCAGCTTCTAAATCTGACCTCAGAAGACTACAGAGGGTAGTCCGGACTGCCGAGCGAATCATCGGTTCAACCCTCCCGTCTATTCAAGAACTGTATCTATCCAGAGTAAGCAAAAGGGCCGGCAAAATCACTCTGGACCCCTCACATCCAGCACACTCCCTCTTTGAACTGTTGCCATCTGGTCGACGCTACAGAGCACTGAGCACCAGAACGACCAGACACAGGAAAAGTTTCTTCCCTCAGGCAATCCATCTAATGAACAATTGAAAAAAAAAAAAAAAAAAAGAACTGTGGAACACACTACACTATTTATATATACATACACTTATTTACCTAACACACATACTTAGCGTACACTTAAATTTTTTGCACATAATATACCTGCACATACATAATGCTCATTGTAATATACCTGCCATACATTGTCAATTTGTATATTTTCGTTCCTTACCTACCTATTTGTATTTTTTTTTTAATTTTTTAATTTTTTATTCCATTTTGTGTTTTTGTTCTGTCGCTGTCATTTTGTTGCACTGTGGAGCTTCTGTCACGAAAACAAATTCCTTGTATGTGTGAACATACCTGGCAATAAAGTTCATTCATTCATTCATTCAAAAAATAAGGGGGAGAGTGGGCAGCCCTGTCTAGTTCCCCGCTGGATGGGAAAGCTATCTGAGAAACCTGAATATTTAAGATATGCTTGTGGGTTATCGTATAAGAAGTCTATCCACCGCAAAAAATTGGGACTGAAACCCAAGCGGTGTAGTATAAAGAATAGGTAGGGCCATGAGACAGTATCAAAAGCCTTTCTGATGTAAAGAGAAAGAAGGTGTAGGGGTATCTTACGGATTTTTGCTAAATGTTGTAGTGGAATTATTCACCTAATGTTATCTCCAGCTTGGCG
This sequence comes from Glandirana rugosa, assembly GCA_018402905.1. Lineage (NCBI taxonomy): Eukaryota > Metazoa > Chordata > Amphibia > Anura > Ranidae > Glandirana > Glandirana rugosa. Next base: position 28,989 of record BLSH010538983.1, read on the forward strand.
CTGAGGGATAAATCCCACCTGGCCTTTGTAGGCTCAACCCCTGATAATTGGATTAAGCCTGAGTGCTAGGATCGGCCAGCAGTTTGATGTCCAAATTAAGAAGAGAGATTGGCCTGAAATTCGACCAGAGGGTTTTGTCTGTATTAAGTTTAGGGATCATTGAAATGATAGAGTTCAACGTGTCCTGGCTGAAACTGTTGCTTCAATAGGGCATTAAAAGAGTTTGACAGGAGAGGGGCCAAAGTGTTTGCGAAATTTTTAAAATACGTAGCTGAGAGACCTTCAAGGCCTGGGCGTTTGTGTGGCTTAAGCGTTTTTATCACTAGGAGGACTTCCTTAGTCGTAACAGGGCGCTTCAGAGACTCACGGTTGGTGCCAGCTAGTTTAGATATAGCTATATCTTAAAATAGTGATTCTGCTTGATGTAAAGGAAAATAAGCCTTGGCTTCATATAAGTGTGACAACCTTTGGTGGAACTCAGATAGTACCCTAACCAGGTTGCTTGTAATAACATCTTTGGCCATCTTGAGCCTGATAGGAGTGCGAGCCTGTTCCAGTTGATGAAGACGAAGGGCCAGGAAAGAGTCTGGCTTATTGGCCTTAGTATAGATCATGTGGCCGGACCTACGAATGGCCTTGTCAGCAGACTCAACCAAGAGTAGGTCCAGTTCGGTTTTGGCCTTTTCTAAAATGAGTCTATTGGGCTCAGTGGGAAAGGACTGCAACCGAAGATAGTGTCGGTGATATTCTGTTAAGCTGTGTGGACACTGAGATACAGGTACCCAGAGTTGTAACTAGAAACTGCAAGAAATTATGAAGGGCCCCCCGACCCCTGGCCAGGGCCCTTCCCTCTTCTCGCTAATCCTGGGGCTCTTTACTCCCATTACGGGTCTCTTTATTATGGTCCCGCAGCGGCACCCTTTCACAAGTTCTGCCGCAGGCCACCTTACTGCCATCTTCGTGCCTCCCCATGGTGGTGAAATGCAAGGGCCCGGTTGCAATTCCAACCTTTGCAATCCCTCACTGGTGTCAGTAGTTTTTCATTTTAATTTTAATTTTATTATTTTTTTACCATTTCATTTTATTTCTTTTACAATTTTATTTTTAATATTTTTTACATTTTTTTTAGGAGCTCTGTTGGGGGGCTTTGATGAGATATCAGGGCTCTAAACAAATCTCAGCCCTCAATCTCCATCTGTGTAGCCTCAGCTGTACAGAATGAATGGACAGGAATAGTTGAGTACCGAGCCTCCCATTCATTCAGAAATGGAAGTATAGTAAAAACAGTTTACTATGCTTCAGTTATGAATGAACCAATTGGTACCAATCACTGACTGTCCATTCAGAAAAGGAAGGAGCCGGTAAATGACAAATTTACTGACCCATTGCCATCTCTCCATCATGACACATTTTCTGGCAGGAGAGTGGAGGGGGGAAGACAGCAGCTTTGTGGGGGGACCAGGGAAGCACACAGGGACCCTGGGAACATCAGAAGACAAGTAAACTGGATAGAAGGTGCAGCGGGGGCAGCATATAGAGGAACCAATCTCCTCCATTAGTAGGAATCATTCCTCTAAATGCCTCCCCTGCCATCCCTCCTATCCAGGTGTACAAGGGAGGCACACGGGCCACCTGGAGCATTGGGCGCGGTTGCAATCGCAACCCCTATCGTTACGCTCCTGCAGGTACCATGGATCACTGGTTTATGGGATTCCCATAGAAGAACCAGTAAAATATCTGGGCTGGCATTGTGTAAAGGTACTCTGAGAGATTTTCTAGAAAGAGAAAAAAGGTAAGACAACCAAGTAGAGAAGGAATACATAGTAGGTTGGACAGTATTGCCCGACCATGCGGTGTCTAGACACCCAGGACAGCCTGCTGACTGAAGCGTGTAGGCACAGAGAGGGGGGAAGCAGTACAAAGTCCCCGCAGCATCCAGGGTAAACTTAACAGTGAGCGTCTTTAAGCTTAAAAATGCATAACATATAAGGTAACAGGTAACATAACTGTTGAAAACATGATAATTTGAAAAATCATTGTATTAGGTTTCAAATATATAACCCTGAGGGTGGATAAGCAAGAGAGGGTGGTGGGAAGGAAGGAGGGAATTGAGGGGAGGGGAAGGGTAAGGCAGGTGGTGGGAGAGGAGGGGGAGGTCAAAGAGGAAGGAGGGAAGGGAAAAGGGCCTCAGAGTACAAAAATTGTTAAGTAAATACAATTAGCCTGGCGGGCCATAGATAAACTACCTGGGTACAGTTCTGAAACCTATGAACACAGATAGAGGTGTCATACTCTTCGTATTGCAAAATAGCGTTTTTAGCTGAAAACAAAATGGTAACGTATATAGAATAGACAAGTTAAACAAATAAACAAGACCTGAGCCACAGTAACCCAACGGGGTTACTGAGACCAAATTAGAGTTCCCTCGGCGTGGCTGTTGGGAGCTCATGGCAGAGCATAAGCTGCGAGCCCCTGGCTGTATGGAACCTGTGAAAAACAACATGAGACAAAGTACCTTGTGGAAGCATAACCAGAGGAAATTCTCAAAATGATGGGGTGTGTATTAGCCAGTTCAGGATCGAAGATGGACCCGGCGAGGTACGTTTTGGCATGGTGTTGTATGGATGGATAGCCTGATGGGCCGCTGTTCGAGGTAGTGAAGTCTTGGAAACTTGTTCTGGCATTGCCAAATGTAATGATTCCAGGAGACGTTGTAAGGTCTCCGGCGATGTGCAGGAGTGCTGTTGGCCACAATAGGTGAATTGCAGGGCGAACGGGAATCGCCGTGTACACTTAAGCTGGTGTTGCAGTAAGATCTGGAGCTGAGGCTTCATAGCTCAGTATTTTGCCACAGTGAGGAAAGCCAGGTCAGAGAATAGTTGGTAGGCATGACCCTGAAAACAGGAGAGCATCCCTTGTGCAGGCAGCCAATAGAAGTTGTTCCTTTGCATGAAAGAAATGTGATTTGATGATTATATTGTGTGGCAGGCCCTCCTGCTGGCGGCGGGTACGGGCTCTATGGATTCTGTCAAACTCCAAACATTCTATCGGTATGGAGGGTGATAGTTCTTGGAATAAAGCAGTAGTGAAAGAGGTTAAATCATCCATCGATTCCGGGATGCAGAGGATTCGCAGAATAGATCTGCGGGGAGCAATTCTCGGCATCTTCTATGTGGGAGAGAAGCATTTTAATTTTCTTCACGGAGCACCTCATGCTTCTGGGCATGTTCCTGTAGAGTGAGTTCAAGATCATCAACTCTAGATTCTAGATCAGATGTATGCTGGCCTAACTCCCTGATCTCATGGGAGAGCCTATTAGTAATCTGCTCAGATGTGCTTTAAGCGCTTTTTGCAGCATCATCTCCATGTGTTTGAAAAATTATTTTTGGGACATACCTGCTTGTGGTAATGCAGGTGACCCACACTTTTAGAGGCAGTTAAATAAAATGTCAAATGCCTCTAACAGAAGCTGTAAAAACCTCCTGTGTGCATGAGCCCTAAACACCCCCACAACGTGGGTGCATGTGCCTAGGGGAGACTCTGCCAACACCGCTGCCCACTACACATGGACCCAGCAGACCCCAGACAAGACTGTTAGACATGATAAAAGCCATCCCTAGGACCAACAGCTGGGTTCCCTGGATTATGGGTCATTTAGCTGAGACACCAGAGACTGCGTCCAGCCTAATCCAAATGCATGGACGTACGGCCAACCGTTTAGACCAGCCAGGTAGAGGAGCACGCCTAGGTCCTGCGCATAGGGGGAAAAAAGAAGAATGCCAAGGCTGTAGGTGGGTTCAAATTTATATGACTTAAGTCCTGGAGGCATGGAGATGGAGCCTATACCCAGCTGTGCTGCCATGGAGCCGTCAGGAAATTTGTTTTGGTGGAACTCTAAACACCCTCCTGCATGGCAACAAATTGAAACAAATTGAAACAGTTTTAAACAAGGATCCTAAACATATCCTAAGTGCAATTGCAATTTCTCCAATCGCGGGAAAACACTATATGGACACAATTAATACAGCTCTCAGGGTCTGGGGCTCCATCACTGGTCTTCATGACTCTATATCTGGTAAAGCTCTTCACAGACTTCCAATCTAGAACTCCTTATCCCAAACATTTCATTAGCCTCATGGGAAGAAGTGGGCATCTCCACCATTAGTCACCTCTACCACAAGAATCAATTAAAAACATTCCAGTTTCTGACGGATCACTTTCCTCTAGATAAATCCTCCAAAGTAAGGCATGATCTCCAACGCCTAAAATTCCTTCACAAAGACACCTTGGAAGATATCTTCGATCTGTTTGAATCCTCGAAAACTCCTTGGAAAGGCATATCACCAATATACAAACTCCTTACCAAACCACCTCCTACAGATAAAACCTCAACTATGATCAAATGGGAACACTCCCTAAAATGTAACGCCTCACAAGACCAATGGCACGTGGCAATATCAGCCCCTCTGAGATACTCTAGATGCATCACGCATTGGGAGTCAGCAGAGAAAATACTGCATCATTGGTACTTCACACCAAAAAGATTAGCGAGAATGTTCCCAAACCAAACCAACTTATGCTGGAGGAAATGCGGGGCAATAGGGTCCCTTCTTGCCAAATTCTGGAGAGAAGTATTTGAACTGGCAAAAACTGCTACCGGCATAGCCATGGAACCAGACCCAACCTTAGTTTTACTGAATCTAAACATGGACAAATATCCAAAACAATTCCACTGCTTCCTCACTAATCTCCTTATTGCAGCTTGCCTATCCATAGCTCGGAAATGGAACCAACCATCTCCACCACTACTCCAAACCACCATTGACATCCTAAATGAACATGCTCACTACGAATTCATGTTCGCGAAGGCACACCTCTAAACGAGAATATTCTTCCTACGTTGGAATCCATGGCTATAACACCCTAAAGGAACTGTAGCCTCGTTAAACAGCCATCTCTTCTGTTTAGATCTAAATCCCATAACTTAAACTATTAACATTAATAGCTGACAACATAGCTATACTCTTACTCACCATACGGAAATACCCCCACCATTCAATGATTTTCAACTCCCATTTAATTGATCCACCTCTGAAACGGCACACACTATTTGCACCATTCCCCTCCCTGGACTCTTCCCCCATTTTCACCTCATCATATTTCCCCTCATTAACTCTTAAGAGACATTATATGAACTCTTATGTATTTACTTCTCAAGATGTTCTAATTTATGTTCTGTAGACACAACTGGAGCTATCTGAGGTCCCTGAACATTTGGCTTCCCCATTAAACCATAGGGTTTGTATCCATACGGATCCGAATTGCCCCCCCCCTAAGATGCAGCAGGTTCCCAATGGGGCGTCGGGGGGTACTACTCACTACCCATTACAGGGGATCTCCCAATGCCATGCATAGTAGTGTTAAGTGTTCAGTACAAAGCCCAGCTATTTGTTCTTTGTTCGAAACCAGGACCTCAGATCTGCTCCTTTGTCGACTCTAGTTACCTGTTGCTGTATCCCACTGATTGACAACCATTGTTACTATGTATTCTTTTCTCAAAAACCCAATAAAAATATATTGGAAAAAATATATATTTTGTAAAGTAAGCTTTGGAAGCAGTTGCACTTTAAATTCCTTTATATCTGATCCCTACTTTGTTATAGTAAAATGCAATTTAACTTAGTAGAGCGTTCATTTTAGTAGCTTGTACTGAACATAAAGTATAAATGAATTAAATGAAATTACAATTGAGCATGTAGGCAGATCATTACTGTCACTATAGAATAAGCATAATGCTTGAATATATTGAATTGTAAAGATAATTGATTGATGAAAGAACAATCTCCATGACAATTCTACTGACTTCATCACTGGAGGGAATCTGATAGAGACATGTTTTTCACATAATATGCAAAGCGACCAAAATCCTATGATGAATTTGAAGTGTAATCCAAATGACAGAACAATTTACTTTCATTCACTCAGAACTAGTAATGCATTTAACCAAACCAGTTTTCAAATAACCTTATTATGCTCAAGCTGCCATTTGTCAGGATGTCACATTAAGCAATAGAATGAACAGTTTAAAAAGCCATTGTATTGCGTTAAAACCTGTAATCTTTGTTTGCAGCATCATGATACGCAATGGATGGAATTAGTTGTGTTATAAAACTGTAAAACCATTGTGATTTTAAACCCATCTTTTTTCAAAACTGAGAACAATATGCCACATAGTAAAAAGAAAAAAAAAAAGAAATGTAACTTTTTACTTTACATCCATTTAGAAATAACAGTTATAAAGTGCAGTTTCAAATAACAAGAATTGTCAGTCAGCGAATTGCCAATGATATGCAATATACTGTGCAGCTGTGCTTAAAAGGAATGCTAGCCTTAGCTGTGGGGGCTGCATTAATTTTTCTTTTCTGGACTTTTCCGCTATTTATCACCCAGTAACACTTCCTGTCATAGTCTGGCTAAGCTCACCTATTTCACTTTACTTATAAAGGGAGCTGTGGCTGTCCTCCAGTCTTCACTTTTAACATGTCTTCCTTCAGTATATGGAGATGAAGGCTTACAGAAGGCTAATAAGAGTGTTTGTGAAACAAAGATAAAATTCCATGGCATCTGGGTGATGGAAAAAAGAAAGGGAAATTAAAATAAAATAAATGAAATTGCATATAAATTAAGGAAAATTGTTTTCATACTTACCGTAATTTTCCTTTCCCGGATCCTCCTCATGTCAGCCTACTATGGGTCAGCTCCGCCCCCTCTGACCCCTTCAGGACAACCTCTTTCCAAGCCTATAAGAGGCGGCTGTCTGCCCATATGCAGTGTTCAGTTTATCCACCTCGCAACGGACTTTGGGTGGGAATTCCTCGGCTGACATGAGGAGGATCCAGGAAAGGAAAATTACGGTAAGTATGAAAACAATTTTCCTTATTCCTGGACCTCCTCATGTCAGCCTACTATGGGATGTACCAAGCAATCGACCACATAAGGGGAGGGAAGACATCAAACACCAGAATCATAAACCAATATCAATTATTTAATGGCCAACAGCCGCCGACAAAACAATAGACCCAAAAGCTTCCGATGCCATCAGAGTTACCTTCACTCTGTAGCGCGGAATGAAAGTATTCGGTGCATTCAAGCTAGCTGCCCTGCACCCTACTTCTGCTGACACCTTAGCGTATGATGCACAGGAATCTGCCATGCTTCTCAAAAATGTGCTTTGACCTCCAGTGGTGGAGGATATCCCGCCTCTCTATATGCCATCTGGATAGGTTTAACGATCTATGAAGACCCTATTCCTGGAGGGCCTGGAAAAGATGAAGAGCTGATCATGTTTCCAGACATCTTAGTCCGCTCTAGGTATATTGATAAGGCCCGCACTAGATCTTTATTGAGACCAATCTCGAGCCGATCGGTCAACGGATCAAGGAGCGGAGAGAACCGGCAGCGGATCAGTGCAGTCCCGGGACATCACGTCATAAAGACCCGGTAAGACCCCAGGCTGAACCCTAACAAACATTCTCTACACTACGATCCGATCCAAAAGACAGTATCAGCATACTAGCTAAATCCTTCAGGTACCGGAACAACCCGGCGGTAGCCAGACCTTACTAGAGTGCCCAGGCTCACTAGAGGCCTACTGAGGCTTAGCGCCAGACACCACCTACCTGCCGAAAAAAGACTTAAAAACCATATTACCGCCCCACCGGGACACTGGGAGAACCTACTCCACATCACTAGTTCCCACATTGACCCTAAAAACAGGGGAGAAGAGTTTTATAAACACTTTACTCAGTACCTGGAGAACTCCCAAACGGCAGCCATCTTGGTACACCCGGGACCGTTACCAATTTAACTATTAAGGAAGCCAGACTTCCGGTTCCGGCGCCGCATGAGCTAGCAGCTTCCCGCTACAGCTCCCGCTCCACGGCTATAAAGACAGCTTATAAAACCGGCCCGAGGACTCACAGGGGTCTCACACCCATCCAGGCAGCACCCCAAGAGGCCCCCACACATACTGGGATGGACCGCTTCCTGGAAAAAGGCGGCCCGCGATGCGCTCCGGCCCAGCCGCAAATCGAGGCCGGGGATGCGGCCTACTCGGAAACCGCGCCGAGGACTGCGCCCTCAGACATGGAGGTGAGCAATCCACCCACACACACTGCCTCCCCAGGTGATCCCCATAACCATGAGAGAATAGCACAAGCTGTGGCAGCAATTCTAGCGCATACCATTAAAGACACAGTGGAGAAAGCTATCAGTGAGGGCATGACACAACTCAGAAAAGAACTAGGGGAACACAAAACACGCATTTCTGAGGCAGAACACAGAATTGCAACCCTAGAAGACGAGCTATATCAATGCCATATGACAGAACAAGCACAATCTAAAACAAACCAGTTTTTATTAGAAAAGCTCGACGACCTGGAGAACCGGTCGCGAAGGAGCAACCTCCGCTTTGTGGGAGTACCAGAGTCCCTACCACCATCTGCCCTCATGGACTTTTGCGCCAAACGCATCCCGGAGGCTCTGGGCCTTCGCCTCCAACGAGGAAGCGCTGGCCAAGAGGTCCAGCAGCTCGAAAAGATTATTTTTGACCAAACAAAATCTAACACGAACAAGACAGTATACCGTAACTATATCGAGCAGAAGATCCCAACGTTAAGACACAAGACGGAGTCTTTACGCACAAAACACAAGGGGATCAAGAAAAGACTCAACACAGTACGGGAGTGACTATCGAAAGAGGTGACACAGAAATTACCATACGCGATCTTAACGACGGTGTCGAACACGATAAGAGAGTACCAATACCCCTAGTGGACCCCTCCGTCACACACACCCACCTAACGAGTGGAGGTACAGACTCCCGCGTCAG
>BLSH010538983.1:43104-58605 GCA_018402905.1 Glandirana rugosa
TTAACTATTAAGGAAGTCATCTTGGTACTCTCAATAACTGCTCCACATAATAACTGAGGGAAAATACGGTCTAAACAAAAGGCTAAAGAGATCCAACAGGGCAACAATAAGTGGAAGAATAAGAAACAGCTCCCAAACAAAAATTAACAAAGCCAATATACTAAACATAGGAAAAATTACCTCTTACTAAACCTTCATCATAGGTCACCACATAGCCTGGACATACAAGTTGAGATAGTTCTTTTAAAATGGGCAAACCTCAAAGAACAAGTTCACAAGCAGGCTCGCAAACACGATACCAACATTCTCTGACAGGTTCTTCTTGCCCTGATATTACAGACATTTTCAAAAATCAAACACAAAAAGGCAGAAATATGGCGAGCAAACATCCATCACAAGAGTACACTGATGAGGAGGATTGTGATGAGGAATCTTTGGCTGCTTCTGATAGACCAATGAGATCCACAACAAATCACGACCACCCACTGACTTTTGGAGACATGACGGAAATTGCGGCAGATATAAAGAAATCCTTTTCATCTGCAATTACAGACCTTAAAGCGGACATATCGGTACTGACGGAACAAATAGCCTCCAATGAAAAATCAAGGAAACAAAGAGACAAAGCAATTAAAAGACTGGATCAGGTCACCTCCACACACTCCCTCCACTTAATTAATCTAAACAGACAAGTAGAAGACCTTGACAATAGAGGGAGAAGGAAAAATATTAGGATAAGAGGCATACCAGAAGCAATCAACTCAGAGGAAATAATACCAATACTAATCTCTATCTTTAATAATGTCTTGGAAAGACCAATAGACTCGACAATCAAATTTGAAAGAGCTCACAGAGCTCTAAGACCCAAGGGTCCCGATTCAGCTCCCCCAGGGATATCATATGTTGCCTCAACAACTTCCCCCTAAAGGAAAAAATACTGAGGAAAGCAAGGCAAAATGACCAGATACTATTTAATGGTGCAACAATCCAACTTTTCCAAGACCTCTCACCAATTACCCTGAAAAACAGAAGAGCAATAAAACCGCTATTAGACATTCTAAAGGAGAAAAAAATCCAGTACAGATGGAAAATCCCGTTTGCAGTCCAAATCACTGTGGACGGTAAACAAGTACTTCTTAGCACACCAGAGGACATACCATTTTTTTGTGAGGCAATTCAAAGCGAATTAATTGATCTACCTGAATGGTACCAAGAGTTCCATCTTCCTCCACAAATCCCAATAATAGGGTCCTCACCAGGAAATTCACCTCACAAATCCCCTTACCCCAAAAGGGAAAAAACATAAATACAATGAGAATCAAAACTTAGGCACACCTGCCTCCAAAACCCCAAGGGTCAGAGACAACAGACAACAAAGTTAAACAACCTCGACCATAAAAGCAATACATATAAACCATCACCTGCGTCAACTACAAGCCAAGATCTTACCATTGATCACACTGAATAGACTCAACAGTAAGTGACTCAACAAGGTCTTTACTGATCTATAAGAAAACATTGATCCAACCATACATGTTTTCAGAACAGTGGGAATACAACAAAACAACCCTCTCTTCTTTTTATAAGATACTTAGATACTATAAGACCTAACAAGAAGAGAAAATAGAGTCAAAGTTAATATAGTTGTACAGAGCAATCTGTTAAAAGGTTAAAATGGTTAATATCTGTTTAATATGTTCAAATAACTTGACGTATTTACTGATGATAAAGATAAATATGTCTGAATTCACTGCCATTGTAGGAGATCTATCCACATGATACTTAATATCTGTAAACCTCATCGACAGATGAGACACTAGAACTCACCAGGTAAATGACTTAGAACAAAATTAACAAAAAACAAAACCCTAAAGTACACAATGAATAGACAAGAAAACCACAACCGATTAGACCAAAAAGGAAACATAGGATGGATCTCCTGCAGTGACCATGTTTTATTTGTCTTGGTTATGTTTTCTGTTTTATCCTTTTTCTTTTTTCTTCTTCTTTGTTATTCCAAACAAGGTTTTGATAAGGTTTACCACTATACAAAAAAAGTTTTGCGATATCTAATACTCAAAACTTACAACGAAACATATATTGTGCACCTTTATAAGGTGCCACAATAAAGATTACAATTCTAAAATATACTATCTTAATCTAATCCCCAATTCAAATGTGATACCAAATCTAAATACTTATCTAGGCTATGGGGTGACCCCTATATGAGACACAACCTCATAAACATACTAAGCAACACAAATCTCCTTTAAAATAGACACAACAACTTGCTGAGATAACCTTCCACGACCCCCAAAAGAAAGAATTGCACCATCATCTTCTTTACAATAATATAATATTCTAATTCTTAACACTTCTCTGTTGACTGCTGGCCAACCTCAGAGATGGTGTTATTAGAGAGACATTCTACCCCCCTTTCTATAAAATTATCTCCATACTCCCTTTTTTTACCCCTCTCTCCCTCCGCCTTTTCCTTTCATACATCTTACTTCTCTAACTAACAATCAATACCAAACATGGCATACTCCAATCTAGAGAAAAATCCCACGATTATCTCACATAATGTCAATGGTCTCGGAACTCCAGAAAAAAGACATAAAATATTGAATGAACTCAAAAAGACTCACCCCCAAATAGTTCTTATACAAGAAACCCATTTTAAAGGGACAGCAATCCCAAAAATGACCAATAATTTCTTTACCAATGCATATCATGCTACTAATCCACTGGCTAAAACTAAGGGGGTAATGATCCTCCTGAGTAAAGACTCCACTTTCAAGACAGAACAGGTATTAACTGATCCAGAGGGCAGATTCCTTTTTTTAAAAGGAACAATGTCTGGCATTCAAACAACTATAGCAAATGTTTACTTCCCAAATAATGCACACATCTCATTTTGCCAAAAAATAATCGACAAACTTAAAAGTTTTGCATCTGGACGTATAATTATAGGAGGCAACTTCAATATACCCCTAAACCCGCTACAGGACACATCCTCGGGTAAAACAAGCATTTCATACCACATTCTCAAAAAAATTAAAACACTATTGCAATCTTTGTCCTTGATAGACACGTGGAGATTGCTTAATCCCAATGAGAAAGATTTTACCTTTTTTTCCAACCCTCACAAAAAATTTACCAGAATTGATTACCTTTTCATCTCTCAAAGAGACATACCGATTCTACAAAAAGCCAAAATAGGAAATATTGCGATTTCAGATCATGCACCTATTTCAATACATCTAACCATAAAGAAACAAGAGCCGAAAACATTCAATTGGAGATTAAACCCGTCACTTTTGACAGACCCCGAAATCTTAGCACAAATAAAATCAAATATCTCCAATTATTTCCAAACAAACACCATTAAAGACAACTCCCCCCTAGTAATATGGGAAGCACATAAATGTGTATTAAGGGGTGACTTCATTAAATGGGGAGCAAGAAAAAAAAAAGAAAGGGAGAAACAAATTCTCAATCTATTAACAAAAATTAGCCAACTAGAAAGATTACACAAGCAATCACAAGCGATAGAAATAGAACAAAACTTAACACGAGAAAGGAGCTCCAAACCCTTCTCGACAAAAAGACAAGAAGATCCCTTTTCCTTAAAAAATCAATATACTATGAATACGGAGACAAAAATAGCAAACTACTAGCTAAAGCCCTAAACGACACTAAAATGGCAAATGTCATCCATAGCATACATGATCCTAAAGGCACAGAATTCTTTGACACAAACAAAATTGCAAAAACTTTTCAAAACTACTATTCAGAACTTTATAACATCCCCCCACAGAATAAGACTATAAATCTCCAACTCCAAGAGCAACAATAATTCAAGATTTTATACAACAAAGTAATCTTCCCAAGATCTCGGAAAAAGAAATCAAAGATATGGAAAAAGATATCTCAATAGAAGAGATCACAGACGCTATCAAAAATCTCAAAACAGGGAAAAAGTCCAGGCCCAGACGGCCTCACATCGCAATACTATAAAAAACTTTTGAATCCTTATTAGCCCAACCACTTGCAGAAGCCCTTAATTACCTCAACAAAAACCCCACAACATCCCAAGACTTCCTTTCAGCACAAATTACCATTATCCCAAAACCAGACAAGGACCATAAAAAATGTACCAACTACAGGCCAATATCCCTTTTGAATTTAGATTTAAAACTACTGACAAAAATCCTCGCTAACAGACTAAGACCCCTACTACACAAAATAATAGGCCCAGAACAAGTAGCCTTCATGCCAGGACGTGAAGCAAAATAAAATATTATTAAAGCCCTGAATTTGATACACAACATACATACCGAGAACGTTGAATGCCTTCTCCTGTCAACAGATGCGGAGAAGGCATTCGACAGAGTGGCGTGGGACTATATATTTTCTACATGTGAACACATAGGACTGGGCAAAAAAATGATGTCTTGGATAAAATCTATATATAATAACCCTACAGCAAAAGTCAAGATAAATAACCAATTGTCAGACCCTATCCAAATTAAAAATGGGACCAGACAAGGATGCCCACTATCCCCACTGTTATTTATCTTGACTTTAGAACCCTTAATAAGAACAATTAACAACAACAAAAACATTCATGGACCCGACATAAACCACAGAGAGTTCAAAGTGGCAGCCTATGCAGACGATTTGCTGTTCTTTATAACTCAGCCACACATTTCTTTACCAAATCTAAATGAAGTTTTCCGACAATTCAGGTACATCTCTAATTTTAAAATAAATAACAGCAAATCTGAAGCAATGAATCTATCACTCTCAAAAGACATAGAATCGCTTACTAAACGTATCTGCCCGTACAAATGGGAAGAAAATTCTCTCAAATACCTAGGAGTCAGACTAACACGTAACCTCAGAGACCTATACCAACACAATTTTTTCTTGCTACTTAAAAAAATAGAAAATGATCTCAAGAAATGCAACTCGAAACAATTTTCATGGTTCCAGTATGGGAAAATTCCGCGCTAAGGATATTCTTTGTTAATTAATGCAAATGACTGGGAAGCTGCCCTGCCTAGGGTCCCCTTAGGGGAGAGTGTATGTAAAGTATGAACAGCAGATCAAAGATAAAAAATGTAATCAAGCACTGCCATATCAGTACCACATCCCTACAATGTAACAATGAGAAATGATGTCTGTGTGGGGTAGGACCCCGTCCCCACAGAGATGGATAATGGGACTTTAACGGTACTGGTTTGCTCTCTCTGAATGATCAGACTGACATATATAATATTTTAACAAAATTTAATATTGGTAAACAGCATATTAAAAATCGCCAATTTAAAAAAGAATACATAAATACAAAGTATAATAACTGGACAATACAGTACAATGACCGAAATCGGTCCATATGCTCCCAGTCGGCGGAATAGTGGTAAACTCCAATGACTGGTAGATGTGGGATACGTATCTGTTCTTCCCAACGCGTTTCGCCAAAAAGCAGCTTCCTCAGGGGAAAACGAGCAGAAACCAATTACAGGTATCCGTATCCTAAGTGAGTATAACAGGGTTCAATAAACATAGAGTACTGATGTATTGTTTATCTTTTACATTTATACATAATGTTCCGTTTGTCGGACACATATATACATCTTGTTTAAATCTGATCATACACATATTGATTTATTAGTCTATATGAAACCTTTCATTTATATTGTACATAAAAATAAAAAAAGGGGTACCTTGATACTTTGTGAGAGAGAGGGACACTCTGTATTTAGACCTCTGACCATTTCGTTACCAGTCTCATATTGTTATAGCGAGTCTGTGGGTGCATATATCGCCACTGTCAAGTATACGATAAGCCCCAATCCTCAACAGAAGAGGTAAGGTAGCTATATAATACAAAATTATTTGTCACCGGTGGATCATATCATTATTAGTCCTATGTAGATCATTCATGGTCAAAAAGTGCAACTTACAAATTTGATGCGCCAAAACGAAGAAAGACAAAGTCCAACTATCTGCACACACCACCTAGTAGTCATAATGATAGGAAGAAATATATATGTTGATCGTCTGGGGGTAAATCATAATGGGGACATTATAATATACTTTGAGCTTTTGAGCACATACCCAGATTTCTTTAGGGATTGTATTAACACGGTCTTATAACAGCGTCATTGGGTTTAATGGATGTAGATCATATGAAGCTGTCCTCCAGATCTGGACAACCTGGGGGACAGAATACAGACCTAATAAGAAAGCCCCATGTTATAGAACACATACCCCCCCGAGGATCACAACAGTCATCCCCATATCCCGACACTAAGGTGGCATGGCGGTCCCTCAATGGGACCTCTAAACATATTCAAAATACCTTGTGTGCATAGAGCAGCGTCAAGCGTCCGCAGATTCGTCGGCGTCTTAGCTTAGAGACAAGGGGCATGATTTAAATAGAGAGCATTTGGCGCCAAAACAATTCACTTGTCTTGGCGCTCCGGAAGTGACGCTACAGTGCAACTGCAGTAGTCTCCCGGCTCTTCAAGAGCCTGAATATTAGATCTGCTTCCGGAAGTGCGACGTGCCCCACATATGTCACAGGACGCACGCTTGTGCAAGGCGGGGCAAAATCAGACCCGCCTCTCTCATATCAATGACCCTCCCAACTGTCAGCAACAGTTGTTTGAGAGCCAACAATGTAAATATATATGGTAGATGGACATTACCTGTCTCTAATGGCTGCATCAGGTGTTATTAGGTGAACAGTATCAGCCTTTGTTATTCCTCTAAGGAAGAAAGACCATATAAGATATTGGTCACCGAATGGCGGGACGGTGGTGGCCCAGCAGGGGCCCCAATGGGAAGACTGGATGGACCTACAGAGTACCACCCCATGGTGGTAAATTACATCCACATATGGGACCTACTGCTGGATAAGTCATTGTACTGTATTGTCCAGTTATTATACTTTGTATTTATGTATTCTTTTTTAAATTGGCGATTTTAATATGCTGTTTACCAATATTAAATTTTGTTAAAATATTATATATGTCAGTCTGATCATTCAGAGAGAGCAAACCAGTACCGTTAAAGTCCCATTATCCATCTCTGTGGGGACGGGGTCCTACCCCACACAGACATCATTTCTCTTTATGAACAGCAGATGGCGCTACCCTGGAAGGTTGTGCAATCAGAGAAAAAATGTTTTTATATAAATTGATGTGTATATCAAAAGTATATATGTATATAAGAATAAAGTGACTGTGCTAGCTGTATATACTAAAAAGCCATAAGAAGTATAGATAAATGATAATATTATGCAATCCCAGTAAAAATTGCTAGATATTCACAAATTCTCAGAGAGGCTTATTATGGTTTAAAACTTGAAACAGCCCAGATGTGAAACCAGTAAAAAGAAAGGTGACTTTAGTGACAGTGCTTGTTAAAAAACAATAAGTGTAAATTCAAAACTAAAACGGCACAATCTGCAAGATGTAAAAGTAGAACTAAAAGTTGAAGACTGGAAAAACAAGATGGCGTTTTCAGAGCGTCTTCATATATCATATGTTGAGCGACTAAAATTTATATTTCATATATTTCATAGGCAAGTGTCCTGTAAATAAATATCCAAACTAGGGTTCAGACAAAATGACTTGAAAAACAGTCTAATGCTCAAATTGGACGTGACAGTTCAAAATTGGTGACTCCACACGGTGCTCCCCTCCTGAGTCCCTACTTACCAGAAAACTGCACCCCTGCAGGGGTAGAACGCGTGTAGGGACCTTAATCCTGGGTGGGGGTAGGGAGATGACTCCACAGTGCCCGTGGCCGGTGCTGGCTCCTTTTCCCATTCTGTCGGTGTTCCTGGGTCAATCCGGTGCGTCTGGGGTCCCGGGGAGCTCCCTCCGGTCAGAAAAAATATATTCCTCCAGCAGTTGGTATGTATAAGGAACGGAAAAAACTCATATAGTGTAAATCTGTTTAAATATTTATTCAGTCAAGAGGTTTGTTCAAAGCAGGTTAAAATAGGTAAAAATGGGTAAAAAGACATGCAGGGTTCACAGACAAACCAGCAGCACAGCTGCTGTTTGAGAAAGGGACGTCAATTTCATGGTTCGGTAGGGCTGCTGTTTTAAAAATGGCTGTCCTGCCCAGACTGCTTTATCTGTTTCATGCACTACCGATAGACACCCCCCACAATTTCTTTAGAAGACTCACTAAGGCTAAATCAAACTTTTTATGGGCACACAAATAAACCCCAAATTCAGCTAAAATTACTTAAGTTACCCAAAGACAAAGGAGGTTTGGGCTTACCAGATTTTAAAAAATATTACTACGCAGCACACATCACCAGAGTGATCAATTGGCACTGCCACCCGAACACTAAAGACTGGGTAAATCTAGAAAAATTAGACTCTAAAATCTCCACGAAATTCCTCCCTTGGACTAGACCCAAATTCTATCCCCTCATTATAAAACACCACCCACTAATCAACACAACTCTAAAAATTTTCCAAAAAATTGCAGATTCCCAAGTGGTTTCTCTTCAAACTTTCAAAAGAATATAATGATCTTTTGAAATAAACCACTTTACCCTTTTTACCCAAACCGAGTTCCGAGACAACATAATAAAAATTATTTGACAAATAGTAATAAAAAGCCCAATCACAATACAATCCATATCTACACCCTAGCCTGAGGAAAGATTGATTATCCCCGTGGACCTAACCTATTGTATAATGAAACTGCCTGATTCAGTGTTGAAGAAACTCTGTACTTATGAACAATTACTGTAAAGAATTTACTGCCATGTGACGAATATTAACATAACTGTTTTATGTCTACTGTATATTAGATGCGGAATTGATTGTATTTTCTTTATAATTTCAATAAACTTTTATTGGAAAAAAAAAAAAAAAGATTCTGAGATATCTTCCACCATATCAGTGGACGTTTTATTGGTACTGAATGGCAGATCTTCCGGGCTAATGAGCGGCGATCCCACTGATGCAGAAAATTGTATTGAAAACTCTTCTTCCGTAATCTGGCCCAAGGCACTACTTGGATTGTGGATGACAACAGGCCCAGGTAGTGCATACACTTCTTGGCCATCAGAAATTGCCTGGTCATGCCCATTCCCGGCTTGGTCTGAACTTCCACCAACCTCCTAAGAGGCACAATACACAAACATGGGTAGTGTCAAATTGCATTCCTAGATACTCTAGGACTTAAGTCGGTTGCAACAGACTCTTGCAATGGTTGATCAACCAACCAAACCGTCTGATCGTGCTGCAGGTTATCAGCCCGTGCTGTTGAAGGAGGGACTTTGACGCGGCCCGAGGGAGAATGTCGTCCAGATAATGAAAAATTTGAATGCCTCTGATCCTTAAGATCGAGATGATTACAGCTAAAATTTCTGAAAATGTTCCTGGAACTATGCCCAGCCCAAAAGGCAGACAACAAAACTGGCAATGAAAGTGATGGTGTGATGCACTTATGGGCACATGTAGGTAAGCATCCGCTAGGCTATTGACGCTAGCAAATCCCCCTTCTTCACAACAATGATGGTTTGCAAGGACTCCATTCTGGATGGAGGGACTTTCATGAAGGTATTCGGGGCTCTTAAGTCCAGGACCGGCCTGAATCCTTCTGAGGATCTTGTTACCAAGAACAGAAGAGAATAGAATCCTTCTCCCTTCTCATGTTTCAGAACCGGCAGAATTGCTAGATGCCAATAAATTCTTTACATACATTCATAAACAACGCCCTTTCCTCTGGACAAGTAGGAATTCGGGTCTCCACAGAATGAGACTAGGGAGGTCTTCCTTGAATAAAGTCCCAGACCCAGGTATCTTAAACTTCTTCCGCCCAGACCTCTCCAAAGTAAGACAGTCTGCTCCCACTTGGGAAGTCTGGACAGGGAAACCTTCAGAAAAGCTTGTCTGAAGCTTTTGCTGGCTGGTTCGCCTTGGCTTTGGTTGTTTGGGAAAGGCTGGACCCTGCTCCTTCCACTTGTCTAAAGAACGGTCGCCCCGGTTGGTACGCAGAAGCTTCCCTGAAACCTTTTTTAGATCTCTCAGAAGGGACAAACGGCTGAGGGAAATCTTTTCCTTCCCTGCGGAATAAGCCCTGCATTCCCTCCAGACACTTGTTGCACCTCTGACTCCAGGGCCTTGCCAAAAAAAAAAAAAAAATTCCATCAAAAGGAACTGAGCAAAGGTTGTGCTTGGAAGCACTATCCACTGACCAATGCTTCAGCCATAGGGCTCTGTGTGTCGTCATAGACTGAGCCATAAATTTCAGTATTATCCTGACCTGGTCCACGGGCACTTGCTAGAAAATACAACCTGACTCTAATGGACTGTAAAGGGGGGAACTTTCTTTCCCTATCACTTAACCCAAGAACCGGGCTCCAACTCCGTAATGCACACCTTAAGGCTGCTGCCACTAGGTAAGTGCTCTAGCCGTGTAACGTGTACATTCTTTAGAGATCTGTGTCTATCCTATGATCCATTGGATCTTGAAGGATACGGAGTCACCTAGAGGCAAGGTAATGTGCCCAGCTTGTCTCTGAAGTGAGGCATCCGCCTTAGGCTTGGCCTCCCAAGCTTAGCATCCCTAGAGCAAAAAGGGTACAAGTTTGAGACCCTGTTGGACGTTCAATCTTTTATCAGGCCTTGCCCATTCATCTTCCATTATTTCCTGTATTAAAAACAAAAATAATGGGAAGGACAGGAGTGACCTTTTCAAGTCCGGATATTATTCTCGCTGCACAAAATACTAAAGCGCCTTTGAAGAGCATCTAAGGAGCTTTTGAAGAGCCTTCCATTGACTTCAATGGAGAGGGGTGAATTTTCACCATCCAGCCAGCGCACTGCTCCAGAGTGAGAGCATTCATGGAGTTTGAAAGAAATAGGATTTCGTGAGCTCTTCAGGTGCCTGAAAAGCGCATGAAAAGCGCCTCAGGGGTCTTAGGACATGTTCCATAAGAAACAACGCCAAATAGACTGTAGTGCAGATCTGCGAAAACGCACCAAAAATGCACGGGTGCGAATCAGGCCAAAAGAAGGATGGTCTTCTGAACTGTAGTGATATGTTGCCTCTGGCTCTGATTCTGAAGCTGAAGCAGAAGAGTACCACCTAGGCCTTCCAGCCGCCTTTTACTGCCGCCTTAATATAGTGCTTCACCTGGCGTGCACCTGCTGCATTACCACATGCGGCCTCCTTTAAACAAGAGAAGTATACACGCCTCCCTGGCAGTGAGTTTGCCCAGGCCCTTTCAGAGGATGAAGAGGATCTGCGTCCTTGCTTATGCACATGCTAGCGCTCAGCGGTTGCTTCCTGGTGTTTGCAACAGTCAGTGGCCTGGGCTCACGGCAAAGCAATGAGCCACCCGAGAGGGTGACCTGGAGTGGCGCTCCACATGGATTTTATCCCGCCGCCAACCACTCCTCTGAGCCGACTTCTCACACACTGAGCGATTCATTCTTTGCAGCTCCTTGGAACTTCCCTGCGGGCGTTTATCCCGCATCCGGGTCTTCTCTGTGTGAAAAGAAGAATGCACTCTTTTTAAAAAAAAAAAAAAAAAACTTTTTCATGCGTTTCTTCAGTGCTATAGAGGTAGGCAGGAGGACCCGGGACACCTGGACACACAGACAGCCAGAGATCTATCCAGCAACTCAAGGCAGCAGCCCTGTTGAAATCCCACATCACTCAACACAGAGGCAGTGATTATGAGACAAGCTGGGACTACAGGTGTTGTAATCACCACAGGGAAGCAGGAACCAGAGCATGGGAGAGGGCGTTCCTAACATACCAGGAAATGGCCACTCTCAGAAACCTCCTGAGAGTTCCTGTGGGATTACAAGCCCCTGCTCTTCATCCATTTGTCACACAGCCCAATCCAGCAATGTTTAATCACTTCCTAGAGGCCAGTGTACACATGCAGTCCTTTATACTGCTGAAATGAGACTCTGTCCTTGCTGTCATCGCCACTTCGCCACACAACCCCACTAGCAGTATTTAACTGCTTCCTAGAGGCTGGTGTACATATGCAGTTCTTTAAACTGCTGAAGTGAGACTCTGTCCTTGCTCTCTCATCACTTTGCCACACAGCTCAACTAGCAGTATTTAACCGCTTCCTAAAGGCTGGTGTACACATGCAGTTCTTTAAACTGCTGAAGTGAGACTCTGTCCTTGCTGTCTTCACCACTTCGCCACACAGCTCAACTAGCAGTATTTAACCGCTTCCTAGAGGCTGGTGTATACACGCAGTCCTTTATACTGCTGAAGTGAGACTTGCCTGCCGCCGCACAGCCCATCCAGCAGTGTTTAACTACTCTCTAAAGGCCAGTGTACACACGCAGTCCTTTATACTGCTTCACTGAGACCTAGCACCAAGGGTACCCCACAAGGGAAGATTTACAGCCCAGACAAGGGGTCTTCTGAACTCAGGAGAGTGCATGAACCTGAGCAGGATCGCATGGACATTAGAAGGTTTCGCAGTAAGTCTCCTACCTTGCTCCTTGCGTGTATGTATGAATATATATATTTGTCTTAAGAGGAGTCCGGAGCGAGGACGAAAAAAGAACACTGCATATGGGCAGACAGCCGCATCTTATAGGCTTGGAAAGAGGTTGTCCTGAAGGGGTCAGAGGGGGCGGAGCTGACCCATAGTAGGCTGACATGAGGAGGTCCAGGAAAAATGTTATACACAAACGTATATTTATGAAAAGAACAGAGGTCATCTTCAACTCAACACATGCAACAGCTTATACTAACTACAGAGGCAATGCAGCTGACTCATGAAAAGAAAGAGGGGTGAGTGTAATGTAGTATTAAAACTCAACAGTTTTATTAAAAAGTGCCATGTAAACAAAATAGACAGGGATAGTTAAAAAAACATTGTGAAGCCCCTCCAATTCTACACCAGACCTTTTTTTGGATCTTAATGGGAACTCATGCAAGAATTTATAAATCGAAAGTCCTCACAGTGTGACTCCCGTGGACCTAAATATAAATAATGCTAGTGCCACATCCCAAGTTTGACAAAGACATACTGGGTGTTTCCAAATGGAAGATTGGGGACTTTAAAGGCACTTGGGTTTGAAAAAGCTCCAAACATGAAACTAAAGTATATAAAATATATAAATTTTTATTCAAAATTCATTAAAATGACATACATAAAAAACATGTGTGTGAATCACCCAAGGGTATATAATCCCATAGTGATGGGTATCACACCAGGGCAGCCACCCAAAGGTCCTTAGTCTCAAAAGCCTTAAACAGGTATAGTGGCATATACAGTCATAGAAGACAATGGAAGTTGTCCTTAGTAATATATATAGCTATAGCCAAAACATAGATATACGGGCAAATAGGGGGAGGAAAGGACTTCTAGGCGGGGCACCAGCGGACGTCCATCAACACGGGGATCTGAAGTTACTGGATACCATCTCTACATGTTTCACGTCTAAACGACGCTTCCTTAGGAGAAATAAGGGTGAATATTTCCAGAAAATCCTACAAAGTAGAACATATTGTCACGATAAAATTCAAGGATACAATGACATTATCAGGCTTTAAAAAATGCAAAACAACATAGCCAATTACGGCTCTTAGAGTTGCAATAACTATATGCAGAGGTACCTACAGCTCCAGGTAGCAGTAGCGGACATCAGGAGAGAGCCATGTGGAAGATGGACCACGGAGAGCCCCCGGATAGGCGCAGCACCACCCCCTACCACCAAAGGATGTGGGGGCAGACCTCAGTACTATTAAACATAATATGATATGCAAAAAGGAGGTACTAAATATAATATAATTGTTTCATGGTTTTCCATGTAACGGTTTATCAAACCATACTCACTCGTAATCAAATTATTTGCTGGTGCATGTGTACTAAGGGAGATATCCGATCAGTAGGGGTACCCACCTAGGTGATAATATTGGATAACAAATACTAGATGGACAGGTATAATCAATTGTTAAATCAGGTTGTTAATCTG
The DNA here is from genome assembly GCA_018402905.1 of Glandirana rugosa. Lineage (NCBI taxonomy): Eukaryota > Metazoa > Chordata > Amphibia > Anura > Ranidae > Glandirana > Glandirana rugosa. Next base: position 57,105 of record BLSH010538983.1, read on the forward strand.
ATTGTAGCCATACAGCTCACAATACTCACACACAAGTAGGATTATAGGAGGTGTGCGGTTATAGTGAGGGCCAGCAACCCCTGGTCTCCCAAGCGGTGTCACTGAGTTTAAACTTCACATTCCCAGTATATGCTCAAGGCCGTCAGAATCGCACTGCAGCCACAGATATGACTTGGATGGACACTCACTCTTTGGGCCGTGTTCGAGCCCCTCAAAGTGATGTCAAGGCACCTCTAGCCCCATCCTCTAAGGAGGTAAGAGACATATAAGATATATATTTGGGGGCCATTAGCTAGCGAACAAGCAAGGTCTAACACATGCCACGTGGAGTACTGCTTACCTTTTCTGTATTGTGTTCTAGATTTCCCACATGTCTCCCCTGTTTCACAGCCAGCGGACTGATCCGCTCGGCTGTGTCTATTCATATGGGTCTGCCACCAATCAGAGCGCAGGGGGGGCGAGTGTACCGCCCATCCCCTGCGTCATCTGATCCGGTGAGTGCCCCTCCCTTCCACCATGGCCGTCACCGCAACGTAACGTGCAGCGCGGCCAATGGGGAGGGGGGGGAGCAAGATTGCGCAGCCAATATGAAAGCGGACAGAGGGGGAGCAGTGTTTTGCTGCCCCATGGCCACAACACAGGACTATCGGGAGTGCCGTGAGCAACCCCATGCCGACGAGGTGGCTGGTGGATGGTCACGGCGCTTTCAGCCGCACATCCAACCACACCCACCATCACCGCTATGTGGCGGTGATGGGCATAAGCGGCAGAGGACCGTACAACACCGTTAATGGCTCTCCCCATACCTCCCGGCTCCATCCGATGTGCGCCACCCACTGGAGCTGGAAAGTAGTAAGAAAGACATATAAAATCATAAACACTCAATCAATATTGTCTAATGCTTTACAACTATGAACCCGGCTGGTCCTCAAAACCAAAGAGAAAGCTTTGACCATAATATCAGTACACAAATTCCCTACGATAGAACAAATGAAAGCAGCACATACACTGTGTGCAGAATTATTAGGCAAATGAGTATTTTGACCACATCATCCTCTTTATGCATGTTGTCCTACTCCAAGCTGTATAGGCCCGAAAGCCTACTACCAATTAAGCATATTAGGTGATGTGCATCTCAGTAATGAGAAGGGGTGTGGTTTAATGACATCAACACCCTATATCAGAGAGTAATGACTCTACGTGTAGTGGATTATACGAATTAACCATCATCCGAAAGCCCGGATATGTCGAACCTCATCCTGTTGTACGTATTTCTCCTACTACACCAGTTTTATGAGTAAACGGATTATTAAGACGTGTGTCACATACACGACGAAAGTAAACAAGATAGCATCCCTTAAACACATGACTATAATACCAGTTTCGAAAGAGAAACCAAAACTCCTGGTCGGCCCAAGTATCAACATTTCGTAATCTGTTATAACTAACTCACAAATACTAAAATATACAGAAAGAATGATGAAAGGTCGAGGTCACCCAC
>BLSH010538983.1:96464-110898 GCA_018402905.1 Glandirana rugosa
TTTTATTTATATTTTTTTTCCCCCCTTCATCTTCTCATATCATAACTGTCTCTATTCCGTAAACATGTAAGGTATAAATCTCTTGTTTACTATTAGTATTGTAACCAAGATTTTACTTTTTTGTATAGTCTGTATATATTTTTGCTTTTTGGGCGCGAGTGATTTTTCTCATACTTATAATTTAATATTAGTTTTATAACTCTATTCAGACTATCATCTGAATTTTCATAATATAGGCGCTGCATATGTGTTTTTAGTTTATCCTTGGACAATATAGATCTGTTGTTTATGCGTGCTGCCAACTTCAATTATTGCTTTTTCTGGTACTTATCTCAATATTTTGATTATAATTTAATATTCATACTCTTTTTAGTGAGCGCGGGTTTTTCGTTTTTATATATGTCTGATATGTTTTTTCATTTTAGAACCAATGTTATGATTATCATTTGTTCTCTAAATATGGAATGTACAAATGCCTTATCTCTGTCAATACTATACTCTTCTACTTCCCCCCTTTTTTTTATATTTATTTTCATTTTTATTTATTTTTACCACTTTATTATTTCTTTTTCATTATCATTGTTTTTTCTTTCCATCTGCTCGCCATCCCCCCTGGGCAGCTTCAGTTGCGGTCCCTATGGCTCCATGGGTGGGCGCTGCTGGTCCCTTCGTTCCTGCTGCCGTTCACGCTCTTCGCCCTGTGTTCTTTCCTCTCCTTTTTGAGAGTTTGCCGCTTGGTGTAGAGTGCGGTGGCCGGCGTTTGTGCGTTGTCCACTGCATATCTGCGGCCGTTGTTTTGTGGGCTGTATTTGATCTGAGTGGGCAGCGCGAGGGCTCACCCCGGTTGCTGCGGGGCTGCGCCGCCTTCTCCTGTGACGTCAGGTCTCTTCGCCTTCCCTTGTCGGCTCCCCCTTGATGCGGTCGGCGTGCACGCTGCTATGGTGGCGGCTCGCAAGGATGCCTTCCCTGCCATAGGTAAACACCATCCCATCCTCCCTGCCTGGATATGGAGGCCAACCCCCCTCTGCTCTCATTGGATTAGCAGGTGTACACCTGGTATCCAGTTCAAGCAATTGGATCTTTAGGGGGGTATTTATGTGCAGGTCTGTGCCGGCATCCATTCAGGGGCTCCCATATGCGGTGGATGGTTGCTACAATATTTCTCTCCAGGAACAAGGTATGTCTATGGCCATCCTTGTATGGCTTTGTTTTCATTAATAAGCCATTTCCAGCCATTTCAATGTGTTTGTTACCTTATTTATTACTTTTTATTTTCATGTCCCCTTAGACTTTGTCTGCTTTGGCTTTGATGAGTGTATCGGGGGTGTCTCTCTCTCCCCCCCAATTTTTGTTTGGATTTCCCTTTTGGGTATCTCCTCCAACACCACCCCTCTTCGGTTTACCACTGGCTGGACAAGCACATTACTCCGGTTTGTTAGGTATGCTACGTATTGCATAACCAAGTTATACCTTTGGGACATTTTCAGCCTACTTTACTTTGACTTATTTCTTTCCCTCTTCTCTATAGTTGAAGGTGGATTGGCCACTACTTTCCACCTCCCTTTGTGTCTGCCATCTTGAAGGCTTTTACTCCAGCTGCCATCAACTCCTGTTATATGCGTGGGTCGCCCCATTTGAGGATTCGGGTAGGCTTTATATCTCTGTGCCCTTTTGGAGCACTGTGTATACATGCATTTTCAACATTCATTGACATCTTGATCTTGGATTCTTAGATAAATGGGTTTTGCCTTCTATTTTTTTTCCCCCTTTTTTTATGTTCATAGACACCATAGCAGCCACTGTTGTCTCTGGCTGAGCATCCTACCTGTCTCCTGGTCGGTAAGTATAAGGCCGATCCCCTCTTGCACTGTTCAAAAATCTAATTTTTTTATTTTAATTTATTCTATTTTATTTCATTGTATATATTAATAAATTTATCAAAAAAAAAATTCTCTCTTTCTCCCGTTATATCATGCCCACTGTTCAGTTTCAGACTCATGATCAATTTTTTGGTTGGATGGTTATTTGTAACCTCCACATCTCTGTAGACAGTATCTGAAGGTATCCTATTCTCCCTGATCAGTATGTATTCTATTTGACTTGGTTAATTAAATGTACCCATTTATGTTTTTTGTCTTGTATATTTTTCTGACACGCTGTATCTGCTTTTGTCATCTATAGTATTATTTTTAATCTTATGACCACATACCCCTGAAGAAGATATTACATCATATTGAAACACATTGGGTCCTTCTCTGCCTCCTCCAGTGGCAGATTAGTGGTCTTCTTATCAACTTGTGTGTTTTTTCCTGAGTTATTTTGTCAGTCATCACCATTCATGTTTGTTATGTACCTTGTATGCATATTGTGTCCAATGGGTGCCTTACATTACCCTTATGGAATGTGCCTTTTTTAATCTATACCAATAAATGTTACATTTTATTTACTTCTTGCTGAGTTGGTTCTCCCTTCAAAGTCCCATAGGGGGTTATTTTTCCACGTGTTCTTGCTCATATAGGGATGGGGTTATAACCAACTTGCTCACTTTGATAGTTTGTCTATATTACTTCCAAGATATCCAAGTCTATGATATTCAATTTTGGCTAGAAGAAAAAAGAATCAAAATAGTATCTCTTCTTACACAGAATTGTCAGCTTAACAGTTCCAAAGAACAGTAACAATATGGCTGCTGTGAGCCCACTCTTGTGAAAAGGGGGTTGGGTTATCCATTCCTTCAAATTAATGGCTGTTGGTACTCAGGTGACAATGAGAAAAAGCTATGCACTGCATTATCAGTTGTTTCCTATTTCTGGCAGTGAACCTGAAACTTTTTCAGCCAAAAGTGTGTGATTCATGTGCATTGCAATTTGCCGCAGACCAATGCTAACAGCAAACCTCATCTTTGGCACTTTCCCTTTAAACATTCCTAAAGAAAATTAGAGCTTTGTTATACTATAGCACAGTTCCTACCAACTAGTGAATATAGGATGCTCTTAAATAGCCTGATTAAAACAAACAATGCTTGGGATTCTGAGCATTGTTTTCACTGTTCAGGGCATTTCTGATATTCTAGAGGGTGACAATCAGTTGCTCATTGTTACATAGAGAGGATTTTCACCCTGTTAAAAATAGTTTATCCAGCAGCAAATGTGCTGCTATTGCTGTTGGCAAGTAGGGATTGGCCGAAAAAACCCCTGTTCGGTTCGCACCAGAACTTTTGAACATCAGGAAAGTTCATAACCGAATAATGAACCCCATTGACGTCTATGGAACCTGAACCTGAAAAATCAAAAGTGCCCATTTTTAAGGCATATTTGCAAGTAATTGGGCATACAATGGTTGTGGGGGTCTGGAAAATGCCCTGGGAGACAAGTATCAAAGAAAAAAAAAAAAGTTTGTAAAAAACATAATTTTTAAATGAGCAGTGATTTATTGATGCTTAATCACTTCAGCCTCAGAGCCATTTCTGACGCTTGTTGTTTACAAAATAAAATCAATATTTTTTGCTAGAAAATTACTTAGAACCCCCAAAAATTGTATATATGCTGAGTAAATATATACCAAACATGTTACGGTTGAAAATTATGCACACTCATGGAATGGTGACAAGCAACGGCATTTAAAAATCTCCATAGGCGATGCTTTAAACATTTTTAATGGTTACCAAGTTAGAGTTATAGAGGAGGTCTTCTACTAGAATTATTGCACACACTCTGACGATCACGGCGATACCTCACATGTGTGATCTGAACACTGTTTACAGTGGGGGGCACTGTACATTTTTTTCATTCTTTTTTTATTTTATTTATTTTTTAGCAATGTTCATTTAAAAAAAAATCTGATCACTTTTATTGCTGTCACAAGGAATGTAAACATCCCTTGTGACAGTATAGGGCTAATTCACTATATCGCGAATATGCGATCGCATGATGCTCAAAAATAATGCCCATTAAAGGCAATTAGCATATCAAATAGGCGATCATGCGAACGCAGAATCCCGTTATTGCCGTGAATATGCCTTCTTATATGGGAATAGCTGATGTCAATTGGGCTTGAACCTGCAGAATCCATTGAAGGCTTGTATGAACATGATTTGCTTGAAAAAGTGTATGGGAACTACCGCAGCAAAATGGAAAGCATAATGCTGCGTAAAATGCAAGGTGTGCTGATGACATCTGTAGGATCCGAACCTGGACCTGTAAGCTTTGAACGCATCAGAATAAACCACTACACTATAGACTAGTGTAGGTGGGGGAGGGTTTTACCGCGCTAGGCTCAAAGTGATCTGTGTAGTGAGAACTGTAAGCAGCCACCTGTGATGACCAAACTTAATCGTAAAAAATCGTAGTTATATGTAGTGGTGGCGCTAAACTTAAGTGTATATGAGGTCAATTATGTGAAATTCATAAAAAGTTATTGTTAAACAGAAAACCGTGCATGTGGTGTTACACAATAGGGATGAACCATTTGCAGTATATATCTCAGTGAGTCCCAAAGGTTGAAGTCCAATTTATAAATAATTGAAGTAATAAATAGATAAATACATAAAGAGTCCTTATGAATAAAGTGCAATGACGTTCCTTAAGTGAAGGGTTTTAAGGTGCGATATCACAGATATGGATGCTCCAAGAATGGTGGTTCTTCAGTGTGAATGCTCTATACAATTGGAGGATTTAGGTGATAGTAGAAAAAACTCCAACTTCTGTTCAAGTGGAGGCTTACCAGAGAGTAGACAGAAAAACGCCTTGGAATCAATAGGGTGCAATCTCCAGGGTACTCCGAAACCGGTCACGTCACACAGCCAGGTCTCTCGTCTCTGGTCCTCAGATGTCACCTATCGTGGTCTGGGTCATTCCTCTGGGTTCCGGGTCTTGACAATCGAGTTGGGGATAACCTGTGGTCAATCAGGGGGATGTCTCGGGGAGAGTCACCATCCGGGGGACCGAAAGTCTTCCAGGGTCTCGACCAATTTATGCAGAAATAAAGAGCAGGGCAGTTGCCATAGTGTAAAACCTCAATGATGAGGGAGCTGATTTATTAAATTTAAAATGACAAATAAAATTTCCACAAGCTTGTATGTAAATAAGGACAAGGTAACGCAGCAATCAATAGGTCAGAAGCACCCGACGCGTTTCGTGTTAGTACACGTCGTCTGGGGGCTCCTGACCACCTAAAGAGCTGCGTTTAAATAGACATATTACAAATTCATCTGGATGACGCACTTCCGGTTTCGCGGGACGGCGTGCGTTCCAGGTGGAGCACTTCCGGTTCGCTCCATGCGTTCCAGCTACTATTTCCGGTTTATGGAGTCAGATATAAGCCGGTATATGTGAGTTCTGAGATTTGAAATTAATAAAGACTCGTCTCATATAGTTGGTATTTGGGATAGGAATAGGGGATGACAGGGAGGCAGGACGCAAAGTTGCATTGCCCATATCCCCATCGTCACTTCCGGTGTCGAGATGTGAACTCCTAGTGGAGATGAACCGGAAGTGCGTCTTACAAACGTGACCCGGAAGTGTCCTACGAGGACAAGCTTCCTATGTTGATGTGTGTGTGTAACTAGGAAATACAGGATGAACACATAAATGGAAGGGAAAAAAAGGAGCCTGTGTGGTGTATGGCTTGTGTGAGTGCCACCAGACCAAATGTAGGATTGATAATAGATCAGAATCGTGTTACTAGTGGGCCGCCTATGTCACTTCCGGGGATGGTAGCCGGAAGTGTCACATCGCATTGTAAGACATATGTTGAGTACACTGTGCAACGGGGTAATAGATCAGTGAATCGGACCTGGTAATCCGATTGGATGGGCGTGACTAATGTTGAAAAACTTGGTTTGAGGTTGTCGTGTGGCCCTATACACGATGGGATTCATGTCAGATCGGTTATGTGAAAATGAATTATAACTCCTAGTCGCAAAAAATTGATTAAAAAGTAGGATTAAAATTAAGATTAATATTGAGACACACCGCTAGGTTGCACTTTCCCAAAAAAATTATATATAAATATATAAAGAATATGAAAAAAATTTTGGTATAGTTCTTAGAAGCTGAATACTCCGAATAAAACCAGTTTGCAATAAATAATCTTCAAAAATGTCACGATTAACATATGCATAATAAAATGTATATAAAAAACCAGCATTTCATGATCTTTTTGTATGTAGGCATAATTATTTTGCAATTTTGGATGATATCGACCAAAACATATAAAATTATAAAATTAAATAAGTATGCAAGACCAACATTCGATATACAATTGCTATCTAATCCCATATAGTTCACAATTCAAGAAGGGTAAAATTGATGTATTCTCATGTAGTCATAAGGGTAAAATGAATAACCCTTTGGAGTCCACTGTCATTGAAATACGCATTCTGTAGTGTGTTCACTCTTAGTGGCCAATTTAAATTATGGAGTATATAAATCATAGTGTAGTTGGTTTTATTTAGTGGGTGGAGCCTATAGTTCCCTATGGACAGAAGGGTGGGACTGTCCAGGGGGAGTTGAGTGACCGGGACCAATGTTGGGTGGATGTGTTCATGATGGTTTAAGTCAGGGGGGTCCTGGTTCATGCTTTACTGATGAATGCGTTTATATCCCAGTCCACGTTTAGGCCGAAGGGGAAGTAACTTTTGAGTTGGTATATCCAGTATACTTCTAATTGGGATACCCCCCTCACTTTATCTCCACCTCTCCGGGGGGGTATATTTATCAATGATAGAGAACCTGGTACCAGTTGGGTCTTTAGCGTGAGCTCTTAAATAGTGTTTGGGGACACTATGATTGGTCTTCCCTTTGACTATGTTGGTTACGGTATATGTTCGCTCACTCTGATGGAAAAGGTCCTGGTGGTTCTCCCCAGGTACTGTTTCTGTCACGTACCTGGTGGTGGAGTCTGACTTATGCAGTGGGCAACCTCTCTTACGACCCTGATTCCTGAACCCCTGGTAGTGTGGACAGGGAGCTCAGGAGTGCAGGGAGGCATGAGGGTCGGACTGGGTCACAGGTGGTGGTGTGCTGGTCCGTGAGGTGGTCGTGCAAGCTGAAGCGTGGTGTTGCAGGCCGGGTCGGTAACGGCTGGCAGAGCAGTACAGATGGGTCAGGCTGAAGAGTAGTCGGGTGCAAGCAGAGTTTGTTAACTGGCGGGCAGCGAGGTACAAGGGAGCAGACAGAAGAGTGGTCGTGGAAGCCGGGGTCAGTGCAGGCGGAGATCAATAGCAGAGTCAAGGCAACCCGGGTCACAGGAACAAACAATCAGGATCACAGGTTGCTGCAGGAACACACAAACGCTGTAGAACGGACAGCACTCTCCACAGGAAGCAGGAAGTTTAAATAGAGCTGCTCATCTAGGAATTAGAGGAATCCACAACCATCTGCAATTAACCCTTAGCACAGTCTTTTTCTAACATTGCCCCCCCCCCCAAGGGGCAGCCTCCGGATGCCCAAACAGGCTAGTTTAGCAGGGTTGTTCTCCTTGAAGGATCGGATGAGTTCATCTGCCTGAATGTTATCTGCAGGCTCCCAGGAGTTTTCTTCTGGGCCGTAGCCCTTCCACTTCACTAAGTACTGAACCGTGTTGCCCCTCTTCCGGCAATCTAGGATAGCCTCCAGTTCGAACTCCTCTTCGCCGTCTACTAGGATTGGGCCTGGTGGAGCTGTCCTCCGTCCCGGGAAGGGGTCTTGAATCAATGGTTTGAGTAGCGTGACATGGAATACAGGATGGACTCGCATGGACGGAGGAAGGACCAGCTCGTATGCCACCTGGTTGATCCTTTTCCTCACGGGGAACGGTCCCATAAACCTTGGTCCTAATTTCTTGGAGGGGCAGGAAAGTCTTAGGTTTTTGGTCGCTAGCCAAACTCGGTCACCAGGTCCAATTCCCCCCGCTTCCCCTTGTCAAAGGCCTTCTTGTTGAGCTCCTGGGTCCGGGAAAGTGTCTCCTGTAGCATTTGACTATTCCTTACAAGGAATTCTGTGATGCTTTGGGCCGCTGGCACCAAACTTTCTGGGCTGCTGGGTAGGAAGGTAGGATGGTAGCCGAAATTCGCCCAAAACGGAGATTGTTTCATTGCCGAATGCACCGTGTTGTTGTAGGCAAATTCGGCTACCGGAAGCAGCGAGACCCAATCATCCTGGGAGAAAGAAGAATAACAACGGAGGTACTGCTCCAGGGTTTGATTCGTTCGTTCAGTCTGGCCATTCGTCTGTGGGTGATAAGCAGATGAGAACGATAGTTCAATACCCAAACCCGAGCATATGACCTTCCAGACCCGGGACGTGAATTGTACTCCACGATCAGAGACTATATTGGTGGGGACTCCATTAAGACGGCAATCTCCTTGATGAAGGCTCTTGCCATTTCAGTAGCAGACGGGGTACCCTTCATGGGTATAAAATGGGCCATTTTTGTGAGGCGGTCCACAACCACAAAGATGGAATTGAAGCCGGCTGAAGGAGGCAATTCGACTATAAAGTCCATGGATATGTGGGACCATGGGCGTCCAGGAATGGGAAGTGGGTTTAGTAAACCCCAGGCCTTGGCTCTGCTTGTCTTGTTGCGGGCGCAGACTGGACAGGCGCTGACGTATTTTTTACAGTCCTCATCGGCAGAGGGCCACCAAAAGGACCGAGACACTAACTCATGTGTCTTGCGACTACCAAAGTGGCCTGTCAATTGATGGTCATGGCACAGTTCGAGGATAGTCAGGCGTAGTTCCTTGGGTATGAACACCCTGTCACGATACCACCACAGTCCATCTCTCGGTACCAGTCTAGGGTCAGGTGGCGTGGCGACATGGGTTAAGGCCCGCCTGAGTCGGGATAGCAAGTCCTCTTGGGATAATAAGAAGCTCTGGGACGGAAGGATGGTGTCTGGTGGAGCCGGTCTTTCAGAGCCATTAAACATCCGGGATAGAGCGTCTGGCTTTGTGTTCTTCGACCCAGGCCTGTAAGTGATGTGGAGTTGGAACCTTGAGAAAAAGAGTGCCCATCGTGCCTGACGGGGCTTGAGTCTCTTTGCAGTCCGGAGGTACTCAAGGTTCTTGTGGTCCGTGAAGACCATAACAGGATGCGCGGCTCCCTCCAACAAATACCGCCATTCCTCCAAGGCGGACTTAATTGCCAACAGCTCTCGATCTCCAACACCATAATTGGTTTCTGGTGGCGAGAGCTTCCGGGAGAAGAATGCGATGGGGTGAAGGGAAGCCTTGGGGCCTCGTCTCTGGGACAGAACCGCCCCCACCGCAGTCTCCAAGGCATCTACCTCCAGGATATAGGGCAAGACGGGATCCGGATGCTTCAGGACAGGAGCAGACGTGAACAACTTCTTGAGCGTTAAGAAGGCCTCCTGAGCCTCGGGAGTCCACCGGAAACGGGAGTCTTGCTTGGTCAACTGAGTGATGGGGGCTATCACAGCGGAGAACCCCTTAATAAACTTGCGATAGAAGTTTGCAAAGCCTACGAACCATTGCACCCCTTTTTTGTCCACTGGTGCGGGCCAGTCGAGGATGGCGGTGACTTTTTGTGGATCCATAGTGACCCCAGAGACAGAGATGATGAGGCCCAAGAAAGGGATGCTGGAACGTTCAAACATGCACTTGTCGGCCTTAGCGTACAGTCCATGCTGTCGCAGGCGCCCCAGAACACACTTGACGTGCCTGCGGTGTTCTTCCAGGGATGAGGAAAATAAAGGATGTCATCCAAATAGATTATGACGAACTGGTCTAGGTAATCCCTGAACACGTCATTTACCAAATGCTGAAAGGTGGCCGGGACGTTGCAGAGCCCAAAGGGCATCACAAGGTATTCATAATGGCCGAATCTCGTTCTGAAAGCAGTCTTCCATTCGTCACCCTCGCGGAATGCGAATGAGGTTATATGCCCCACGGAGGTCTAGCTTGGAGAAAATAGTAGCAGCGCCCAGTCGCTGGAACAGCTCGGGTACCAGGGGCAAGGGGAAGCGGTTTTTAATAGTTATCTTGTTGAGGTCCCGGTAGTCGATGCATGGTCTCAGAGACCGGTCCTTTTTCTCAACAAAGAATATTCCCGCTCCAGCAGGGGACGTGGATGGCCGGATGAAACCCTTCTCCAGATTTTCATCTAGGTAGGCCTAGAGGGCCTTGAGCTCCCCCTCAGAGAGCGGGTAAATCCAACCGAAAGGTACTTCTGCACCTGGTAGCAATTCAATGGGGCAATCGTAGGCCCGGTGCGGAGGCAACTTGTCTGCCCCCTTCCTGCTGAATACGTCCAGGAAATCATGATAAGCTGAGGGAACTGCATCTTGGGTCTCCTGGTCAGGGTCGGAATCCAGACATAAGACAGAGGGAGAAGGCTCCCGGGATGGCTGAAGGCAATGATGTCAGCAGTAGAAGGACGGGAACTGGACCTCCCCTGTGACCCAATTGATGTCGGGGCAATGTGCCCGCAGCCATGGGAGGCTGAGAATGACTGGGTAGAGCGGGGATGCAATGGCATCTAGGAGCAGGTACTCAGAATGGCCAGTGACAGTCTTAGCGAGAAGGGGAATGGTTTCATGGGTAACTGTACCCGATTTGAGAGGTGACCCGTCGGCCAGGCGGACGACCATTTGGTGCACTTTGGATTTGAGGGGTATCTGATGCTGTGCAGCAAAGGCTAGGTCTACAAAGCAGCTGCAGGCTCCTGAGTCCAAGATGGCTGAAACTTGGATGCTCCCGTTGGGGAGTTGAAGAGGCAAAGGCAGCACCAGATGGGTTGCCTGATCGGGTAGAGACAGGACCGCTCCCTTGGGGGAGATGGGATCCTTCGCTGGGCATGACCTGACACAATGCCCAAAACCTCCGCAATACAGGCATAGGTTGAGGCTAAGGCGCCTGTGCCTTTCCTCCGGGGTAAGGGGTGTGCGTGGATACACAGTAGGCACAGATTCCGACAGGTTCCCCACCGATCGCTCGGCCCTGCGTTCCTGCAAGCGACGGTCAACCCGGATGGCCAGGTCGATCAGAGCCTCAAGGGATTGTGGTATCCCTACTCGAGCCAATTCATCCTTCAGAGGCTCGGACAGGCCCATCCGAAATTGATGGCGGAGGGCCGCATCGTTCCAGGCTGTATCCGCAGCCCAGCGCCAGAACTCAGCAGCGTAATCTTCTGCCGTGCGTTGGCCCTGCTGGAGGACGTGGAGAGCTGTCTCTGTGGTTGCGGCCAGGTGGGGGTCCTCATAGAGCGATGCCATGGCCCGGAAGAAGAGGTGCAAGTCCATTGTTTCAGGAGCTTTCAGTTCCAGGAGGCGGTGGGCCCATGCTTGAGGTTCCTCTCCTAAGAGAGAGATAACCAGCCCCACTTTAGTGACTTCCGAGGAAAAGGTGCGGGGTTGCAGCACGAAATACAGTTCACAGGCGCTGCGAAAACCCCGAAATTTCCTGCGGTCCCCTGAGAATCGTTCAGGTAAAGGTACCTCTGGCTCAGTGGGCAGGGTGAAAATAAGCTGGTCGGAGCTTGATGCAGCTGACATGGAAAGTTCCTGGACTTGGCTTTCCATTCGGGTGTACCCGTCTTGTAAGTCCTTTATGGCTCGGGTCAGCCCGGTCAGGTGAAGGCATAGCTCCTGCATTGGAGAGGGCCCCTGCGCAGACTCAGACATGGCTGTCCGTTGCTGTCACGTACCTGGTGGTGGAGTCTGACTTATGCAGTGGGCAACCTCTCTTACGACCCTGATTCCTGAACCCCTGGTAGTGTGGACAGGGAGCTCGGGAGTGCAGGGAGGCACGAGGGTCGGACTGGGTCACAGGTGGTGGTGTGCTGGTCCGTGAGGTGGTCGTGCAAGCTGAAGCGTGGTGGTGCAGGCCAGGTCGGTAACGGGCTGGCAGAGCAGTACAGATGGGTCAGGCTGAAGAATAGTCGGGTGCAAGCAGAGTTTGTTAACTGGCGTGCAGCGAGGTACAAGGGAGCAGACAGAAGAGTGGTCGTGGAAGCCGGGGTCGGTGCAGGCGGAGATCAATAGCAGAGTCAAGGCAAGCCGGGTCACAGGAACAAACAATCAGGATCACAGGTTGCTGCAGGAACACACAAACGCTGTAGAACGGACAGCACTCTCCACAGGAAGCAGGACGTTTAAATAGTGCTGCTCATCCAGGAATTAGAGGAATCCACAACCATCTGCAATTAACCCTTAGCACAGTCTTTTTCTAACAGTTTCCCACACGAGCAGGTTAACAGGTACACAATGTTCTTTGTTTCGCATGTACAAAAGCATTTTATTTGGTAGGTAAGGTCGTTACAGATGAAATAAAACTGGTAATCTTCCTGTCTCTGCAACTGTTTAATTGACACACTCTGCATTTTCGGCAGCAATAAAAGCCTTTAAGATCATGGAAAAAACTTGTTTTTTTGGGGGGTTCTAAAACATTGGGGGCTACCATCTGTCTCAAGGCTGGGGCTCCTCTAAAAATAACCTTCGCCTGTGATGGTAGTAGTGGGCCCAAGATGCGGTCACTTTTTAGGATGTTCCAGTGCTTCCTTAAGATATGTCTGATTTGTTTGTGCTGTGTTGAGAAAGATGTGAAAAAAGACCACTTGTAGTCATTATCATTTTTGTTTCTGTGTGGGTTGTTATCAAGTAAAACTGATCTTTCTGTGGTTAGGGCTTTGTTGATTTCAATATTGATCTCCTCTTGATCATAGCCCCTCTCAACAAACCTTTTCTTGAGGACTTCTGCCTGTAGGTTGTAGTCCTTAGTGTCGGTACAGTTACAGCGTAGCCGTAAAAATTGACTGCGGGGAACGGATTTCAGCCAGGAAACATGACGACAACTGTCCGTGGGAATATACCCATTCCTGTCCGTTGGCTTGAAATAGGTTCTGGTGGTAAAGTAGCCGTCCTTTAGCATAATCTCTAGATCCAGAAAGTGGATATTGGTTCTACTACTCTCATACGTAAGAGAGATCCCTCTGTCATTCCGGTTTAGAGTGTGAAAGAATTGATCCAGTTCTTCAGTGGATCCCTCCCAGAGAATGAGAACATCGTCAATGTATCTGGCCCAGAATCTGAGCTGTGGTTGTTGTAAGGCATATACGACATCTTCCTCCCACTTGGCTATAAATAAATTCACTAGGCTGGGGGCAAATTTGGCTCCCATAGCGACACCTTTGATCTGCTTGTAAAATCTGTTGCCGTACCAGAAGTAATTATGTGTGGCCACCAGTAACCCCAACACCATACATACTAATCTGGCCAATCCTTCGCTGTTCAACCCACCAGGACAGGTGGCCCCAGCTGTTAAAATTTTCAAGGAGTTGGTCCTCAAAGACCTGGATGATATCAACATCAAGAAAACATCACACGATAAGGCATTCAGAAATGGCTTGAAAGCCTTGTGTGACAGAAAAGATCTTATTATACGCCCAGCAGACAAGGGCGGGGGCATAGTTGTCCTCGATAAGAATGACTACGAAAAAGAGATGCAACGCATTCTTAGTGACCACCAGACATACGATGTACTACCAAACGACCCCACATCAAAATACAAAAAGGAACTTAAAATTATCATTGAACAGGGTTATAACTCAAATATTCTAAACAAAAAAGAAAAAGCCTTTTTGATCCCCAAAGCCCCACGGATACCTACTTTTTACTATCTGCCCAAGATCCACAAGGACATTGTCAACCCACTGGGAGACCCATAGTGAGTGGGATTGATTCCATCACCTCCCGGGTGGGGAAGTACGTGGATCACTTCTTGCAACCACTGGTCAAAAGTATTCCCTCATATTTACAGGACACCAAAGACGTCATAAACCTTCTCAGTAACATCCATCCCAACACGCAATGTTTGTTGGCAACGGCCGATGTTGCTTCTTTGTACACCAATATACCTCATGATCTAGGTATAGGAGCAGTCTCCCATTTTCTCAAAATGGACCCCACTCTTCCCAACATACAAAAAGATTTCATCATGAACCTTTTGGTATTCGCGGCCACACATAATTACTTCTGGTACGGCAACAGATTTTACAAGCAGATCAAAGGTGTCGCTTTGGGGGCCAAATTTGCCTCCAGCCTAGCGAATTTATTTATGGCCAAGTGGGAGGAAGATGTCGTATATGCCTTACAACAACCACAGCTCAGATTCTGGGCCACCTATTTCAAGCCAATGGACAGGAATGGGTATATTCCCACGGACAGTTGTCATCATGTTTCCTGGCTGAAATCCATTCCCCGCAGTCAATTTTTACGGCCACGCCGTAACTGTACCGACACTAAGGACTACAACCTATAGGCAGAAGTCCTCAAGAAAAGGTTTGTTGAGAGGGGCTATGATCAAGAGGAGATCAATATTGAAATTAACAAAGCCCTAACCACAGAAAGATCAGTTTTACTTGATAACAACCCACACAGAAACAAAAATGATAATGACTACAAGTGGTCTTTTTTCACATCTTTCTCAACACAGCAC
>BLSH010538983.1:110908-137028 GCA_018402905.1 Glandirana rugosa
AAAATGAACTATTGTTGGGTGTGTCTTTGTTTTTACTATTACTGATGTTCACCAGAAAAAAGTGTAGGTGCTGTGTTGAGAAAGATGTGAAAAAAGACCACTTGTAGTCATTATCATTTTTGTTTCTGTGTGGGTTGTTATCAAGTAAAACTGATCTTTCTGTGGTTAGGGCTTTGTTGATTTCAATATTGATCTCCTCTTGATCATAGCCCCTCTCAACAAACCTTTTCTTGAGGACTTCTGCCTGTAGGTTGTAGTCCTTAGTGTCGGTACAGTTACAGCGTAGCCGTAAAAATTGACTGCGGGGAACGGATTTCAGCCAGGAAACATGACGACAACTGT
This sequence comes from Glandirana rugosa, assembly GCA_018402905.1. Classification (NCBI taxonomy): domain Eukaryota; kingdom Metazoa; phylum Chordata; class Amphibia; order Anura; family Ranidae; genus Glandirana; species Glandirana rugosa. The sequence goes on from BLSH010538983.1 coordinate 111,251, forward strand.
CCGTGGGAATATACCCATTCCTGTCCGTTGGCTTGAAATAGGTTCTGGTGGTAAAGTAGCCGTCCTTTAGCATAATCTCTAGATCCAGAAAGTGGATATTGGTTCTACTACTCTCATACGTAAGAGAGATCCCTCTGTCATTCCGGTTTAGAGTGTGAAAGAATTGATCCAGTTCTTCAGTGGATCCCTCCCAGAGAATGAGAACATCGTCAATGTATCTGGCCCAGAATCTGAGCTGTGGTTGTTGTAAGGCATATACGACATCTTCCTCCCACTTGGCTATAAATAAATTCACTAGGCTGGGGGCAAATTTGGCTCCCATAGCGACACCTTTGATCTGCTTGTAAAATCTGTTGCCGTACCAGAAGTAATTATGTGTGGCCACCAGTAACCCCAACACCATACATACTAATCTGGCCAATCCTTCGCTGTTCAACCCACCAGGACAGGTGGCCCCAGCTGTTAAAATTTTCAAGGAGTTGGTCCTCAAAGACCTGGATGATATCAACATCAAGAAAACATCACACGATAAGGCATTCAGAAATGGCTTGAAAGCCTTGTGTGACAGAAAAGATCTTATTATACGCCCAGCAGACAAGGGCGGGGGCATAGTTGTCCTCGATAAGAATGACTACGAAAAAGAGATGCAACGCATTCTTAGTGACCACCAGACATACGATGTACTACCAAACGACCCCACATCAAAATACAAAAAGGAACTTAAAATTATCATTGAACAGGGTTATAACTCAAATATTCTAAACAAAAAAGAAAAAGCCTTTTTGATCCCCAAAGCCCCACGGATACCTACTTTTTACTATCTGCCCAAGATCCACAAGGACATTGTCAACCCACTGGGAGACCCATAGTGAGTGGGATTGATTCCATCACCTCCCGGGTGGGGAAGTACGTGGATCACTTCTTGCAACCACTGGTCAAAAGTATTCCCTCATATTTACAGGACACCAAAGACGTCATAAACCTTCTCAGTAACATCCATCCCAACACGCAATGTTTGTTGGCAACGGCCGATGTTGCTTCTTTGTACACCAATATACCTCATGATCTAGGTATAGGAGCAGTCTCCCATTTTCTCAAAATGGACCCCACTCTTCCCAACATACAAAAAGATTTCATCATGAACCTTTTGGTATTCGCGGCCACACATAATTACTTCTGGTACGGCAACAGATTTTACAAGCAGATCAAAGGTGTCGCTTTGGGGGCCAAATTTGCCTCCAGCCTAGCGAATTTATTTATGGCCAAGTGGGAGGAAGATGTCGTATATGCCTTACAACAACCACAGCTCAGATTCTGGGCCACCTATTTCAAGCCAATGGACAGGAATGGGTATATTCCCACGGACAGTTGTCATCATGTTTCCTGGCTGAAATCCATTCCCCGCAGTCAATTTTTACGGCCACGCCGTAACTGTACCGACACTAAGGACTACAACCTATAGGCAGAAGTCCTCAAGAAAAGGTTTGTTGAGAGGGGCTATGATCAAGAGGAGATCAATATTGAAATTAACAAAGCCCTAACCACAGAAAGATCAGTTTTACTTGATAACAACCCACACAGAAACAAAAATGATAATGACTACAAGTGGTCTTTTTTCACATCTTTCTCAACACAGCACAAACAAATCAGACATATCTTAAGGAAGCACTGGAACATCCTAAAAAGTGACCGCATCTTGGGCCCACTACTACCATCACAGGCGAAGGTTATTTTTAGAGGAGCCCCAGCCTTGAGACAGAAGGTAGCCCCCATTGTTTTAGAACCCCCCCAAAAAACAAGTTTTTTCCATGATCTTAAAGGCTTTTATTGCTGCCGAAAATGCAGAGTGTGTCAATTAAACAGTTGCAGAGACAGGAAGATTACCAGTTTTATTTCATCTGTAATGAACATTACCTACAAAATCAAATGCTTTTGTACATGCAAAACAAAGAACATTGTGTACCTGCTAACCTGCCCGTGTGGGAAACAGTACGTGGGGAGAACCACCAGGACCTTTTCCATCAGAGTGAGCGAACATATAACCAACATAGTCAAAGGGAAGACCAATCATAGTGTCCCCAAACACTATTTAAGAGCTCACGCTAAAGACCCAACTGGTACCAGGTTCTCTATCATTGATAAATATACCCCCCTGGAGAGGTGGAGATAAAGTGAGGGGGTATCCCAATTAGAAGTATACTGGATATACCAACTCAAAAGTTACTTCCCCTTCGGCCTAAACGTGGACTGGGATATAAACGCATTCATCAGTAAAGCATGAATCAGGACCCCCCTGACTTAAACCATCATGAACACATCCACCCAACATTGGTCCCGCTCACTTAACCCCCCCTGGACAGTCCCACCCTTCTGTCCATAGGGAACTATAGGCTCCACCCACTAAATAAAACCAACTACACTATGATTTATATACTCCATAATTTAAATTGGCCACTAAGAGTGAACACACTACAGAATGCGCATTTCAATGACAGTTTACTCCAAAGGGTTATTCATTTTACCCTTATGACTACATGAGAATACATCAATTTTACCCTTCTTGAATTGTGAACTATATGGGATCAGATAGCAATTGTATATCGAATGTTGGTCTTGCATACTTATTTAGTTTTATAATTTTATATGTTTTGATCAATATCATCCAAAATTGCAAAATAATTATGCCTAAATACAAAAAGATCATGAAATGCTGTTTTTTTATATACATTTTATTATGCATATGTTAATCGTGACATTTTTGAAGATTATTTATTGCAAACTGGTTTTATTCGAAGTATTCAGCTTCTAAGAACTATACCAAATTTTTTTTCATATTCTTTATATATTTATATATTATTTTTTTGGGAAAGTGCAACCTAGCGGTGTGTCTCAATATTAATCTTAATTTTAATCCTACTTTTTAATCAATTTTTTGCGACTAGGAGGTATAATTCATTTTCACATAACCGATCTGACATGAATCCCATCGTGTATAGGGCCACACGACAACCTCAAACCAAGTTTTTCAACATTAGTCACGCCCATCCAATCGGATTACCAGGTCCGATTCACTGATCTATTACCCCGTTGCACAATGTACTCAACATATGTCTTACAATGCGATGTGACACTTCCGGCTACCATCCCCGGAAGTGACATAGGCGGCCCACTAGTAACACGATTCTGATCTATTATCAATCCTACATTTGGTCTGGCGGCACTCACACAAGCCATACACCACACAGGCTCCTTTTTTTCCCTTCCATTTATGTGTTCATCCTGTATTTCCTGGTTTCACACACATCAACATAGGAAGCTTATCCTCGTAGGACACTTCCGGGTCACGTTTGTAAGACGCACTTCCGGTTCATCTCCACTAGGAGTTCACATGTCGACACCGGAAGTGACGACGGGGATATGGGCAATGCAACTTTGCGTCCTGCCTCCCTGTCACCCCCTATTCCTATTCCAAATACCAACTATATGAGACAAGTCTTTATTAATTTCAAATCTCAGAACTCACATATACCGGCTTATATCTGACTCCATAAACCGGAAATAGTAGCTGGAACGCATGGAGCGAACCGGAAGTGCTCCACCTGGAACGCACGCCGTCCCGCGAAACCGGAAGTGCGTCATCCAGATGAATTTGTAATATGTCTATTTAAACGCAGCTCTTTAGGTGGTCAGGAGCCCCCAGACGACGTGTACTAACACGAAACACGTCGGGTGCTTCTGACCTATTGATTGCTGCGTTACCTTATCCTTATTTACATACAAGCTTGTGGAAATTTTATTTGTCATTTTAAATTTAATAAATCAGCTCCCTCATCATTGAGGTTTTACACTATGGCGACTGCCCTGCTCTTTATTTCTGCATAAATTGGTCAAGACCCTGGAAGACTTTCGGTCCCCCGGATGGTGACTCTCCCCGAGACATCCCCCTGATTGACCAACTCGATTGTCAAGACCCGGAACCCAGAGGAATGACCCGGACCACGATAGGTGACATCTGAGAACCAGAGACGAGAGACCTGGCTGTGTGACGCGACCGGTTTCGGAGTACCCTGGAGATTGCACCCTATTGATTGCAAGGCATTTTTCTGTCTACTCTCTGGTAAGCCTCCACTTGAACAGAAGTTAGAGCATTCACACTGTAGAACCACCATTCTTGGAGGATCCATATCTGTGATATCGCACCTTAAAACCCTTCACATACGGAACGTCACTTTGCACTTTATTCATAAGGACTCTTTATGTATTTATCTATTTATTACTTCAATTATTTATAAATTGGACTTCAACCTTTGGGATTCACTGAGATATATACTGCAAATGGTTCATCCCTATTGTGTAACACCACATGCACGGTTTTCTGTTTAACAATAACTTTTTATGAATTTCACATAATCGACCTCATATACACTTAAGTTTAGCACCACCACTACATATAAACACTATAGACTAGGCTTGTGCAATTCGTTTCGTTCCGAATTTCGTTTTTACCGAATTTTGCAAAATTCGGCAATTCGGGCGAATTCCGAATTTTCAATTTCCGAATTTTTCCGAATTTTCGTTTTTCCCAATAGCAGTAATTCGGAAATTCGCGGTAATTCGGAAATTTGCGGTAATTCGGCAATTTCGTTAATTCGGAAATTTGCGGTAATTCGGCAATTGCGGTAATTCGGAAATTCGCGGTAATTCGGCAATTGCGGTAATTTGGAAATTCGGCAATTGGAACAGACGAAAATCCGAAATTCGGAAATCCAAAAATTAGAAAAAACAAAGAATGTTTGAAATAATAATTAACTAATAACTATTACATTTTAGGTATTGGAATTTCCTTGAAAGTTTGGCTGTTAATGAACTTAATATGAAATTTAGCACTAATAGTCATACTTTCAAGAAAATGTCAATACCTATATTTAATAGTTATTTATTATTATTTCAAATATTCTTTTTTATTTCCGAAATTCGGAAATAAGGAAGAACATTTGAAATAATAAGTTATTAATTTATCATTTTTACTTATTATAAATTATAATAAGCTATTATTATTTCAAATGTTTTTCCTTATTTCTGACCTTTGCAGTGTGTGACTGTATATATGCATACTGTATGTATGAGTGTGTGCATACTGGGTGTGTATATACTGGGTGTATATTGGATGTATATTGTATGTATACTGTGTGTTTATATACAATATAAGCACAGTATATACACACCCAGTATGCACACACACATACATACAGTATGTATATATACAGTCACACACTGCAAAGGTCAGAAATAAGGAAAAACATTTGAAATAATAATAGCTTATTATAATTTATAATAAGTAAAAATTATAAATTAATAACATATTATTTCAAATGTTCTTATTTCCGAATTTCGGAAATAAAAAAGAATATTTGAAATAATAATAAATAACTATTAAATATAGGTATTGACATTTTCTAGAAAGTAAGACTATTAGAGTTGCGCGAACCCGGACTGTAAAGTTCGGATCCGTGCCGAACTTTGGGGTGTTCGGGACCCGGACCCGAACCCGGGGTTCTGGTAACTTTATTAAAAGTTCAGAAAATTGCTGTAAAAAAGTCCTGGAAGGTCCTAGAGGTCTGCAAAAGGATGGAAATGGGGGTAAGAGTGGGACAAGTGCTCTACAAAGAAATTGGGACAGGGAAATAACTAAAAGCATTTTTTTTAAAAATTCAAAAATGGAGGTGGATTTGGACCATTTTCAAACTGTGTCTGAAAAGTATTAATTAACGGTAGAAGCCATATCACTGTTCTAAAATCATCTTCAAACTGTGTCAAAAAAGTATAAATAAGCAGGGAGAACCCCTATCACTGTTCTGCAAGCATCTGGAAACTGTTTAGAACACTTTACCTAAAACCGGGAGGAACCGTATACCTGTTCTGCAAACATCTGGACACTGTTTAGAACACTTTACCTAAAACCGGGAGGAACCATATACCTGTTCTGCAAACATCTGGACACTGTTTAGAACACTTTACCTAAAACCGGGAGGAACCATATACCTGTTCTGCAAACATCTGGAAACTGTTTAGAACACCTTACCTAAAACCAGGAGGAACCATACACCTGTTCTGCAAACATCTGGAAACTGTGTGTGAAACTATAGCAGAGAGAAGAACAGGGATATGGGTTCGCTCTGCTATAGTTTCACACAATGTTTTTAGATGATTTTAGAACAGGGATATGGGTTCGCTCTGCTATAGTTTCACACACACAGTTTCCAGATGTTTGCAGAACAGGTATATGGTTCCTCCCGGTTTTAGGTAAAGTGTTCTAAACAGTTTCCAGATGTTTGCAGAACAGGTATATGGTTCCTCCCGGTTTTATGGAAAATGTTCTAAACAGTGTCCAGATGTTTGCAGAACAGGTATATGGTTCCTCCCGGTTTTAGGTAAAGTGTTCTAAACAGTGTCCAGATGTTTGCAGAACAGGGATATGGCTCCTCCCAGTTTTAGGTAAAGTGTTCTAAACAGTTTCCAGATGTTTGCAGAACAGGTATATGGTTCCTCCCGGTTTTATGGAAAGTGTTCTAAACAGTGTCCAGATGTTTGCAGAACAGGTATATGGTTCCTCCCGGTTTTATGGAAAGTGTTCTAAACAGTGTACAGATGTTTGCAGAACAGGTATATGGTTCCTCCCGGTTTTAGGTAAAATGTTCTAAACAGTTTCCAGATGTTTGCAGAACAGGGATATGGTTCCTCCAGGTTTTAGTTAAAGTGTTACACACAGTTTCCAGATGCTTGCAGAACAGTGATATGGGTTCTCCCTGCTTATTTATACTTTTTTGACACAGTTTGAAGATGATTTTAGAACAGTGATATGGCTTCTACCGTTAATTAATACTTTTCAGACACAGTTTGAAGATGGTCCAAATCCACCTCCATTTTTTAAATTTTTAAAAAAATGCTTTTAGTTATTTCCCTGTCCCAATTTCTTTGTAGGGCACTTGTCCCACCCTTACCCCCATTTTCCATCCTTTTGCAGACCTCTAGGACCTTCCAGGACTTTTTTACAGCAATTTTCTGAACTTTTATTAAAATTACCAGAACCCCGGACCCGAACCCGGACTTTTTTTGAAAAGTCCAGGTTCGGGTCCGGGTCCCAGACACCCCAAAGTTCAGCACGGACCCGAACTTTACAGTCCGGGTTCGCTCAACTCTAATAGTCTTACTTTCTAGAAAATTTCAATACCTATATTTAATAGTTATTTATTATTATTTCAAATATTCTTTTTTATTTCCGAAATTCGGAAAGAAGGAAGAACATTTGAAATAATAAGTTATTAATTTCTAATTTTTACTTCTTATAAATTATAATAAGCTATTATTATTTCAAATGTTTTTCCTTATTTCTGACCTTTGCAGTGTGTGACTGTATATATGCATACTGTATGTATGTGTGTGTGCATACTGGGTGTGTATATACTGTGCTTATATTGTATGTAAACACACAGTATACATACAATATACACCCAGTATATACACACACACATACATACAGTATGCATATATACCGTCACACACTGCAAAGGTCAGAAATAAGGAAAAACATTTGAAATAATAATAGCTTATTATAATTTATAATAAGTAAAAATGATAAATTAATAACTTATTATTTCAAATGTTCTTTCTTATTTCCGAATTTCGGAAATACAAAAGAATATTTGAAATAATAATAAATAACTATTAAATATAGGTATTGACATTTTCTTGAAAGTATGACTATTAGTGCTAAATTTCATATTAAGTTCATTAACAGCCAAACTTTCAAGGAAATTCCAATACCTAAAATTTAATAGTTATTAGTTAGTTATTATTTCAAATATTCTTCGTTTTTCCAATTTTCGGATTCCCGAATTTCCGATTTTCGTCTGGTCCGATTGCTGAATTTCCGAATTACCGCAATTGCCGAATTACCGCGAATTTCAGAATTACCGCAAATTTCTGAATTACCGCAATTGCAGAATTACCGCGAATTTCCGAATTACCGCAGTTGCCGAATTACCGCGAATTTCCGAATTTCGGATTTCCGAATTTTTAATTTCCGAATTTCTGAATTTTTTGAATTTCCGAATTTCCGAAAAACGAAAAAAACAAATTTTTTAGCCATGCACAAGTCTACTATAGACTTGATCACAACCAGCCAGAAAAAAATACATTTACTAATCTTGTATTCTCTTCATTCTCTACAAACTAACTGCTGCCACCTTAACTAGAGTTTGATTATTCCAATTGCATACCATAATATTAATGAATATGTACATACCATTGCATGCATTGCAAAAGTTCATAATATGGAAGCAATCAAACTGATTGGCATTGGCTAACTGGTGAATATGCCTTCACATATTTTCAAAATAAAATGCTGCATAGAATGCAAGGTGTGCTGATGGCATCTGTAGGATCCAAACCAGGAGCTTTAAGGTTTGAACGTATCGGAATAAACCACTACGCTATAGAGTTGACTGCAACCAGACAGAAATAATACATTTACTAATCTTGTATTCTCTTCATTCTCTACAAACTAACTGCCGGCACATTAACTAGTGTGTGAATATTCCAATTCCACACTATAATATTATTGAATATGTACATACCATTGCTTAAGTTCATAGTGTGGAAGCAATCAAACTGATGGGCATTGGCAAATATGCCTTCACATATTTTCAGAATATAATGCCAATTACAATGCAAGGTGTAGTGATCTCACCGGTAGGATCCGAACCTGTAGCTGTAAGCTTTGAAGGTATTCAAAGGAACCACTGCACTATGACGTTGATCACACCCAGCCATAGAAAATACATTTACTAATCTTGGATTCTGAAAATTCTCTACAAACTAACTGCCAGCACATTAACTAGTGTGTGATTATTCCAATTCCACATCATATTATTGAATATGTACACATCATTGCATGCATTTAAAGAATTCATAGTATGGAAGCAATCAAACTGATGGGCATTGGCTAATTGGTGAATATGCGTTCGCATATTTTCAGCATCTAATGCTGAGTAGAATGCAAGTTTCAGAAGGTCATACCATCAAACTACTCTGAGTAAAGCCTCGTACACACGGGACGATGATCGTACGTATGATTGTCTCAAATCGTATGTTGGCTGTTGTATCTAGCATACTGACAGCACTACATGATCATACGACCAAAGAAAGAACGTTCTGCTGCATGTAATTAGCATCCGGCCGTTCCCGCCTTCTGAGCATGCGTGTTTTGCACAATACAACTTGTTGGACCAACCTCTCTGTACACATGATAAAACGGTCGCATGACCGCTTGTTGATATAACCACGTTTTCTAGTTTGCTCATACGACTCCCATTGTACGACCGTCGTACGTCGGCTGTTCTAATCGCACGTACTAACGATCGATTTCGTATACAACGGTCCTTCGTACGACCTGTTGTATATGATCGTCGTCCCGTGTGTACGAGGCTTTAGATAGCCTTGTTTAAATGTATCATGTAGGCTTGCTGTAATGGCTTGTATGGTAATACAAATCAATGTACCAGCCAAACTTTGAACAGTCAGAATTATTTGACATTCCTGTCAGCTAGGATTACTACTGATCTGTGATTAGCTGAAGCTATTCACATGGTACAGGTTGTTCAGATAAGCCCAAGTACCATGTGATAGCTGGGGCTCAATCCCAGCTCACCAATCTAGGTGACCAAGCTGATATTAAAGTTGTGCCTCAGCGCCCCCCCACCACAGAAAATGTACAAGTCAGCAGATACACATCCTGCAACTGCTGACTTTAATTATTAGGACACTACTCCTGGAATATAGTGATGTTGGCACCCCAGTCCATGTTTCCATTGACTCTCAGGTGCTGTTGCATCCATTGCAGATTCCCTACTGCGCATGAACAAAGGGCACTGCGCTTTCTGAATGGCCTGGCAGTAGGGAAGGAAGAGGGGGTGACAATTCTAGCATACCTTGCTGCAGTGAGGTCTGTTGGAAGTGGGGACAAGTAAATGTTCAAAACAGGTACCCCCCCAAAAAGGTGCCAAACGTGGCATCAGAAGGGGGGGAGAGAGATAAGCAGAGCTTCCACTTTTGGATGGATATCTAAGGCCCCTTTCACACTTGTACAACTTGTTCTGCAACTTGGGACTGCAGAGTCGCCTGTCAAGTTGGACCCCGCAATTTCCAATGAGTAGGATTCATAGCTGTCTGACTTCAAGAGGTACCAACTTCAAACTAGTCCCTAAACTACTTTGGTCCGAGTTTGATATGACTTGTGGTCCCTAGACCTCAAGATTACACAGGCATTGCTTCAAGTCACACCAAAGTTGCATGACTTTCAAGTCACACAAGTGTGAATGGGGCCTAAGTCAAAAGTTGTTATCCTGAAAGTAATGCAGTTTGCCCACAACATTGTCCCAACTTCAGGGAATGCCTGAGTAATATTGAGAGCTAGGAACCTCAAGTCAAATCAAAGTAGTACAGGGACTACTTTTCAGTTGGTGCCACTTGAAGTAGCACAGATATGAAGAGTTTCAGGAAAAGTCGGCCAAGTGTAAAAGGAGTGTATAGAAGTAACCCACTCTGAGAACATACACACATACACACACCTTACTGATTTACATCAGCAGAATACATGCAGGAAGTGTAATGTGCCTGTAACCAGGAAGTGATGTGTGCGCATGGGCATTAAGCAGGGCCAGCATCAGTGGGGTTCAGGCAGTACTGTTGTAAGGGACCTCAGTGTCTCAAGGGGCCCTTACAACAAAGTGTTTAGCAGTCTTTAACTTTGGAGTCTATGGGAGGTGGACACCCAGTTTGGGGACACCGTTCTCCTGAACCATAGGCAATAAAAATATTAAACTTGGGTCACATGGAGAGGGCCCCCTGGACCACACCTGGTCCACGTTTGGGACCTCCAGCACCTATGGTTCGGCTTGAGGTATTATTGCAAGCATCGGGTGAGGCTGTGCTGCCTGTGCACTGTTTTTTTTTTTTTAACCTCATGGATCCCACACTAGCATGCATTGCACACTCCACTTGAATGAGTAATCTTAGCAGGCTACACCCAGTAAGTGTGACAGGGTGTATAACTCCTACTGGGGCTGCGATGTGTACACCCCTGGATGTGGGCAGATGGGGTGGAATGGCCCAGTGGGAAGGTCCTGGGGAATGTTGGTGGTCAGAAGGGGGGCAGGTCTAAAGCAGTTTAAGAAGCCCCAAAATTTCTGATGGCTGCTCTGGCAGGAAGAGAATGTTTGGTGATCCCACATGAACAAATAAATTAACCCCATCCCCACCAAATATAGCAACTGCAACCTCCCCCACATGGTGCAAGCACAAGTTTATTTTCTACACTTACCCATCAAATGAGTAGCACCTCTTGGCTGAAATGGAACCTCGCTATATCCACCTATATAGAGATCATGACCAGCAAAGGCACTTCCAGGTGAACACAATGACATTCCCAGGTCAGAGGCCAAAGCCACACTTGCTTGCGAATATTTGATCCCAATCACAATTTTTTTTTTTTTTTTTAGTAATAGGCAGTTTGAGACGTACAACACTGCCTATCCACCAGCTAAATTCATTATGAGTGCTGGTTCACACTTGTGCAATGTGGGAACCCTGCAAATCCACTGCAGGTTCCTGCATCGCATTTCACACTGCCATGTATGACCTGCTGGGAGCATCAATACATGGTTAATGACACCCCCATTTCAACTCACATATCACAGTGCAAACTAACAGTTCGGACATTAATCTGATCACATGGGCGTGAACACCCATGCAATCCAATTCTGGTGTGGACCAAAAGAGAAAAAAAAAAAAAGGTCCTGTGCGAGTTTAGTCTGAATGCAATGCAAATTCAGCCATCCTATCTGTATGGCTGAAATCGCATGGACAGCGCATGTGACTTGTACTGCGGTGTGAATCAGACACAATCTTGCACAGTGCAGTGTGAACCTGCACTTACCTGCAATTCTCCAGATCTGTTAAAAGAAAAGACTCCACTTAAACAACCTTTATCATTTACTTGCAGGTGTGCTGAAGCGGTTAGGTTTTTTTTAATCCATGATTACACCTTCTCATAATTTGTCATCAGCAAGACGGTTCACTTTCCCAAACCCAGCTCCCCCCAAAACAAATTTTAAAAAAAAATAGCTCCAGAATTTACATTTATTTGCACAGCAACACAATTAAGTACATTCATTTTGTGGCATTAGTATATTAGGTTTTACATTTAGACAAACATTTAGCAACTGGGATCTAATGGCCTACTCATACTACTTACAATCTAAAAGGTTTCCAAGCCTTATAGTGAACATCGCTTTAATTTCACAGTGTTTAGCAGGCTACACATTTCATAGTACAACTACTCTCAACAGACACCAACCACCAACAAATGTTTAGCTGCAAGACTATACCAAATTACAAAAAAAAGTCAGTCACTTAAAAAAAAAAAAATACTAAATATTAAAAAGACGCATATTTCAAAACATGACCACCCACCGCCCCACATTCCACACACATACATTGGTGACTGTTCTGCTGGAAGATGCATTTTTGTGTACATGATTAAGCAATGAGATCAAAGAGTAGAAGGTCAGCAGATGCTCCCAAACCATGAATGCATGGTCAGACAGCAACAATACACAACACTGACAGCAAAGCCACACTTTTGATGGACAACATGCACAAGAATTTCAACGAACAGCCAAAGTGGGGCATTTGTCATTATGCAACATATCAGCCCTACTCCCCCAAAAACCACAGCAAATAACACAGCCTCTTCGCAGGGCAAACCAACCTCCTCTAATGAAGTCAATTATATAACATAGGTTGTATTGCACACTGACACGCCCAATGGAAGTACACGCCCACCAGTGTCATTCAATCTGTCTCTTCATGTCTGCCTAACTCAAAGTGATTGCACCTGATAAACAAGAACACTTACAATTTGCAAATGTGTTAGCCCACACAATATTGTCAAAACGCCTGTCTTTACACGCACATGAACTTTAATGGCATCCCAGTCCTAGTCTGTAGGGTTCAATATTGAGTTGGCCCGCCCTTTGCACCTATAACAGCTTCAACTGGGAAGGCTGTCTACAAGGTTTATGAGTGTTTATGGGAATGTTTGACCATTCTTCCCAAAGCACTTTTGTGAGGTCAGGCACTGATGTTGGATGAGAAGGCCTGGCTCACAGTCTCCGCTCTAATTCATCCCAAAGGTGTTCTATCAGGTTGAGGTCAGGACTCTGTACAGGCCAGTCAAGTTCCTCCACCCCAAACTCACTCATCCATGTCTTTATGGACCTTGCTTTGTGCACTGGTCCAAATCAGGAGGCGGGATTATGGTGTGGGGTTGTTTTACAGGGGTTGTTCTTTCACACTTGTGCGACTTGAAATTTGTGCGTTTTTACAGCAATTTGCCGCAATGTTTTTCTGCAATGTTTTGCAGTGATTTTGATGTGACTTGAAGCAATAGCTGTGTAATCCTGAGGTTTGAAAGGTGTGAAAGCGGCCTTAGCCCAGGTTCACATTGGTGCGATGCAGGATCCAGCATGATTTCAGCATTGGTTCCTGCATTGCACCTCTCCCACAGGCAGTTCACACTGCCTTCTGTGAACCGCTGCGGGTGTCAGTACAATATTAATGACACCCTCAGATCATGGATCGCAGTGCTAACTGTGGATTCTGATAGGAATCGGATCACAGGAGTGAGAACACCCGTGTGACCTGATTCTGGTGCGGGAAAAAAAAGGTCCCTGCACCGCTATAGCTGCAAAGGCTTGTCTAAATCAAATTTGAACCCTACAGGCTAAGACTGGGATGCTATTAAAGTTCATGTGTGCATAAAGGCAGGTGTCCCAATACTTTTGGCAAGATTGCAGATTGTGCAAGATTTGCAATGGTGGTGGAACCCTCGTCCACATAAATGCTACATTTATATAAAACCTGGGGAAGGACATGAGTTATGTTTAACACAGGAAGAGCTGGCAGCCTTTCTACAGGACATAGCATGATTTGGGATTTGAACCTATGAACCCCAGCTTTGCTCAGCAGAAGTGCTAAGCCCTTAGCCATGGAGCATCCATTGCTGTGATGTCAAACAGCCCTAAGTCTCAAGGTTGCAATAAATGAACCAATGCAGATGTACTGTGGAAGGTTGGATAACCATTGAAAAACCTGTTTCTGGCATATGCCATCTGTTTTGAAGGTTTGTTATGGATCAGTACTGTGAGCATTCTGCTATAGAACATCTCATTTTGGGGCATTTGGCTTGGTAAGAAGCTGCAATTATTGCTGGATGGGAAATGTTAAGGCTGATTATAGTCCTTTCCCGTAGAAAACATGTGACACAATTTTCAATAGTGGTGGAACCCTCCTACACATAAATACTACATTTAGACAAAAGTTTGGTAAGAACATGCGTTATGAGAATAGAAAACCTCTCTACATGAAGTGATATTCTGAGGATGCAAACCCAGAAAGTCTGTTGTTCCTAGGTAGAAGCATTAAGCTGTTAGCCACCAGTCTGCCAAGTGTGCAGCCCTCCTACACATAAATACACATATACTGCATTTATTTGCACATATAAGTGGTGGAATTACATTAGTCTGGAGTTTATGCTGTGCTATTTGGTGATGCTTGAATTGTAAAGTAGTGATATTATTGCAACAGCTTTTTTTATTATTATTTATTATTATTTATTATATGTAGTATTATTATTTATTATTATTATTATTATTTATTTATTGTTTGTGCTTTGTGAAGATACCTGTGTGAGTTTAGGAAAAACGGAAAATTCCCTACCAAATACTTACCGTAATTTTTCTTTCCTGATGGACTCCATGGCAGCCTACGTGTGGGTTTAGCCCCGCCTCTAATACCCCATAGGACACCTCTCCCATAAATCTTTGTTCCGTAAATAGCCTACTGCAGCCATTTGGGAGGGCTCCGGCTGCCATGGAGTCCATCAGGAAAGGAAAATTACGGTAAGTATTTGGTAGGGAATTTTCTGTTTTCCCGACAGACTCCATGGCAGCCTACGTGTGGGAAATAACTCGCCAACACACCCGGGTGGGCAAAAATGCTGAACAAAAAGAGATTTATTTAACACCGTCTACTGACAGAACTTGACGGCCGAAGGAAACAGAAGATAGAGCGGCCAGCTCCACACAATAATGAGACATGAAGGTATGGATCGAAGACCAGGAAGCTGCCCTGCAGATCATTTCCGGAGCGACATGTCGCGAAGCTGCCCATGAGGTCGAGACGCCTCTAGTTGAATGCGCTGTCACCGCCTGTGGAGGAGCCAAGCCCTTTTCCTTATAAGCCCACTGGATCGCCTGGACAATCCATGCAGCAATGGATCTGACGGAGGCTCGCAGCCCCTTCTTCTTCCCTTTGAGCAAGACAAAAAGATGATCCGTTTGACGAAAGGAAGCCGTAGCATCAAGGTATAGTCTTAGGGTGACTCCCACATCCAGAGGGTGCAGCCCCGAGCCATCCCCCGTCTGGAAGGAGGGTAGCACTATCTCCTGGTTTTCATGAAAAATTGAGGTGACCTTGGGATTTGACCCGAGCATTGGTATCAGGACCACCCTATCCGGGAAGAAGGTAAGGAAGGGTTCTCTGGCACCCAAGGCCTGAATCTCCGAGATTCTTCTTGCCGAAGTAATGGCCACAAGGAAAGCGGTTCTGCAAGAAAGCTCATTGATCGAGAGAGTCCTGCGCATCCCGGAGAAAAATTCAAGAACCAGTGGCAGATCCCATTTAGGAAATCGCGGTTTCCTCTGTGGTCTCAACCTGACCGCTCCCCTGAAGAATCTCTGAACTAGGTCATGCCAGGCCCATGATATACCGGTAAAGGCAGAGATTGCTGAGACCTGCACCCGGAGGGAACTCACGGCTAGCTCCAAGTCCAGACCTGACTGAAGAAAACTAAGGATATCCTGAACTGATGGGGAACCACAGGAGTTGGGTCGAGACGACATATGGCTTGTGAACCTGGCCCAGATCCTTTCATAGACTCGGTTGGTACTCGTCCGTCTTGCACTTAGGAGAATAGGGATTGCTTCTTTCGGACACCCTAGTGCCTCCAACCTTTCCCTTTCAAGAACCACACCCTCAGGTGCAGGAGGCCTGGGCATGGGTGCAGGAACGTACCCTGGGACAGTAGATCTAGTCTGGGTGGTAATGGCTCTGGGTCCCTGTAACTGAGGAGTGACAGAATAGGAAACCAGGGCCTGTTGGGCCAGTAAGGAATTACCGCGACCACCTCCACGTCTTCCGTTCTGAGTCTCCGCAGAAACTGAAGGATTATCGGGATTGGAGGGAAGGCATACGCTCTGCGAAACCTCCATTGCTCCGTGAGAGCATCGACCCCGTAGACCTGGGGGTCCCGGAACCTTGAGTAATACTTTGCTAGTTTTTTGTTGCATGGTGAGGCGAACAGGTCTACCTCTGGAGACACCCCCAGAGATAAGATCCACGCAAACACTTCCCCGTGGAGCGACCATTCGTTGTTGTCCAGACGGACCAGAGAGAGGAAGTCCGCCTGGACGTTCAGGACTCCGGGAACATAGGTTGCCGTAATGTTGCTCAGATTCCTCTGTGCCCATAGCATGATTGGCTCCAATTCCTGTAATAAACTCTGACTCCGGGTCCCCCCTTGTCTTCTTATGTAGGACACTGCTGTGGTATTGTCCAGTCGAAGTGACACAGCCGAACCCGCTGTCAGATGGTGAAAGGCCTTCAGAGCCCTGAAGGCCGCTCGTAATTCCAGGATGTTTGAAACCACCCCCCGAGAGGGGAAGTTCCAAACACCCTGAGCCACTTCCGCTAGACAATGTGCACCCCAGCCTCTGTTGCTTGTGTCCGACGTGATAGTCACCCATGGGGTGGCAAGAAAATAATGGCAGTTGCACAGATTCTTCCAATGAAGCCACCAAAGAAGGGAACCCCTCATGGTTGGTGAGATGTAGATGCGTTGAGACTTGTCGCCTGACTGCCACTGCCGAAGGAACCCTCTCTGAAAGGGCCGCATTCTCCACTGTGCCCACTTCACCATGGGAATTATTGAAGCCATTGTCCCAATGATCCTCAAGCACAGGCTGGCCTGAAGGTGTGATGTTGAATGGGCTAGTCGTATCCTGCTCTGGACTGTCACTATCTTCTCCTCGGGTAAGGCAATGGTGCCCCAAGTCGTGTCGAAAAGGGCACCTAAGTATACAAGAGACTGTGAAGGCTCTAAGTGGCTCTTCTCCAGGTTGAGAAGCCATCCAAACTCCCGGAGAGTGGTGATGACTTGATCCCGATGTTCTATTACTTGGGACTTGCTCTGAGCCAACAGGAGCAGATCGTCCAGGTAATGATAGAGCTGGATACCTCTGGTTCTTAGCAGAGCCACTACAGCCAACAAGACCTTCGAGAAGACTCGAGGAGAGGTTGATAGCCCGAAGGGTAGGCAGGTGAACTGACAGTGGAGGCCCCCCACGGCAAAGCGGAGGAACTGCTGAAACTCTGCTACCACAGGCACATGGAAATATGCGTCCTTGAGATCTATGGAAACTAAACAGTCCTTGGCTTGGACTGCTTGTTGGACTGTTGACAGCGTTTCCATCTTGAACCTCTCCCTCTTGATGAAACGGTTCAAATGGGTCAAGTCTATCACAGGTCTCCAGGTGCCGTTCCTCTTCTTCACCAAGAAGAGTGGGGAATACATCCCCAACCCCCGCTCGTCGTTTGGGATAGGAATCGCGGCGCCTTGCGCCAATAAAGATTCTGTGTAGGCTAAGAGGACTTCTCTTTTTCCTTTTGAGGCTGAAAGAGTTGTGGGAACGAACCTCAGCCTGGGTGGCCTGCTGAAGAACCACGTATGGCCTTGGGAGACCATCCTGACGGTCCATCCATTCTGGATCGAGGCCGCCCAAACATGTCGAAAGCGGAGCAGACGGGCCCCTACCTGACATGCTTGGGCGGGCCCGATCTCTAAAGGACTTGCAAGGACCTCCTTCGCCCGTCTGCTCACTCTTAGCAGTCTTCCTAATAGAAGCCTGCCTGGACCTCCTAGATCTGGAGAATTCTCGGCCCGGCCTGTAGCTGCGTACTTCCTTGGACCAGCCCTGGCTTTGCTTCTTTGGAAAGGGGCGACCCCGGCCCTGCCCACGCCGGTCCTGCGGGAGGAACCCCGACTTACCCCCCGTAGCTCGGGTTATGGCTGAGTCCAGCTTGTTCCCAAAGAGGGAAGACCCCTCGAACGGGATACGGCACCAGACCTGCTTGGACGCCGGGTCAGCCTGCCATGGCCAGAGCCACAAGGCCCGCTTGGCCGTGACAGTCGAGAGCATAACCCGAGCCAAAAGCCGAATAAGGTCAAGGGAGGCTTCCCCCAGGAAGGCGGTAGCCAGCCTAAGCTCCTGGATAGGGGAATATTTGGCCACCTCTTCCGAGATGTTCCTGAGGGTCTCATCCACACTGTCTGTCCACTGCTCCATTGCCTTTGACGTCGCCGCCAGAGCTAGGGCAGGCTTACACGCCATACCCGAAGACAGGTATGCCTTCTTAAGGTCAGCGTCGATCCGTCTTTCCAGGGCATCCCTAAAGGAGACTGTATCCTCCAGCGGGAGCGTGACATGCTTGACCAGTCGCATCACCGCTGCGTCCACTAAGGGGGCTGATTCCAAGTGACTGACCTCCTCTTCCTTGAAGGGGCACAGTCTCAGAATTTTAGGTAACAAGGAGTTCTTCCTGTCGGTCTTGGACCACTCTTCCGAGATGACTTCACCTAGCTCAGTGAGAAAGGGGAAATTGGCTCGATCCTTCTTCAGCTGTTTAAAATACTTCCTCTGCTTAGGAGGAGCGACCACAGGATCCTCCCAATTCAGGGCGACCCTTACAGCTTTGATCAACGGGGTGACCAGGGCAAAGTCAAACCCCCCACAGGGCTCCTCAGGCTCTGAATCCTCCTCCGAAGAGTTGGCGGAGGGGTGATCTGGTTGGGAGAGATCCCAGGTGTTTGGAGCCTGCGGCTCAGTCACTGGTGTATCCCCCGGCCTGGCGGGAGATCCACGGGTTCTACCAGTCTTTATCCCCTTAAGGGACTCCTTAACTATCCTCTTCACAAGGGACTCCAGCTGAACCGTCTCTCCCCTCTCGCTAGCAGCTCTTGCATAGCAGGGATCACAGAGAGATCTCCCGTCTGGTGCCCGTGACTTGCACCCCCAGCAGGCGTGTTCAACTGAGTGACTGGACCGGGTCGTCGGATGATGGGCCGGGCCTCTATCATGGTGACTTGACCGGGAGGGTGACCCGTGGCGTTTGGATCTGGAGGAAGAATGTCGGCCATGGGACTTGGATGAAGCACTCCTACTGTTCTTGGAACTGCGGTGATGATCCGACCTAGAGGAGCTGGAGAAACAACATAAAGAAGGTAGAAACAGGGGTTAGGGTAAGAGCCTCTGCCCTACCCCCCCACCCCCCACCTGCAGGCCACACCCCAGGGAGAGCGTACCTGCGGTGGGAGGGCTGGCCACAGGCAGGCGGTGAGGCCTCTCTGGTACCGGCGGACTCCATGGGAGCTGCAATAGAAGAATAATTTAATGCCCATCACAGCTCACCCTAGAGCCAGGATCAAAGCAGCCCCCCCTACCTACCTAACAACAGGCAGGGCTCTGTATGGGGAAGTCGCCGCCTAAGCCCGCAATCATTCCCAAAGATTGCGGGCTTTCCTCCAGTTTAAATCTGGCGCCGCCAGTGACGTCAGCGCCGCATTAGTGCGCACGCGCAGAAGCCGCTGCCTCGACAGCACCGCGCATGCGCTAACCAAGCCTCGTTCTCGACCCGCGCATGCGCAGTACAACCGCGAACCAGGAAGCGAGACGGCGGCTGGAACGCACCAGGCGACCAGCCGCCATGCTTGTCAGCCCGGATCACCAGGGAGAAAACAGAGGGAGAGAGAGAAAAAAAAGAACCTGAACACACACACTGCTGCCATAAGGTAAGAATTGTCAATACTGCCACAACTTCTCGCCGAGCAAATGCCCATGCCGTTCCCTGGGGTACCAAGGCCGCCCGCTAGTAGCTAGGCTAGTGGCCAACTGCGCAGCCTACCTGCCAGAGGCTAGGCATTCTGGCCTCTTGAGTGCTCCTCCATATGCCCCCTCCATACTCCGCTAGTAGCTAGGGCTTACAGGAGTATGCGACTTGCCCATTCCTAAGTCACAGCTCGGCTATCCTGCGGCAGGAAATCTCCGGGTAATAGGACCACCTATTCGGTCCTGCGAGGAGGACAAAAAAGGAACATGGGCGCTGGCCCGGAGCAAAGATTTATGGGAGAGGTGTCCTATGGGGTATTAGAGGCGGGGCTAAACCCACACGTAGGCTGCTATGGAGTCTGTCAGGAAAGATTTTTATGAGATGGACAGCAACAAGCAAAAGACAGGGAAAAACATGAGAAGATTGAACATTGTAACATTTTTAAAAATAAATTAGATGATGAAATAGCAACATTGTTGTAGGGACAATTTGTTTGAGAGAAAGATACATTTCATCTCAACATGAAAAGGATTTCTTTAGGGAAGTTACAATTGTACCATTAGAATCAATGGCTGAAACTTGCATTGGGCTTCTCAAGAAGGCATATTAGCCAACGCGAATTTGCTTTCTCAAAAAGACATAGGCAAGTGCGAATTTGCGAATTTACTATACCGCCCTCTAAAAAAGGCATGGGAGTTAAAATGAGGGAATTTTCTACTCTGAGCATGCTCAGTTGTGCTGATGCATAGTCAGGAAAAAAGGGGGAATTTGGCTCTTTTCAGACTTTCAATAATATTTCAGGTTATGCATCACTTTTTTAAACAATTTAAAAGCAGATCATCATTAAACAAGATACTACATTTTTAAAAACAATTTAGGTGATCCGATCATGCTCTAAACATTTCCATGTGCAATTCCCTTGCTTCTACCACGACTAGTTTTTTAGTCAGTCACTGTTTGGGCGCTATAGTGAATTTGATTCTGGGACTATTTTCTCCCTCGGGGCTTTAGTGAATTCCATTTTCGCGCTAATTAGCGCAAATTTGCGATTCTGCGCGTTAAAATTTGCGCGAAGGCAGAAACGCAATATAGTAAATGACCCCCTCAAAGTCAGTGACAGGTACTCTTTATGGAGGGATCACAAAGACCCCCAATCCTTCCTTTGCACTTTAAAGTATTCGGAATGCCAGAATCGGCATTTCTAAATACTGTAATTTTTTAAAATTGGCGCCATTGGCTGTCAAGTAAACTGGAAGTGACGTTGTGACGTCGCTTGCGGAAATACACGAAGGAGATCCAATCGGAGCGGATTATGGCTTCTATTGGGACTCCACACAGCCGGCGGATGTGCTGCATGGACGCTCCAGTCTCCCGGTGAGATGGGAGGCCAGGGAAGAGTGGCAGAAGGCGGCAGGAGGGGGGTGTCCCCTCCCACTGCCTGGGATAACAGCTGAGTGACTCCAGAGCCAGATTTACCATTATCACCAGAACGCCAAATACCTGCTCGAAAAAACGGTACCAGGGTATAGCCTGCAGCGGCATTGTATACCCCGGTAAATCCACTTCTCCCAACTGCTGTATATATACACAGTGATTTGTGTGAAGTGGTTAAAGTGAAAGGATAAAAATAAAAAAATCCTTTCAGTACAGTGCTAGGGGGGGTCACCTTAGTCTACCTGTAAAGTGGCACATCTGTACCGTGTATAGAATCTGCTGCAGCAATAATTGCATTTCTATAGCCAAAAAATGACTCACTGCGAGCTTCCTTTATTTTTGTAAGCAATGGCTTGGGGGGCCAGTCTGTATGATGAGGCCACAATGTAGTGCACTGGAAACAAGATTAGAGATTTTTTGGATAAATTCTGGTGTCTCTTCCACAGACTTTGGAAAGTAACAGGTGCGGAAAAATTGGGCTTTGGGTGTCAGTGGCGCCTTCACACCGTAACCCTATAAGAGGTACTCTTGTTGAAAGCAAGAATTGGCCTTGCTGTCAAAAATTGCAATGATATACACCAGATGCAGAAATATTGGTCTTTGGGTGTTAATTGTGCCCATGAAGCCTACAGCAAAAACATTCTTTCACATGAAATCAAAACACACAACGCTAGGCAGCCTAGAAGTCCTGCAGAGATTCCAAATCCCAAAAACAATTAATCTGCGACATTGGCATCAGCGGCTTCATAACTGCTGATAATCAAGGACTGATTCATTTTGATAAAAGTCAGACTGTCCACAGAGTCTGTGGACAGATGCGTTCTATTCTCATGACCCAATAAGCCAGTGGATCGTCGACTGGAAAGCTCTCCATCCCTGTTTTTGCCTCTAGATAATCTAATCGTCCACCATGTGATGCAGACTCTGCCTATGGGATGTGGAAGCTGACAGCCCTAGGCAGTGAGGACTAAAAAAATGTGAAATGCATCACTTGGGCAGCCGTTTTCTCCACCGCTCCTCTCTTGACCAACAGAAGCCTCAAAACTACATTTTCCATGACTCTGTAATCTACCAGTCGGGAAAACCGTTCAATAAAATCCTGTTTAAGGGGTTCTCAAGAGATTTCATCTTTTGCACTCTGTGGGGACGGGATGAGTTCTGAGACTTTCCCCTTGTAACCATGGCCAAGGAGGGTTGCCATTCAATAGTGATCCTTCTCCTTTATGCCACATATTCTTGGGTCCTTTCACAGGCATTGAAGCGCGAGGGAGCCCATGTACCGCAAATTTGTAGAGGCATGAGAAGCAGATTCCTGGGGGTGACTCAGGATAACAGTATCTAAACCATCCTCATCCTCTGTCATGCAAGCAGAGACTAGAGCACAGTCCCCTACAGCTGCCAGAGTGGCTAAACCTGCCTCCTTGTCCACATCTATTCCTGTGACAAATGACATGCACTGAAACCACAGCTTCAGGTGCTGCAATCTCATCACATCACCTATACCTGGGGCTTTTCGTTCTCCGTAAGATTCACTTACAAAGGCTGCAAACATGTCTGCAAGTCTCAAGAATACCTCCAGGACCTCCTCCAGGAGTTACATCTTACTACTCCATCACTGACTCCGAAGCACCAACGTCAACAGCTATGATCTGCCTCAAGCTCACCACAAAAAGATATTGCCTCCACCACTGCAGCTGATGACCGTAACATCCACAAGCATGGCAGGATCTACTCTCCATCTGTGGCTCCTCCTGACAACATGGACTGAAGTAATCTCACGTTATCTCAACAAATTTCTGCTCTCCCCTTAATAGGGAGTTTGATGCCTCCCAAGTAGAGTTGAGTGAACCCGAACTGTAAAGTTCTGGTCCATACCGAACTTTTGGGTGTCCGGGACCCGGACCCGGACTTTTCAAAAAAAGTCCGGGTTCGAGTCCGGGGTTCTGGTATTTTATTGCACGTGTTGAAAAGCTGCCAAAGGCAGCCAATCAACAAGTGTTTCACTGGTTTTCCCTAGAAGCCATCACAGCCATGCCTACTAATGGCATGGCTGTGATTGGCCAGTGCACCATGTGACCCAGCCTCTATATGGGACTGGAGTCACCGTGCTGCATGTCATATGCTCTCAGGATAGTTTAGGGAGAGGATGCTGCTGGCTCTGTGAGGGACAGATTGCAGAACATCTCATCCTGCATTACTGAACGATCTGATTGTGGACTAGGGAGAGATACTAGTACTGGTGCTTTGAGGGACAGATTGCACACCTCATCCTGCTGCACAGAACGATCTGACTGGACTAGGTAGAGTCTGTTGCTTTAAGGGAAAGATTATTCTTCTAAAATCATCAAGTTGTACAGGGAAAGGTTCCAGCTGTTGCTTTAAGGGAAAGATTATTGTTCTAAAATCATCTTCAAAGTGTGTGGGACAAGTCTATTGCAGCGGCACAGAGGCATATTAGTGTTCTAAAATCATCTTCAAAGTCTGTGAGAAAAGCTTGTTTCAGCCGCATAGAGCCATATTAGTGTTCTAAAATCATCTTCACAGTGTGTGGGTAAAGCCTGTTTCAGCCGCATAGAGCCATATTCGTGTTCTAAAATCATCTTCACAGTGTGTGGGAAAAGCCTGTTTCAGCCGCATAGAGCCATATTAGTGTTCTAAAATCATCTTCACAGTGTGTGGGAAAAGCCTATTGCAGGCGCATAGAGCCATATTATTGTTCTAAAATTTAGAATAATATGGCTCTCTATGCGGCTGGAAGAACAGTAATATGGCTCTATGCCCCTGCAATAGGTTTTTCCCATACACTTTGAAGATGATTTTAGAACACTAATATGACTATGTGGCTGAAACAGGCTTTTCCCACACACTGTGAAAATGATTTTAGAACACTAATATGGCTCTATGCGGCTGAAACAGGCTTTTTCCTCACACTGTGAAAATGATTTTAGAACACTATTATGGCTCTATGTTGCGGAAACAGGCTTTTCCCACACACTGTGAAGATGATTTTAGAACACTAATATGGCTCTATGCGGCTGAAACAGGCTTTTCCCACACACTTTGAAGATGATTTTAGAACAATAATCTTTCCCTTAAAGCAACAGCTGGAGGCTTTCCCTGTACAACTTGGAGATGATTTTAGAATCTAAAATCATCTCCTAGTTGTATAGGGAGAGGTTCCTACTGTTGCTTAAAGGGACAGATTATTGTTTCTTGCACAAAATTAAAATGTGCATCTACATTGCTGGTTTAAAAAAAAAAAAAATCCAAAAATAAAAAAAACAGTGTTGGCTACCTCCTTCTCCTCCACCACCACTTTCACCGCCTCCTCAACCTCCAACGCCACATCCACCTCCATCTTTGATTTTTTTTATGCGATTTTAGCTTAAAAATTTTAAATTATTACCCTATCCCCATTTCTTTGTAGGGCACTTGTCCTACCCTTACCCCCATTTTCCTTCCTTTTGCAGACCTCTAGGACTTTCCAGGACTTTGTTACAGCCATTTTTGTGCCTTAAAGTTTGGGTCCCCATTGATTTCAATGGGGTTCGGGGTCCGGGTCAAAGTTCGTGTCAAGTCCGGACCCGAACCCGGACTTTGTCCCGAAGTTCGGCCGAACCTGCAGAACCCGAACTTCCAGAGGTTCGATCAACTCTACTCCCAGGTTCATGTGTTCACCCCTCACTCTTCTGATTTGAACAATCTCACTCCTACCCCTTCCCATTGCTCTCTATTCCATTCCTTACACCTGGGAGGCCCCTCATGTACTTGGTGTTATGGTTAAGACTCATCCTGAAGTGACGTTTAACAAGGACAGAGACTACCAAGCTTTTGAATGATCACTGCGAACTTTACCACATAAGACACCTGCGTACCATTAGCGTATATATTAGCTGCTGGACCTCGCCACCTAATCAGAGACCCTTAACATTTTGGCCCCAATTTCTCCCATCCAGGGGAATCATGGGCCTCACATGGTTAAATCATAGGCCTTTTATGAAGGTCCATGCCTACTTGCATGAACTTGTGCGCACGTGCGAAGTCTGACAGACATGGGCAACAAACTTATCAGCATGTTTAACCTTGGGGTCCACTACACCCACTGGTCATACACAGATCACATTCTTGTTGTTATACCGTTTCCTTATTTTTCCCATTGACGGTTCTTGTTATTTGCAAGTTATTACTAGAAGTTCTGTTCTATAATAATTTAAATTCCTCTACGACTATGGGATTTATTGGACCCAATAAATCCTCTGGTGGGGCTTTTGCCTATATAT
>BLSH010538983.1:137038-147487 GCA_018402905.1 Glandirana rugosa
ACCGAGATACGCCGACTTTGTTCGAAAAGGGTGTCTGAAACATCTACTAAAATCTTGTGATTATACGGAGATACGGGGACGTTATCCGAAAGGGGTGTGTGAAACTTCTACTAAAATCTTGTTATTAGAAAGGGAATTTCGTTGTCGACCTTGGAAAGGGACATTTTAAACTACTAAAATCTTCTTATTAGAAAGGGAATTTCGTTGTATGAGACGGATCAGGTCAGTCTAGCAAGACACGTCGTCCTACTCCACACGTTAGACAGGGAGTTTCGTGGTCATGATCATAGAGAGGGATCACGTGTTGGCTGGAGTCATCGTGCTGCATGTCATATGCTCTCAGGATAGTTTAGGGAGAGGATGCTGCTGGCTCTGTGAGGGACAGATTGCAGAACATCTCATCCTGCATTACTGAACAATCTGATTGTGCACTAGGGAGAGATACTAGTACTGGTGCTTTGAGGGACAGATTGCACACCTCATCCTGCTGCACAGAACGATCTGACTGGACTAGGCAGAGTATGTTGCTTTAAGGGAAAGATTATTCTTCTAAAATCATCAAATTTTACAGGGAAAGGTTCCAGCTGTTGCTTTAAGGGAAAGATTATTGTTCTAAAATCATCTTCAAAGTGTGTGGGGAAAGCCTATTGCAGGGGCATAGAGGCATATTAGTGTTCTAAAATCATCTACAAAGTCTGTGGGAAAAGCTTGTTTCAGCCGCATAGAGCCATATTAGTGTTCTAAAATTATCTTCACAGTGTGTGGGTAAAGCCTGTTTCAGCCGCATAGAGCCATATTCATGTTCTAAAATCATCTTCACAGTGTGTGGGAAAAGCCTGTTTCAGCCGCATAGAGCCATATTAGTGTTTTAAAATCATCTTCACAGTGTGTGGGAAAAGCCTATTGCAGGCGCATAGAGCTATATTATTGTTCTAAAATTTAGAATAATATGGCTCTCTATGCGGCTGGAAGAACAGTAATATGGCTCTATGCCCCTGCAATAGGCTTTTCCCATACACTTTGAAGATGATTTTAGAACACTAATATGACTCTATGCGGCTGAAACAGGCTTTTCCCACACACTGTGAAAATGATTTTAGAACACTAATATGGCTCTATTTGCCTGAAACAGGCTTTTCCCTCACACTGTGAAAATGATTTTAGAACACTATTATGGCTCTATGCGTCTGAAACAGGCTTTGTCCCGAAGTTCGGCCGGACCAGCAGAACCCGAACTTCCAGAGGTTCGATCAACTCTACCTAGGAGTATATATAACTAAAAAACCAAATCAAATATGTTAAAGATAACTTGGAAGGATTAATAAAAAAAAATCAAGGAAAAGAGCAGAGTATGGAGGCGTTTCCATAGGGAGTATTGGTCTTCTACAGACTTTTCGTTTATAGTGAAAAAGTCTCTAAGACGTTGGGATATAACCTGAGTGGACTCGGGTTCTTGTATAGTTTTGTTATTGCAGCGCCAGATGGGGGAGGAAAGGGAAACAGCCCCTATAGTTATGGATAGTGTGATGACAGCATGGTCGGACCATGTAATATCCTGTATTTGGGTCACGGACACCTTTTTGTAACAATCTTTTGTCTGTGAGGAACATGTCGATGTGGGAATAGGAACAGTGTCTGTGAGAGAAGAAGGTGTAGTCTCTCTCATTCGCATGAAGGCACCTCCAGGCAACAAAGAGTTCTGAGTGTAAGAGGTGACTTAAGGTCGCCGTACATTTTTGTTTGTGAGGTTGTGTCCATCCTCGGATCCACTATTAGATTAAAGTCTCCACACACTATAAGATTGCCATATTTCATGGCATATACGCGTTTGAGCAGCTTGTGTAGGAAGCGGAGCTGGTGATGGTTAGGCGCATATACTGACACCAAGGTGTATAGATGCTCATTTATGTCTGAAGTGAGGATAATGTAACGTCCTCCTTCATCTAGGTGAGTGTCTTTGAGACGAAAGATCATAGAGTTCCTTATGGCCACTAGGACTCCCCCTTTTTTGCGGCCTGGGGTGCTGGCTATGAAGATATGAGGGTAGTCTTTATGGTGGCACTGGCAAGGGGACACTTTGGTAGACTGGAAGTGGGTCTCTTGTATACACAAGATATCCACTCCTTGTGTGCTGGCCTCCCTCCACATGGGGTGCCTTTTGGCTGGGTGGTTAAGGCCCCACACATTTAAAGATAGGCACTTAATGTTCATTTATGGTTGTAAAGGCGTTTTATGAAGATGCGATGTGGTACTCACTTTTGTGGCAAAGTCTTTGTGTGGGCCATGAAGGTTCATCCTGAGATGTCGGAGGTACGTTTCCTGGGGTTCTGATATGCCAGTGGTTGTTGGCGTGTAACTGTTGGACACATGCATTGGAAATACAGCGCTCTTGTATGCAGCAAGAAAGAAATCAAGAAAACAACAAGAATATAATGCCAATAACATAAAAAGATGGGGATCTTTTTGTAGATCCATGAGCAGGTAATGCTGGTTAAGATGCAACAAGGGGGATTAGGGAATGACTCTGTGGTCTTCCTAGGCCAGAGAGATTGTGCATTTGATATTTTTCAGTTAGGAGCCTCCATTGGTTGGTCTTTTGTGGTGAAGTTTATGGGACACCACCTGCCATTCCTCTTGCATAGTGCTCACTTGTGGGTTTATGGTTGAGGTTGAGGCATGTTCGGGGATGATTCCTCATTTGCGCAAAGTTGCAATTCCCTCATCCAAAGTGGATACTTGAGCCATAGTCCCATTGTGGGTAATCAGCAGGGTCACTGGGTATTTCCACTTGTGCAAAATTTTGTGGTTTCTTAGGGCTTTTGTGACCATCGCCAGATTGCGGCAGCCCTGCAGGGTGTGCCTGGACAGGTCCAGGAGAAGTTGTATGGATGCATATGTCGAAGCCATATTTTATGCCCTGCGTGCTATCATCTGGTCTTTTATATGATAGAAATGCACCCCGAGCAGTACATCTCTGGAGGTCTCTGCAGGAAGGAAGGAGGGCCTTGGCAGCCTATGAATTCTGTCAATTAGGAGGTCCACCGATAGGGATGGTAACAGTGTGGAAAAAAAGACTTGGATGTATTGTTGTAGCTGGTTGGGGAGGACAGATTCCGTAACACCGCGCAATTTTAAGTTGTTCCTCCTGGATCTGTCCTCCAGGTCTGAGATCTCCTCCTTTTAGCCAGGCGATCTCCTCGTCTTGGGCTGCATGGGCATTCACCATGATGTTGTATGATGAAGAATATTCTTCCATTTTCCGTTCGACCTGGTCGACTCTGTTTCCTATGATTTGTACCTCTGCTTGGCACTGGTTAAGTCCCGACATATCAGACTGCAGGGATGCACTTAGGGACAGTAACATGTCCTTTAGTGTAGTGTCTGATATTGGTTGGCCTGAGGTTGAGAAGCTGGCATTGGGATCTCTCACTAAGCGAGGGACAGCCACTGGCCGGAACTAGGCCCGCTTACCTCCATGTCACGGCCAGGGTGCATTCGTTCTTGGGAGTCCAAGAGAGGCTTCTGCTTTTTTGGGCTCCTTGCGGAGGGTGTTGATACCCCTGAGGAAGACACGCTCTGAATTGCAGCCTTTTGGGGTGGATTCGTCGGCTCCCCACGGTCCTTTAATGAGGCGGTAGCTGCCGCGCCTGTCTGTGAGACTCGGGTGCTGCCGCCATCTTGCTGGAGCCTGCGTGCTGCCAAGGTGAAGAAACCTGACAGTTGCTGTTTTTTTGTTCATCGCTACAGGTGGTGGCAGCTCTGTGGAGTGTGGATGGCAGCTGGTTTGGGTTTAGAGGAACCGATGGATGCTGATTCTCTCTGGCTACCAAGCAGAGCTCTCAGCTTACGTGTCCATCTTGGTGTTCAGACACCACACCCAAGGAGGGAGAGTTTTTATAGAAGCTGACTAAGTGAAAGCTTATTTGGGGCTAGACATGGGTGAGAAAGGGGATTTATCCAAGAAGGGGTAGATCACCTGATTAGTCACCTGCTATTAGCAAGGTGCCCTGTTTATGATATTCTATAACCTGCATTAAGTGGGTTAAAAAAGAGGTAGGTTTCTGGTTAGGGGCGTAATAGAACACTACAGTAATTGTGTCTTCAAGGAGATGGCCAGTCAAGATGAGATACCTGCCTTCAGGGTCTTTGAATTCATTGATAAGTGTAAAAGGTGCTATTCGGTGGAAAGCGATCAAGACCCCCTTTGCTTGGTGTCTGTGGAGGCTGTAAAAACCTGAGGATAAGCATCATTAAAAAATTTAGGAGTATGGCGTTGAGAAAAATGGGTCTCTTGTAAGCACACCACATGTACATTGGAGGAGGCAAAGGAGCCGAAAGCTTTAACCCGTTTTTGAGGTATGTTAAGCCCTTGAACATTAAGGGTGAGAACATTTAGGAGAGCCATTGTGGCCATTGAGAACAGATTAAATAAGTGTATGCTGGGGTTAACCGGTTCCCCCCGGGATGAGTAGAAGAATAAAGAAAGGTAGGGAGAATGAAAAGGCCTGAGTAACAGGAATAGAGGAGATGAGGTGAGGTGCCATATTATGTAGTTAAAAAAAAAAAAAAACTTAGGACAGAAAGGAAGGTACAAGTATTTCCGAGCTAAGCAGGGAAAAAAAAGGGGCCCTGCTCAACAGGAAACCAGATAGAGTCTGTCAGTGCCCCTGCAGACAAGGGGGGGGGGGCAACAGTAACTGTCGGAGGACTCATCCGCTGCCAAAGGAAGCTGTATTAGTGTGGAGCTTATATCGGGAGCCAGAAAAGTTACAGTATGCTTTGGAGGCAGTATATGCATGAATGTAGGAGTGAATAAATAAATATACATATATATATATATAGGCAAAAGCCCCACCAGAGGATTTATTGGGTCCAATAAATCCCATAGTCGTAGAGGAATTTAAATTATTATAGAACAGAACTTCTAGTAATAACTTGCAAATAACAAGAACCGTCAATGGGAAAAATAAGGAAACGGCATAACAACAAGAATATGATCTGTGTATGACCAGTGGGTGTAGTGGACCCCAAGGTCAAACATGCTGATAAGTTTGTTGCCCATGTCTGTCAGACTTCGCACGTGCGCACAAGTTCATGCAAGTAGGCATGGACCTTCATAAAAGGCCTATGATTTAACCATGTGAGGCCCATGATTCCCCTGGATGGGAGAAATTGGGGCCAAAATGTTAAGGGTCTCTGATTAGGTGGCGAGGTCCAGCAGCTAATACATACGCTAATGGTACGCAGGTGTCTTATGTGGTAAAGTTCGCAGTGATCATTCAAAAGCTTGGTAGTCTCTGTCCTTGTTAAACGTCACTTCAGGATGAGTCTTAACCATAACACCAAGTACATGAGGGGCCTCCCAGGTGTAAGGAATGGAATAGAGAGCAATGGGAAGGGGTAGGAGTGAGATTGTTCAAATCAGAAGAGTGAGGGGTGAACACATGAACCTGGAAGTAGAGTTGATCGAACCTCTGGAAGTTCGGGTTCTGCAGGTTCGGGTCCGGACTTGACCCGAACTTTGACCCGGACCCCGAACCCCATTGAAATCAATGGGGACCCGAACTTTAAGGCACAAAAATGGCTGTTACAAAGTCCTGGAAAGTCCTAGAGGTCTGCAAAGGGAAGGAAAATGGGGGTAAGGGTAGGACAAGTGCCCTACAAAGAAATGGGGATAGGGAAATAACTTAAAAATTTTAAGCTAAAATCGCATAAAAAAAATCAAAGATGGAGGTGGATGTGGCGTTGGAGGTTGAGGAGGCGGTGAAAGTGGTGGTGGAGGAGAAGGAGGTAGCCAACACTGTTTTTTTATTTTTGGAATTTTTTTTTTTTTTTTAAACCAGCAATGTAGATGCACATTTTAATTTTGTGCAAGAAACAATAATCTGTCCCTTTAAGCAACAGTAGGAACCTCTCCCTATACAACTAGGAGATGATTTTGGATTCTAAAATCATCTCCAAGTTGTACAGGGAAAGCCTCCAGCTGTTGCTTTAAGGGAATGATTATTGTTCTACAATCATCTTCAAAGTGTGTGGGAAAAGCCTGTTTCAGCCGCATAGAGCCATATTAGTGTTCTAAAATCATCTTCACAGTGTGTGGGAAAAGCCTGTTTCAGCCGCATAGAGGCATATTAGTGTTCTAAAATCATCTTCACAGTGTGTGGGGTTTGCCGTTGTCAATAACAGGCAGATGCAATTTAATAAAAATGACATGACTCCCCCAGCTCCTATATATCCTGCAGAACTCACCTGTGTGGATAAATAAAGGATGGCTTCTAAGGCTGGGTTCACACCTATGCGAATTGGATGCGGCTTAAACCGCATCCAATTCGCAGGACACTTGAAAACACATTGTTTTCAATGTGTCTGGTTCACATATGTGTGGTGCATTCGCACTCCGCATTGCACAAAAAACGTGTGCGTTTTTTGTGCAATGCAGTGTGAATTCCCAGCCCGTTGAGTTCAGTGGGAGCGCATCTAACACGAAGATGCACTCCGCACTGAACGGGGATATTTCCCCTGCTCGTGGCTCCTCCCCATCTCTCCCCCCGGCAGCAGACAGGCTGGAATTCACACCGGACAGGTGTGAATCCAGCCTAAAGGTAGAAACAGTATTTAGAGAGCTGATTTGGAGGGGGAAACAAGCCAGGATAAGTCTGCGGGTGTTGCAGAATCCCAAAGCTATGGGGGGCCTGACAGTACCCCATCCATGGTGTTACTTTTTAGCTGCATAAGCGGTGCATTTGAGAGGCTGCAACACATCAGAGGGTGGAGATATAAATATGCGATTGATAGTAAAAGAGAGAGGCTTTAGAAGCGGGTCATCTGTCACATGAAACACCCACCCTCAAATTGATTACCAAGTTATGGCATGAGATAAAAAATATACTGGGCTATCAGGGGTTTACATCACACTCACCGATATGAGACAATAGAAAGGTACAAGAAAAGTAGAGCGAAATAAAGAATGGGAAAGACAAGGAATAACGAAGTTAAATCAGCTATACAAGGAAGATACCCTTAAAACTTTCCAGGAGATAAAGGAAGAATTTGGGTTGACACATAAGTCACTATATGTATATCTACAAGTAAGACATGCCCTAAAACGACAGTTTGACAAAGAACCACCGAAATGGTGTGAGTTAGAAAAAATGAATAAACTAATAAATGAACATTAAATTAAGGGGGTAATAGCAGGAATATATGGCCCCCTGTGCGAAATAATAATAAAGGGAAATGAGGAACTGGCATGTAAGAGTAAATGGGATAAAGATGTAGGAGGAATAACAGAGGAACAGTGGATGAGAATATTGGAAATAGGACCATCAGTATCACTATCCCCATCCCAAAGAACCTCCCATTTGATGCGGTTTCATAGGACCTATCATACGCCACAAAAAATGTTTAAATATGGGTACAGACAAGACTCAAAGGGGTTTATTTACTATAGCACCATGGGGGAACAAATGGTCGCAAACAACTAAAATCACTAGAAAACGACTAAATCTAGTCAGAAAAGGTATTCACTAAAGCCCTGAGGGAGAAAATAGTCCCAGAATCAAATTCACCATAGCACCCAAACAGCAGTGACTGACTAAAAAATTCGTCGTGGTAAAAGCAAGGGAATTGCACATGGAAATAATTAATGTTTGGAGCATGGTATGATCACCTAAATTGTGCTAAAATATGCAGTATATTATTTAAAGATAATCTGCTTTTAAACTGTGTGAAAAAGTGATTTCTACACTGAAATATCTTAAAAAGTCTGAGAAGAGATAAATACCCCGTCTCTTTACTCCTAGGCACAGAGCACAGCTGAGCACAACTGAGCATGCTCAGACACAAAACAAGTCTCAAAATAACTCTCATGGAGTAATTCCTTGAGTTGTTAGTAAATACCAAAATGTGACTTATTTTACACACATTTTTTGGGAGTGAAGATGAGAGTTATTTTGCCAAGTGCAAGTTTCTGCCATTCATTCTAATGGTACAATTGTTACTTTATCTAATACATCCATTTCATGTTGAAAAGAAATGTATCTTTCTCTCAAATAAATTGGCCTGGCAACAATGTTGCACATTTGATAATCTATTTTGTTTTTAAGAATGCTATAATGTGAAATATCTTCATGTTTTGTAAATATTTTTTTTTTTAAATCGGTCAATTTCACTTTGCTGCTGTCCATGTCACAAAAATATTTCCCCAAACTCAGAGATGTCTTTACAAACCACAAACAATACCATTGCTTATGGAAATTTAAATTTTTTTTTTTATTCTTGTCAAATATCCTAATTTGAGCCCCAAAAATGGGATATGTGTACCAACATCAGAAATAAAAATGTCATTACCAAAAATCTGAGGATAACTTTAATATAATTATTTTTTTATTATATAATAATTTATATATTCTATGCTCACGCAGCAAGAACCACCAAAAATCACAGATTCAATTTTAGAAGATTTACTCCTGACTAATGCAAGTCCTGTATATTCCTAGACATGCAGTATCTGTGTATTTATGAGTAGGAGGACTTGTGTGTAAGCCCTGTGATTTAAAAGGTAGCAGTTCTGTCTACCTTTGCAGATGTCCTGGGTTTGATTCTCAAGCATGTAACTTGTAGAGATGTTGCTTGTCCTCTCTATATTGTTAAACATGACTCAGGGACTAAATTATGTCTAAATGTAGTATTTATGTGTCGGAGGGTTCCACCACCATTATAAATCTTGCCAGATATACTAGTTATGCTAGCTAGGCAATGGGGATGCCTACCTTTACATGCACATGAACTTTAATGGCATCCCAGTCCTAGTCCATAGGGTTCAATATTGAGTTGGCCCACCCTTTGCAGCTATAACAGCTTCAACTCTTCTGGGGAAGGCTGTCCATAAGGTTTAGGATGTTTGTCTATAGGAGTATTTGTCCATTCTTCCAGAAGTGCATTTGTGAATTCAGCCACTGATGTTGGATGTGAAGGACTGGCTCCCAATCTCCACTCTAATTCAGCCAAAAGGTGTCCTATCTGGTTGAGGTCAGGACTGTGTGCAGGCCAGTCAAGTTCCTTCACCCCAAGCTCACTCACCCACGTCTTTATGGATCTTGCTTTGTGCACTGGTCCAAATCATTTGGTGGAGGGGGGATTATGGTATGTGGTTGTTTTTCAGGGCTTGGGCTTGGCTCCTTAGTTCCAGTGAAGGGAACTCCTAAGGCATCAGCAAGACATGTTGGGCAATTTCATGCTCCCAACTTTGTGGGAACAGTTTGGGGATGGCCCCTTCCTGTTCCAACATGACTGTGCACTAGTGCACAAAGCAAAGGCCATAAAGACATGGATGAGGGAGGTTGGTATGGAGGAACTTGACTGGCCTGCACAGAGTCCTGACCTCAACCCGATAGAACACCTTTTGGCCGAATTAGAGCAGAGACTGCGAGCCAGGCCTTCTCATC
The DNA here is from genome assembly GCA_018402905.1 of Glandirana rugosa. Classification (NCBI taxonomy): domain Eukaryota; kingdom Metazoa; phylum Chordata; class Amphibia; order Anura; family Ranidae; genus Glandirana; species Glandirana rugosa. Next base: position 146,485 of record BLSH010538983.1, read on the forward strand.
CAACATTAGTACCTGACCTCACAAATGCACTTCTGGAAGAATGGTCAAACATTCCCATAGACACATTCCTAAACCTTATGGGCAGCCTTCCCAGAAGAGTTGAAGCTTTTATAGCTGCAAATGGTGGCCCAACTCTATACTGAACCCTGGGCTACCATTATAGTTCGTGTGTGTAAAGGCACATTTCCCACTACTAAGGACAATCTATTGTATATTACTTGTGACACTGAGCATGGCTATGGACTTAGGGCTGGTTCACACCACAGCGATGGACTACACATTTGCTCACTGCTCAATAGCTAAATGGCTAGCAAAACCACCTGGCACCCGAAAGGTTGCTGGTTCAGGTCCTGGATATGTTAATACTTGTGTTGAAGTTTATAATAAACCCCTGGTTGGGTTTCTCACCAAAGACAAGCTGGAATTTTATTTATCTCTTGTCCAAATAGTCTGTAATGTAAGCAAGTTATTTAAATTGGAAGCTGCAGCCAGGGACTTGGCCATTTCAAATTGTAGGGTTTCCACTGCACAGGTTCATCTGGTTAGAAAACTGTTGCTTCGATCAGGGTTTCTCAACTCCAGTCCTCAAGGCATCCCAACAGGTCATACTTTCAGGATTTCCCTCAGATGAAATAGCTATGGTAATTACTAAGGCAGTGAAACTGATCAAATCACTTGTGCAAAATAGAAAGCCTGAAAAAATATGACCTGTTGGGGGTACTTGAGGACAGGGTTGATAACCACTGACTTAAGCCCCGTACACACGGGACGACGCTCGCATACAGCAGATTGTACTAACGACCATTGTATGTGATATCGATCGTTCGTATGCGCGATTTGAACAGTCGAACATACGACGGTCGTACATGGGAGTTGTATGAGCAGACTAGAAAACTTGGTCGTACCAACAAGCTCTCATACGACCGTTGTATTGTGTGTACAGAGCAGTTGGTACAACAAAGTTGTATTGTGCAAAACATGCATGCCCAAAGTCAGGAATGGC
>BLSH010538983.1:151379-174730 GCA_018402905.1 Glandirana rugosa
TGTATGTGTCTGGAGGCAAGAAAGTGACGTTTCCCCGGTAGCGCCCATCGGTCACCGCTAGCTCAGACGGGATGGGTGAGGGACGGGGGGGGGGCCTTGTGTCACTCGCACGGAGGTCGTCGTACGCGCGCGAGTGTTACGATCAGTAGCGTCGACGGCAGTCCACTCCCGCCAAAAGTTATTGCTTGGTGAAACGCAGCAATACATTCCAGCCATGACCGATTTTGAATGACAATTTTTCCTTTACAAATGTCATTTTGCGGTGCCACTGTTCTAAACATCACAGAGATCCATACTAAGGGGACCCATCAAGCACGATAATTAAGCACTTACCACCCGCCCACCGCAGCGTGATGGCGGCAAAGTGGTTCGTTATTGAAAACCGCCCTCACCTGACGGCAGCTGCGATGACTAGCATTGTGAGCGCGCGCATGCTGCTGGAGGCACGCTCACTGTGTTCCGGGGGGGGGGCAGGGAGTGGGTAGGGCAGACTCGATCGCCACTGGCTACCCGCGATGGCCCCTTTGCAGTGAAAGAACGGAGGTCTGTGTATGTAAACACGGATCTCCGTTCGGACAGAGGGGGAAGGACGGTGATCACAGGCTTCCTGTATATGGAAGCCGTGATCACTCCCCTCCCCCTGGCAGCCCAGCCCCCATATAGTTAGAACTCCCCATAGGGAACACAGTTAACCCTCTCCAGGTTAACCCCTCCACTGCCAATGGCATTTCTACAGTAAGCAATGCATTTTTAGACCACTGATCGCTGTATAAATGCCAATGGTCCAAAAAAAAAAATGTCTAAATGGTCCGACATGTCTGCCGCAATATTTCAGTGCCGCTAAAAATCGCAGATCGCTGCCATTACTAGTAAAAAATTTTAAAAAATACAACTCCAGAAATTAATTTGCAACATCCCTAAATGCAGCAACCTTTGCGCAAACAAAACAATAAACACTGATTGCGATTTTTTTTTAACAAAGAAAGGAAGAAGAATATAAATTGGCCAAAAACAAGTAAATAAAATGATTTTTATTTTTTTACAATTGGATTTGTATTTTAGCAAAAATTAAGAAAAACTGGTTATTTTGAAAAATTGTTGCTCTTTTTTTATTTAGAGCGGCGATCAGAAATGACAGAGGAGATTAAATATCACCAAAAGAAAGCTCTATTTGCGGGTAAAAAAGGACGCAAATTTTGTTTGGGTACAACGTCGCACAACCGCGCAATTGTCAGTTAAAGCAACGCAGTGCCAAATCACAAAAAGTGCTCAGGTCCTAAAGCGTGAATTCCTCCTGGGGCTGAAGTAGTTAAAGGAATATTTTTTTTTGTCACTTTAAGGCTGGGTTCACACTATCCGACAAAAAAACGGTTCAACTTTGATCCTACTTTGCTGTGCGATTTACGCTTCTACATAGGGTCAAAGTCGAACCGTTTTTTTGTGAACAGGGATCCAACAATACCATGCGACTTATGCACTGGGGATCTTGAAGGGGAACTCCATGCCCATTTTTTAAAAAAAAAATGGCATGGGTCCCCCTCCAGGAGCATACCAGGCCCTTTGGTCTGGTACGGATATTAAGGGGAACCCCACGACAAAAAAAAAAAAAATGGCGTGGCGTCCCATCCCCGAAATCCATACCAGACCCTTATCCGAGCACGCAGGCCAGGAAAGGGGGTTTGGATGAGCGAACGCCCCCCCCTCCTGGACCATACCAGGCCGCATGCCCTCAACATGGGGAGTATGGGTGCTTTGGGGTGGGGGGCTCTGCACCCCCCCAACCCAAAGCACCTTGTCCCCATGTTGAGGACAAGGGCCTCTCCGCGACAACCCATGCCGGTGGTTGTCAGGGTCTGCGGGCGGGGACTTAACAGTATGGGGTACATCGTACCCCTACCCATTTACCTGGAAAGAAAGTGTACAGAAAAAAAAAACGCACACTACACAGGTGTTTAAAATATTTTATTAAATCAGCTCCGGCGTCTTCTCCCCTCTTATCCCTCTCCGGTGTCTTTGGCTCTTTTGCTGGGGTCTTCTATCTTCTGAGGGGTCTTCTTTCTTCTCCTTCTCTGCGGTGTCTTCTGCTCTTTTGGTGGTGTTCTCCGCTGTCCCCTTTCCCTCTGTTCTTCCTCTCTTCTTCTTCTTCTTCCCATGTTGACACAACGTGATCTCCTTCACAAATGCCCTCTCCGCTGTGTGCTATGCCTTATATTGGCATGGGGCGTGGTCACCCAATGACATCAGCCAGAGGCCCCACCCCATGTGATGTCACAGCCCCACCCCAAGATGTGACATCATATGGGCAGGGCCTCCGGGTGATGTCATCAGTTGGCCACGCCCCATGCCAATATAAGGCACAGCACACAGCGGAGAGGGCATTCGTGAAGGAGAACGCGTCGTGTCAACATAGGAAGAAGAAAAACAGAGGGAAGGGGACAGCGGAGAAGACCGGCAAAAGAGCAGAAGATGCCACAGAGAAGGAGAAGATAGAAGACCCCTGCAAAAGAGCCAAAGAAAGAAGACCGTCAGAAGATAGAAGACCCTCGCAAAAGAGCCGAAGACACTGGAGAGGGAGAAGAGAGGGGAGAAGATGCCGGAGCTGATTTAATAAAATATTTTAAAAACCTGTGTAGTGTGTTTTTGTACACTTTCTTTCCAGGTAAATGGGTAGGAGTACGATGTACCCCATACTCCTTTACATAGGGTGGGGGGCCGGCATCTTTGAAAAACACAAGTCGGACCAGTTAAGACGGATCTCATAGGGAAGATTGTTTTTGTGATGTAATGCAACTTGTGCTCCTAATGTCGGTCCGAGAATCGGACTAGTGTGAACCCAGCCTAACCATTATTAACCACTTCAGCCCCGGAAGGATTTCCAGCTTTAGGACCGGAGCCCTTTTTGCGATTCGGCGCTGCATTGCTTTAACTGAAAATTGCGCGGTCGTGCAACGTTGTACCCAAACGAAATTTGCGTCCTTTTTTTCCCACAAATAGAGCTTTCTTTTGGTGGTATTTGATCCCCTCTGCGTCATTTCTGATCGTCGCTATAAACAAAAAAAGAGCGACAATTTTGCAAAAAAACCCAAATTTCTTACTTTTTGCTAGAATACAAATCCAAAAAAAATATAAAAAAACATTTTTTTTCACCGTTTTTGCCCGATTTATATTCTTCCTCATATTTTCGATAAAAAAAATCGCAATCGGCATTTATTGATTGGTTTGCGCAAAAGTGGTCGCGTTTACGGAGGATGAGAATTCATTTTTGGGGTTTTTATTTATTTTATTTTTTTTACTAGTAATGGCGGCGATCTGCGATTTTTAGCGGTACTGCGATATTGGGGCGGACATGTCGGAACATTTTGACACTTTTTTGGGACCATTGGCATTTATACAGCGATCAGTGCTATAAAAATGCACTGATTACTGTGTAAATGCCATTGGCAGTGAAGGGGTTAACCTGCAGGGGGCGCTCTAAGGGTTAACTATGTTCCCTGGGCGTGTTCTAACTATAGGGGGACTGCCCTAGCTGGGGAAGGGAAGTGGTCACAGCCTTCACATACAGGAAGGCTGTGATCACAGCCCTTCCCCCTCACACAGAGCGGAGGTCCTTGTTTACATACACGGACCTCCGCTCCCTCGCTCCTGGGGGGCCATCGCTGGTAGCCGGCGGCAATCGAAGCCGCCGCACCCGCTCCCTGGCCCTCCCCGAACACTGTGAGCGTGCGGGCGCGCCTCCGGCGGCGCGCGCTCACAGTGCGCGTTATCGCAGCCGCCGTCGTATGACGGCGATTTGCGATAACGAGCCACTTTGCCACCGTCAACCTGCGGTTGGCGGTCGGCAAGTGGTTAAAACCATGCTCCTGAAAAAAAAAAAAAAAAATAAACTTTTTTTCTATGCAAACATTTCCCCTAGGGCTAAGGCTGTTAAAATTAGAGAGGGGTGGTAATTTTTTTTTTTTTTTTTTTTTTTTTTTTTTTTATGGCAATGAACTTGCATACAAGCATTAAATGGAGGAATTCTAAAATCACAGGTTCAGTTCCAGCCAACATCAGGAACTTAGAACATGTGATCTGAGAGGCATCTTCACAAGCAAATAGATGCCACATGTGAGTTAATTTACTCCTTTTTGTGAGAGCTGAAGTTGTAATTGCCTTTAATTGGGAGTTATTTTAAGGCACTGCTGGAGTAGATTTGGGAGGTATAGTAAATCAGGGCCAAAATGTCCCAGATGCGGTGTAGAAAATGGCAACCTCATACATATGATGTGGAGATGTCCCAAACTTAATAGATACTGGACAGGAATCAGACATAATAAATAAAAGGTTTGAGACAAATTTGGAAACAACGCCAATACTGTGCATAATGGGATACATGGAAAAAGAAAAAACAAACACCGATTATCAGGAGTTTATTTGCTGTACACAGGCTGATAGCCCAAAACTGGTTGGCAACAAATCCCCCAACGATAGAAGAATGGGTTAAGGAAGTGGAGAAGGTGGTTAGAAATGAGGAATATATATATATATAGAGAGAGAGAGAGAGAGAGAGAGAGAGAGAGAGAGAGAGAGAGAGAGAGAGAGAGAGAGAGAGGAAACAGAGAACATAGAGAAATATGGGGGCTTTGGATGAACAACATAAATGAGAGATAGATAAAAGGGAAGATAAAAAGAAGCCATTAAAAAGCATTAGAACTGGGAAAATATAGTTTATACCCATAGAAAACAATGCAGAGAAAAAGTCCAAAATATGGGCCAATAAAAACAAAAGAGAGTAAGAGTGGAAGGAGAGGGGGGGGAGGAGAATGAGTGAAGAGGGAATTGAGGAGAATGAATGGTGTGTATGAGAAGAAAGGAATGAAAGGGAATATAAACTCCCTTCGGGTTTTTTTCTATATATTAATGATAAATAAAGTATAATTGGAAAGGAAAGTAAGAGAGGAAAGAGGGGAAATAAAATTACCACAATGATGCGACAAAGGCAGAATATAAAACGATAAACAAACTGAAGAGAAAAATTTGTGGCAAGCTACTGAAGTGGTAAAAAAAAAAAAAAACCAAAGTCTACGCTAAATTATTAGCTAAGCGAAAAAACAAATTTCTCCCTTCTCTTGCTGGCAGCGACCAATGGGATTTGTGAAGGGGCGGCAGACCTTGGATATCACCAGGAGGCTTGTAAATCTTATACACTTTGCTGAAAAGACTCAAATGCCTTCTCTGCTATTATCAATCAATGCAGAGAAGGTGTTCGACAGAGTCCATTTGAGCTTTATGTCCTCTGTTCAATAAGTGTGGATTCTGGGGTCCATGTCTGAATGCAGTACTTGCATTGTACTCCTGTCCCGCCACGCAGGTGTATACATCTGGCCTTTTGTCCAAAACATTCACCATTTCCAATGGGACTCGAAAGGGTTGCCCTCTTTCTCCATCCATATTCAATTTGATGATAGAACCCCTTGCGGAAAGACTGTGCACACATCCCTCGATTACTGGCTTCCAGATAGCCTCTCGCTCCCATATAAATAATCTTTTTGCGGATGATGTCATCCTTCTACTGACAAATCCAACCACTTCTCTCCCCAGTGCTCATAAAGTCTTGGAAGACTTCAGTAAGATCTCATGCTACAAGGTTAATTTTGCAAAGTCTTATTCTTGATCTAGGTGTTCACAAGTATAGCAAACAAAAACTTGAACAAAATCTCCCCTACAAATGGACTGACCAGGGTATCCCGTACCTGGCAATAACGTTGACATCTAGGACAGCATCGCTAACCACCACAAACTATAAAACACTCATAGCCAAAGTAAATAATTAAAGAAAATCTCCAAAAAAGGACTGTCCTGGCTTAGAAAGATAGCAGCCTTTAAGATCTTACCCCTAATCCTTTACATATTCCTCATCCTCCCTACCCCTACTCCCTCACGTTACTTACAAACCCTATTGAGTCTCCTATGGAAATACATTTGGAGCGGGAAAAGAGCCAGGTGCTCACGTCTAAACTTAATTACCCACAAATCAATAGGAGGTACGGGTCTAACAGATATTTACTACTATGTCTGGGCGGTTAAGCTGGACCAACTTAGGGGATGGTTCCAGAGTGACAATGTTCCCTTTTGGGTAGAGCTGGAGAGAGCAACGGCCCCAACCAGTGACTTAAAGTCATTCCTGATAGGAGATACATGGAGACCTTTCTCCTACTATCCAGGTCTCTATTCAGACTTGGATACTACTAATCAGTCAAGGCAGCAGCACCACCCCCATACCAGATCTACAGGCAACACTTCAAACATTGGAAGACAGAATGCCCATGATCTCCACGAAATCACTCCAAACCTGTGGAATAAAATCACTGCAGGACTTTCTCTTCAGCTTTGCCCCCAAGACTGTCAAGTGGATGGAGGGGTATAACTTGCCAAATAAGTTGCACTTTACATCAGCAAGAATACAAACTTTCCTGGACCAATACCAATACCCAATTCCAACGATACGACTCCCTCAGTCAGCATGGAATTACTACATATCCCCTACACCCATCACTAAAAGGTATAGCGCTTTTCTATAACTTGCTCCAGAGGAAGCTAACATTTCACAAAACCACTGCTCACTTAAAATGGCAAAGGGGACTTCCGGTTCTGGCGCTTCATGGCTTAGCTGCACGGTGGTTTGGCTTCTGCAGCAAAGCCTCCAAATCAGCATACTAAACCGGCACAGACCCCCCTCTGATAGCCCTACCGATACCTGGAGGCCTCCCGGAACACGTATGGAGCGATGCCTAGACAAGGGCCCCTTCTGCTCCTCTCAGCTGCAGCAGGACATCGAAGGGCATCGAGCAGGCTATTGCACCTGTCATGGTGGCGCTGACGGGGATGGAGACGGGAACCGCCATCCCTACAACAGCTCCAGAAGCGGACATTCGCAATACGGAGGTCAATGCTTAGGCGGCAGCAGCTCTCCTGGCTCCAACGATCGCAGCTACAGTGGAGAAAGCTGTGCATTCAGCTATGGCCCAGCTGCATAAAGATTTAAAAGTACATGTGGCTAGACTCACTGAGGTTGAGCAGCGCATAGCTCATGTTGAGGAAGAACTCTACCAAACACAGGACTCAGATCACGCTCAAGACAATCAAATCAGACTAATTGTAGAAAAGCTTGAGGACCTTGAGAACAGATCCAGGAGGAGCAACTTGAGGTTCATAGGGGTCTCTGAGTCTCGGGACAAGGAGTATGAAGAGTGGATGGTGGAGTCTCTCAGGCTGTATAAGGACTTGCATGATTTTGAACTTCAAGATCCGACCAGAGTCATCGAATGGATTGGTGAGAAAATCTCAAAACCCCGCCTCCAGGCATCAGTCTGAGCTCTTTTTGAACTCTGTGTGCAGTCTAATCTAGCTCGGACTCCATGAGCTCCCTATCCATGGGAGCCGCACAGCTGATCCACTGGTACATCGCAGAGGACCGGCGGTGTCAAGTGATTACAGCCAGGCTACCATTGAAGGGGTTGGAGACCAGCATCTAGCGGCATACCAGTGGCCAAGGCATACCAGGACTATCGAATGCCAACCAAGTTCCACCCAGACACTGAGGACAGCAGGACCTACTGACTGGATAGAGCGTCCAATTGTGAGTTATATCCCACTCTGGGGACTTTCAATCTACGCTCTAGCTATACTGTCCATGGACCCCTGTCACCCACCCTCCGTGTGAACCAATATGAACCAATAGAGGCGGCCCTAGATATACCCTAGCTCGGCACTGCGCTACCTACTGTTCGGTACCCTCGGCTGCCTTATAGACTAGACTTGGTGCCTACTGTATCCAAGAACTGTGATCATCCTGGAATCATCAGTGCTTCTCCCTAGACCAGTGGTCCTCGGGACCCACTAACAGGCCAGGTTTTTAGTATTACCTTGGGGAGATGCAGACTAGAATACTGCAATCACTGAGCAGCAAATTTTATCACCTGTGATGTATTTCAGTGATCTTGCAAACCTGGCCTGTTGGTGGGTCCCGAGGACAGGAGTTGAGAACCACTGCCCTAGACTGTCATTGACCCATTGAGCCATCATTCAGTTGCAATAGCGTGCACACTTTATCTCTAAAGTTATCACATTTACCACTGGGCATTGATGGACCTAGAGGTTCTATGACATAGCCTTTGGTACTTCATTGAGCCAGGGCAAGTCACTGGATTTCCTAGGATCCATGTAAGAGTCCCCTCACATTACTCATACGTTGTGGATTAGGCTGGGGTATGTGTGTGACCCCGGGGTGTGTTTTTATAGACAACATTGTCTTTTAATTATATGCCAAGTATCATCGTGTCTATTTTAATTTATATCAATAAAGAGCTTTTTGCACAGTTAATGCCGCTGGGTTATCCCTTTGCTCTCCTTGGGAGCCACGGACCAGCTTTGGGGAGGCCCTTTCCCCTCCCTATTTTTGGTATATAGTCTGAGTCTCTCCATCCCACTATTCCACTTCTGTGTGGCCAAAATTCCCGAGGCTTTGGGCCTCAAAGTCCCATTCCAGGTAGAACAGACCGGGCCCCCCCAAACGGCTGAACGCTCTGCCGCAAGACCGATAATTGCCAAATATTTGAACTATGCAGAGAAACACATCATACTGCAGAAGTTCCTGCAATCAACATCTCTAACCATGATGGTGCAAAAATTCTTATTTTTGCAGACTATTTGGTGGAGGTGGCAAAAAAGAGGAAATCCTTTCAGGCTGATGCTCATAATTGTTTAAACGCAACATCAAATTCACCCTGGTGTTTCCCACCATCCTCCGCCTCAAGGCCCCTACTGGCGAACAAATGGCCTTCCATAACCCCTCAGAGGCAGAACGTTTTTCCTCTCAGGACCCCACTTTGTACGCTGCAGTAGCCAGCAGGGAGCCTAATTTTCAGTGCTCTCTGGATCAAAGGAGTCCAAGGAAAGATTCCCAAAGAGACTAAAAACAAACGGACAATGCCATGTGGACTTTTCTACCTGACCTCGCACTCCAGCTCCGCTACCTTCAGCCTCAGATTTGGGACCCTACCCAGGTACACTTTCCGGCCACGTGCTCTGCTGTGTTTCCTCTCCCTCTGCATAACAAGCGGGTGATAAAAGGAACTGTTACTTTCGCTGTGAGACTGTTTGTTCCTGTTTATTTTCCTATGTTATATGTATGTACACATCTTCCACACGAGAAGCCTCCCAAAACAAAACAAAGTGATCTTGTCATGCATTTACCCATGGGCCAAATGCTGAGGTACCCAAAGTACCTCCCAGGGGTTCTATTAAAACCCTGTTTTGTGATGAGGCGTTATTCATGGGAGCCGAGATTCTTGTGGCGACACCATGTGGAAGAAAGTGAAGTTCACACGTAGTTTCTTATTTGTTGTCTTAGTTGTTCCCCCCCTCCCCTACTCCTGGTATCACCTTTTTCATGCTGCACATCCCCTCTTGCACAACAACCAAATTCCTGAAAGTTCATGAACTCAATCTTATATTCCTAACCCCTCTGAAGTACAACATAACAAATAACAGATCTATTTTTACTAGCCTTCTGATACCCCACAAACCAAGCTCAAATCTCATGATAAATACATTCTCATGAAAATTGTTTCATGGAATGTGAAAGGGCTTAGGTCCCCTAACAAACGTATGAAAATTCTATGTCGGTCCCTGCAAGAATTGTGAAATTCATTCCATCTTACTCAGATAATTGTTTCTGAGGCTGTACTAGCATAGGTACCCACTATCATATATGGTGGGAGTGCCCTGTCGCACAATCTTTCTGGAGAAATATTTTTGAACTGGCCTCCAAAGCCCTGAATACTAGAATCACAGCGGAACCAACCATTGCCCTAAAACCTGCAGATTTGACTTGCAGCCAATTCCGCCTACTGCTCCACCCAACTACAGCTGCCAAGCAGACTATCACAAAGGCATGGAAATCTCCATCATTGCTGGTCGCGAAGGCTAAAGGTAGAATGCATACAGCATTAACTCACACTAAAATGGAAGCCATTGAAGCCAATCAAATCTGCAAATTCGAGAAAGCCTGGCAACCATGGATTGCCCACTTTCTACCACCTAAATTCGATGGCATGCTCCTAATGCAATGTTGAGCCCATGTAAATACCTGTACTCACCTATACCCACTTTGTGTGCACAGCCGCCATCGAGCCGTACTCCACCCCCCTGGCCTGGGTAAGTGTTTCCCCCCTTCTCCTTTCTTCTTTCTTATCTCCCCCTCTGTCTTGACATTCTCACTGCCTCCTCTCTTTTCCTACTCTCCCAAGATATCTATATTTCTCAATGCTGTTACCTCTTCACTGACACAAAGTACTAGAAGACCACTCTACCTCCACCAGGATTCTGTCCTCGGTAGCTCTATGATATAGTCACTGGGCCAGCTTCAAAGTAATGGCGCCCACTGCAGACATTAGCCCTCAATTTAGTTTGCTGGGTGCACTTCATTGATTATTGTTTCTGTTGTTCCTAAAGCTGCTTAGTTCTTAGATCAAAAGCAGTATAAAGTCCGGAGGGCCAAATGCTGAGGTACCCAAAGTACCTCCCATAGCAACGGGTCGATAACTCCCTTGGAGCCTACTGTATCACCCCACATTATCCCGGTCCAACGTGCTGGTTGGCTCCCCTCTGACCTCGAGGCCCGCAGATTGATCCCATCAAGGACAGCCTTGAGGAGGAGGGAGCGTCCTAGCTCTGACTAGTTTTTGCTATGATTTATGCCAGCCTCCAGTCGGGATCGAAGTTTATTGCCTGTTTATTGTACAATGCTATCCATCTTGTTGTATACCCATTCTCTATAACCGCTTGGTATTAGTGATGTAACGTATACTGATCCTTTTATTTTTCTCAGAAAACCAATAAAAACCTTTGACAAGAAAATTCTACGTCATCTCCAGCATCTGAGGACAGATATCGCCCTAATTCAGGAATCTCATTTAGCCTCCCATGATTTCTCCCATGACAAAATTGTGGGTGGGCTCGGTTGTGGGCTCAGAAGCCATAGGAAGGAAGGCAGAAGTGTTAACCCTGATCCACAAAAACTTCCCCTGCGAAGTCCCTTCAACAGACACCCAGGGCCGAATGGCCTCCATCCATGTTAGATGGGGCACTAGAGAATTCATCATCACATGTGTATACACACCAAATAACCCAGGGACTAAATTCTTCATGGATCTCTCTACTCACCTCTTGAAATACCCTCTCACCCCGCACATGGTGGGTGGGGATTTCAACTCTCATGCACACGTCGGAAGACAAATCCTCTCCAACCCCCACCTCTACCCGGGCCATACAGACACCCACCCAACTTGTGGAGACCATGGACTCACTACACCTTACGGACATATGGAGATTACAACACCCGATTGACACCTTCTACTCAACCCCCCATAGAGTACTTTCTAGAATCGACTATATCTACACCACCGAATCCCTAATGTCTCAGGTCACAAGTTCAGATATAAATGAAATGGCCATTTCTGACCATACCCTTATATCCATAACAATCAATGACCAAAACCTTATCCAGAACGGGAGACTGTGGCGCTTCCCAACCTTCCTTGCAAACAACTCAGATTTCCACAAATATATCTCAACAGCTTGGAAAGACTACACTATCACCAACCACGACCACCAATCTAACCCCAACCTCTTCTGGGATGCAGACAAGGCTTTCCTAAGAGGTATGTTTATGCTGCATCCTTTAAAAAACGGACCCTAGCAAACTATCGAACAGCCAGCTCTCAACTTAAGGCAGCTCAGCTCACCTTAGCCTCCTCCAATACCCAGATCAATAGACACAACAGGCAATCTGCCAAACGTTACTTTGATCATTGGGCAGATACCCTTGAACTATCCCGTAGAGCCCACGCACTACAAATTCGGCAACAAATCAGGCAAACTGTTGGCCAGACTGTGCAGGGGCCCCCACAAACCAACCCACATCTCTGCCCTAAGAGACAAACAGGGGCAAGTACACTCCGACCCTCATAAAATCGCCCAAGCCATGCTTGACTTCTACTCCGCGCTTTATTCACCAGACACCATAGACACCCTGAAGGCACAAAAATTTCTAGACTCTCTAAATCTACCAAAAATCTCAATTACCTAACTATAGACCTTAAACTCCCCGATCTTTCAGAAGGAACTACTTGTTGCAATCCAGCACACATCCTTGAACAAGGCTCCTGGCCCACTGGTGAATTCTATAAGACCATGAAAGACATCCCAACCTTACTCAAAGTTTGGTCAAGGAGGGCCCTATTTACCTACCAGCAATCAAGCCATAATAAAATTACTGAGCAAGAAAGGCAAAGACCCACTAGCACCAGGTTCCTACCGCCCCATATCCCTCTTAAATTTGGATGCCAAATTCATATAAAAAAAAATAGCGACTAGATTTGTGGAGATTATCCCCTCTTTAATCCACCCTGCCCGATCAGGCTTTGTTTAAGGAAGAACGGCCACCTTAAACATTCGGAAGGTAATGGCAATACAGGAATACGCAAAAAAAATCACCCCAATGAAAATGTAGCAATTATTACCCTAGATGCCGAAAAGGCCTTTGATAATGTCAGCTTTGAATGGCTTTTTCTTGTACTGGCTACCTTAGACTTCCAAGGTCCCTTCATGCATATAATACGCCAAATGTATACATCACCCACTGCCAAAGTCATCGCAGCCGGAGTCCTCAGTCCGGAATTCTGCTTATTTAAAGGAACGAGACAGAGCTGCCCTCTGTTTCCCCTACTGTTCAGCTTAGCCCTTGAGCCCTTGTCTAGACTCCTGTTGTCAGATGCTGCCCTACATGGTGTGCGAGTCGGTGACCAGGAACTCTGTACCCCTCTCTTTGCGGACAATGCACTTATTTTCATGTCTAACCCTGCAGTTGATTCAATGTTCCGTATGTCAGTGACATTTGTAGTGATAGCTGCCTCATCCCTAAATGTGTATATTAGATAAGAGATTGACCCCCTTGGTGGGACTTTATAGGCAGCAATATCACACACTGAAGTCAGATATGTTAAAAAGAATATTATATTTATTCTAAAAAAGGGGATGCCCAATTCGGCACACCTTGAGTAGCATATATTGGTGTCATGTGATCAAGCAAATACGTTACATGATATATCACAAATATATATACATAGCTTTTATATAAAAACGAGCTTTCCGTTGTCCAACCGGGGAGATGGTGATTGGTATCCCAGTGTCCAACGTTAACGTTTCGGATCCTTGATAGACCCTTCCTCAGGGAAAATGTTCAACGGAGTCGCTTTTGTTTTGTAGTGAAGTGATTAAATATATTGTTTTTTGATCCGTTTCTGATAGCAAAAAATAGAAAAAACATAGTGGGAGTATTGCAATTGTAAAGTGTGATATGGACTTTCGTTCTTCTTGGGTCTCCTAAACCTTTCCGTCCTTATCTCTCCCTCTTCCTCCTTTTCCCCCCCTTCCTCTATCCAATTTCCATCCATCCCTCTCCCCCTTTTCCCCTCCCCTTCCCTTTCTTTTTCTTCCCCTTTGTTCCCCTCCCCCTCTTTTCCTATCCTTTACCCTCCTTTCCTTCTACATTCATGTGTAGATTGCAATACTCCCACTATGTTTTTTCTATTTTTTGCTATCAGAAACGGATCAAAAAACAATATATTTAATCACTTCACTACAAAACAAAAGCGACTCCGTTGAACATTTTCCCTGAGGAAGGGACTATCAAGGACCCGAAACGTTAACGTTGGACACTGGGATACCAATCACCATCTCCCCGGTTGGACAACGGAAAGCTCTTTTTGATATAAAAGCTATGTATATATATTTGTGATATATCATGTAACGTATTTGCTTGATCACATGACACCAATATATGCTACTCAAGGTGTGCCGAATTGGGCATCCCCTTTTTTAGAATACATATAATATTCTTTTTAACATATCTGACTTCAGTGTGTGATATTGCTGCCTATAAAGTCCCACCAAGGGGGTCAATCTCTTATCTAACCCTGCAGTTGATGTGCACACCATCAAGAAAACTTTTGACCAATTCAGGAATTACTCGGGCCTTCGCATAAATTATTCTAAAAGCGAAATACTTCCTCTAGGTACCACCAGGCATCCCAACTGGGCAAAACACTCCCCCTTCACTCTGGCAACCTCACATATTACATATCTGGGCTTAAAATAGGCAAGACCCCTTCCTCGCTATAAACCCTGAATTACCCCCCCTTATTTGAGAAAATTTCCCAGGAACTGGATAGATGGATGGACCTTCCGCACTCACTTCTGGGGAGATGCCATCTGTTCAAGATGGTCAGTTTTGCCAGATTATTGTATCCCATGCAAACCTTACCTCTGTTAATTAAACATAAAGACATCCAAAACCTCAATCACTCTATTTCTAAATTTCTGTAGCAAAACAAGAGACCATGTATAGCACTGGCAAGGCTATACTCCCCCAGGGGTGACGGTGGAGCAAACTTATCCAAATATTAGGCTGTATAACCTGGCTTGCCTCCTCCGTACAGGTATGGACTGGATTGCAAACACCTCCCGCTACTCAAATCCCCTTTTGGAAACAGAAATGGTCACCCCTTATTCATTGGCAGCCCTGTTACACACAAAATGGAGCCTCCTACCTACTCATCTTCGCCAAAACTTGATCTTGAGGGACACGATCATAGCCTGGAGAGAGACTTGAAAACATAAAAAAATATCACCCTACAACTCCCAGCACCTGCCCATTAGAGGAAGCCCAAACTTCCCAAGACAGGAATACCTCTCTTTTCGGAATTGGGAAGCCAAAGGCCTCTCACATTTTGCCTCACTGACACCAAAACGACAACACCCGATACCCTTTGCTGACCTCATGAGCCTGTATCACCTGCCCCCCTCCCACGCTTTTCAACATGCATGATGCCTCAGCTTTATGCGATCTACTCACAAAAATGGTCCAGAAACATTCCAAACCTCCTTCATGGACAAATTACTCCTCAAAGGATCTTTCTCTATCTCTAATCTATATAAACTCCTTCTTCAAGCATTCAGTATATCCCCTTTAGACATTACAGCATTGAAATGGGCTAAAGACCTTCCCATCGAGGGGCTTGCAGAGAAACTATACTCTGGTTATAACATAGTTCTGTGGCACACCTCCTGCGAATCTTGGAAGGAAACTCAATTAAAACTCCTACACAGAGCCTTCATTCCATTTATCAAAACCAGAGACAATCCACAATCTTCCTTTTGCCCATTGTGCTCCTCCGAAAAACCATCTCTAGTGCATAGTTTCTGGATATGCCCTTTTATAATTTCCTTCTGGGACCAGGTCCTGACCTATATCCAAGACATCACTCACATCCAAATCCCCAAAGCTCCAGAACTACTTTTATTTGGTTACCAGTACCCCACAAGCGTAACAGATCCTTCTGATCAACAGATATCACCTAACCCACCCTGGATACAGACTACCCTGACGGGCCCGTAAGGTTATAGTAAAGAACTGGATACGGCCACCGGGCCCCTCTATAGCCAAAGTTCAAAAAGACTTACTCTGGCTACTATATATGGATAGACTTTCAACTGACATCTCTGCTGAATTGGCCAACCAAAGCTTCCACAAGTGGCAGTCCTTTATGCAGAAATCTTTCATCAAAAGAATTGAAATCCTTCAAAGAGGCAACCCATCTACTTTGATGGACTATACCATCTCGACCATCAGGACCTAAGACAAAACTTCCTACTCAGCTTTTTCACATCACATGCCACTTACCTTATCCACAGTGTATGTGTCAAAATTTGTTACCACTTATTACTGCTACTTACTTAGCTTAGTTGTCTCAATTGCCTGGACACCCAAAAGTCCATCCATCATAAAACCAGGTACAAGTCGGCACACATGCCAATGGAACCACAGCTAAATCACCCCTTCCAAACCCCTTCGCACACCATGGGTCAAAAAAACCTCCATACCATGAGTCCACTAACCTCATTGAGCTACCCACCAAAGCCACTATCACAATACATATCCATTGTGCAATCACCACCTAAGCCCTCTCCCTACATGCAGCACTCCCCTCCCCATCCATCCCAAATCCCCTTTTAGGTTTTAGTCAAAACCATTCCCATGCGCCCATTTGCAGGCGCTCCTCTGCCCTATACCCCCATTTTACAATTCTTGACCATATTACTGTTATATTTATATTTGTATTGCTAAACCAGCTGGTATTTCTATATCTCTCATCTGTCATCAGTACCGCTGCAAAAAAACTTGTTATGTATCCTGTCATTGAATGCTGATGTATGCTTGAACACAACAATACAATCTATTGGGGGAAAAAAAAAATGGGAAAGGGATCTAAAAAATGTCATTCTCAGAAAGTCAGTGGAGGAAGGCCTTTGGGAGCATCTCCAAAGCCATGCATAGCACCAGCCATTGGGAAATTATGCAAAAAATGTATAATAGACGGCAGTATATACCTCACAGACTAGCTATAATCTTCCCTGGATCTTTCCCTAGATGCTGGCGCAACTGCGGATTAAATGGTCATCTACTACATGTTTTTTGGCACTGCCCAAACATAAGAAGCTTCTGGAATCAGGTTTTCCCCTAGAATTTAGGTCAGTGGTAACCTATATCCTACTAGCCATTTGCACACTAGTATTACAAAACTGGAAAGGGAACAATACCATTAACTTGTTGGAAGTAAAACTACAAGTTCAAAGACATCACACCTTTGAACGCCTCATAGCCATAAATTCCCTGTACGCTCATCATTTCATAGGAACTGGAATATCTGGACGGCGTACATTAGAGAGCCCCAACCCGAGGCCTTATTCTGTAACTCTGTTATACTGACAACAATCATGCAATGTACTATCCTTAATGCATGTGTATCTCATCTAAGGGCATCAGATCCTTATAGCTATGTGTTTCTGTATACTGTTATACTGTTTTTACTGTTTTGTTGATCACAAAACACAAATAAAAATTTATTGTAAAAAAAAAAAAAAAAAGCTCTCCCTCTTCGATACATGGAGGGAAGCTAATCCTACAAGGTACAATGTACCTACTACATTCACCCCCAAAAATTTCCTCATGCATTGACCAGGAACGGCACTGGCCCTTCTATCCTAAATCATTTTACCATACCCATGGACAGATCACAATGCCGTGATCACTACTCTCGAGTCACTGATCCCCAAGCAAGTTGAACACTCATGGAGTCTCAATGACACCCTTCTCACTAACCCCTCGGACTATATCACTAATAATTTCTCAGACGAGGTTACACCCCTGACCCTCTGGGAAGCTCATAAGCTTGTGAAAGGGGGGCTCTTATTAACAAAGCCTCTTATCTTAAGAAGGAAAGACATATCCTACACAAACAACTTGACAATGCATTTCTTGTCATCATGGGATCATGACACCTTCCATGATGATCCCACGCCCACGCACAAACAAGCTCTAGACAGAACTAGGCTAGAACTAGACCTTTTCTTAATAGAAGCAGCTGATAAACTCCTACACCATACTAGACAAATTTTACATTAAAGGCAATAAAGCAGACACCTTCCTAGCCCTGTCCCTGCGCAAACTAGACAAACCCCACAAGCCTATATGGCTCAAAACTTCACAGGACACATTTACTAGCAATCCCATAAAAGTCCTGTCACATTTTCGCATACATCTCTCAGACCTTTGCACTGCCAAGACTGTCTTTGAGGAAGCTCAAGCCTCCACACTCTTTTCTAATATCACTCTCCCTACTTTATCTGCCTCTCAATGAGCTGCTTTAGAACAGCCCATCACAGACCAAGAAGTGACCATCGCTATCAAAACCCTCAAATCTAACAAGCTTTACAGCCACATATAACAAACATTTTGCCGATCTCCTTACTCCCCTCCTAATGAAGGCCTTTAATGCAATTGTCCAAGGGAACTAGTTTCGATCAGACTCCCTCTCTGCTATTGTCTCCATGCTGCCAAAATATGCTCTGATGATTCCTGTTGGGCTAATTATCGCCCCATATCGCTGCTCAATTTAGATCTTAAGCTTCTAACTAAAATTCTCTCTACCCGATTGAACCATATCATCGGGATATCAAGTGGGTTTCATACCCTCTAGGCAAGCAGGAGATAATGTCAGATGAGCAGTTCTGATTGCTCATGCGGCCCGAACATGCAAAATCCCTACCTGCTTTATATCCCTAGACATCACAAAGGCTTTTGATACCTTATCTTGGCCATACTTGATATTTGTTCTGAAAAATTGGGGCTTCGGCCCTCAATTCCTTACTTGGGTAACATCCCTAAACACCTCCCCAATGGCCTGTATTAGATATGCAGGTTATAAATCCGACCCTTTCCCGGTTCAGCGAGGTACTCGGCAGGCCTGCCCCCCTGTCCCCACTCTTCGCCTTAGCAATAGAACACTAGGGGTATTGAAATTGGAGAACATAACCATAAACTCTACCTTTTTGTAGATGATATCCTTATTTCTGTCAGCTACTCTCATCTCCTGCCCAAACCTACTCAAAACCCTCAACGAATTTGCCAAAATCTCTGGTCTCGTAGTGAACACTCAAAAATCCAAAGCACTTAACATCTCTATTGACCCATCACTCCTACCCCAGCTGCAAGAAGCTCTCTCCTTCACATGATCCCTACATAGCATCCCTAATCTAGGCATTTACCTTACAGCTGATCCATTGGGGCTTTATTTTTCCAATTACCCTGCTATGCTGATGCATTTAACACAGCTCATGTCTTCCAGGTTAAAATTACCCCTTGCATGGTTGTCAAAATGACCATCCTACCTAATATTTTGTATTTTTTCCGGGTGCTACCGATTAATGTTCCCTCAGATTTCCTCCGGATCCTTCAAAGGCATACCCTCCAATATATTTGGGGCAAATCTAGGCCCAGGATTAATACGCGTACCCTTTTCTCTCTCAAACTCAAGGGGGGCCTAGGAGTCCCTGACAAAATATTATCAAGCAGCACAGATAGCCCAATTGCCCAAGTACCATGCCACCCATGAAACCAAGGAGGATATGGGTGAGGTAAAGTGATGGGCATGGGGGATGGGAGGAGGTTTAGCCTATTGGGGCCAAGGGCATGGAATTTAATAGTGTAGGTGATTAAGCAAGGCAGGGGTTGTCAGCCTCTGGAGGAAAGAAGAAAGCTCCCATTTGTCGTGTTTAAGGAAATTGGCATATGGAACAATATTTCTCTGAGCTCTGGAAAAAGATCCAGGGCATCCAGGTTTTGTGATGCTTGTTTAGTTTGTCCGAAGATATTGCTATTAGTTCCTCCATTTCCATAACTTTATTTAGTCTAATGAACCAGGTCTTGAGCTAACGAGCAATCCTCTGCCTCCAGAGAACCGGGATACACATTCTTGCTGAGGTTATCATGTGCATAGCCAGTGATTTGCGGTGTAAGTGTTTCATAGTTTGGGAGTAGTGTAGGATGTATTGGTGATGTGAGAAGTCTATTGGGTGCATGAAGACTTGTTTTATGATGTCGTGAACCTGTTCCCAGTATGCTTTGATAATTGGGCAGTCCCACCAGATAGGTTTCAACAAGCCCCCTGAGTTCCCACACCTCCAGCATTCATCGGGGCATTGAGGGTAAATCTTGTGAAGTAAGGCGGATGTCCTATACCAGTGAGTTAGCAACTTCTAGTTATGTTCCTGAATGGAGACATTACGGGAACCTTTGTGTGCAATGAGGCATATTGTTTCCCAATCCCTATCAGAAAATGATTTGGCAGAGTCTGTTCCCCAGGTTTTCACAATGGGAGCTAAATGTTCTGGTGGAAGGGAGGAGAGCAATGCGTGTAGACTTGCAATAAGAGGTCTCTGAGGGTGGGATTCACAAAGTTTCTCAAAAGTGGTCAGGGGTTTGAGATAGAGGCTCTTCTCCTTGAAGCAAGTGAGAAAGTGTCGTATCTGTAAATAAGACCACGTGGGTATTGATTCTATGGTGTTAGATTCAGTTAAATCTGTTTTGGTTCGGAAGACACTGTGAGTAAAAAGGTGGTGTGCTCTTGGGTAAAAATTTGGCTATGGCATCAGAACAGCCCGGAGGTAAGTCAGGGTTGTTTTGGATAGGGGTCATAGGGCCCGGGAGGGATGCTATTGAAGCAGATTTTGAGAGTTCCCGGAGACACTGGATAGGAGGGGTGATTAAAGGAAATTTTTTATTATTTCCTTGTTTTGTTTCGGGAGCCAAATTATATCCTGGATTGGTTGGTTTAGGACTGACTGCTCAAGGAGCACCCAATCTTTTGCCTTATCGTGTACATGCCAATTACTCACGTCAACAGTATTGCCTTGTGATATGTTTGAAAGTCTGGTAGACCAATGCCACCCTTGTGGTTGGGGGCAGAGAGTCTGGCCAGACCTATTCGGGGCGGGTGACTCTTCCATATGAACAAGCTAATTTTGGACCTGATGGAAGAGAAGAAAGATTTGGGGAGGGCGATGGGTATAACCTGTGCAATATATAGGAATCTAAGGAGGGATGTCATTTTGATAGTGGCTGCTCGCTCAAACCAAGAGAGATTCAGCTTCTCCCAGGTGTTAAAATCCTTTGAAAGCTCCTGTAGGAAGGGAAGGAAGTTTAATGTATATTGCGCAGCTGTCGCGGAAGGGAGTTGAATGCCCAAGTATGGGATCGCATCTGACTTCCAGGTAAAGGGGAAAGAGTCCCGGCATCTATTCACAGTATTCTCAGATAAAGAGATTTTAAGGGCGTATGATTTGTTAACTGACAGTGGTTTTAATCCCCCCTCTATCCAAAATGAAAAAGTAATGGCTTTAGATATACCTCTACTTGAGAATTTCAGGTATGGATATCATAGTTACATTGGTCCAGCTTGGAACAATGTAAATATGTATACACCATACCTGTGGGATCTTTCTAGAATCTGGAAATCAATGTAGTGGGCACCCCAAATACAATTATCTCTACTATCCTCTAGGTCCCATGCTGAGCAGTAGGGATGGGCCAAATGGCCCCCTGTTCAGATTGCAAAAGAACTTTCAAACATCAGGTAAGTTTGGAACCGAATAACGATCCCCAATTGAAGTCTATGGGACCTAAACGTGAAAAATCAAAAGTGCCCATTTTGAAGGCTTATATGCAAGTAATTGGGCATATAATGGTTATGGGGGTCCGGGTACTGCCCTGGGGGACATGTATCAATGAAAAAAGTTTGTAAAAAATGTCATATTTAAATTAGCAGTGATTTATTGATGCTTAAAGTGAAAGCATAAAAATGAAAATTTTCTTTCAGTATAGTGCCTGGGGGTCCCCTCAGTGTACCATATATAGAATCTGCTGCAACAATAATTGCATTTATAAAGCCAAAAAAAACACATTTTCCCTGCAAGCTTCCTTTATTTTTTAAGCAACTGATATGAGAGCCAGTCTGTATGGTGAGGCCACAATGTAGTGCACTAGGAGCAATATTAGAGATTTTTTGGATAAATTCTGGTATCTCTTCCATAGACTTTGGATAGCATTAATGGGTGCTGAAAAATTGGGCACTGGGTGTCGGTGGCACCTTCACACCATAACCCTATAAGAGTTACTCTTGATGACAGCAAGAATTGGCCTTGCTGTTAAAAATTGCAATGATATGCACCTGTCAAACAGATGCGGAAAAATTGGATTTTTTATACATACTTACCTGTAAAATCCATTTCTTTCGAAGGACATCACGGGACACAGAGCAGGCTATATATTCTATACATATTGGGTTATATGCCACCTATAGGTCAATGGACACTGGTAATCAATAACAAACAGGAAGTTCCCCCTCCTATATAACCCCTCCCACACTGGGAGTACTTCAGTTTTGTAGCAAGCAATAAACTCCACAAAGACAGAGAGGGGAGGGACCTCTGTCTCATGATGTCCTTTGAAAGAAATGGATTTTACAGGTAAGTGTATAAAAAAAATCCAATTTTCTTTCTCAAACATCACGGGACACAGAGCAGGCTATATATTCTATACATACTGGGACATCCCAGAGCAATGCCTGAGGGGAAGGAGACACAATCCAATTAAACCACAGCTCTTAATATGCTGTGGCCAAAAAACGGAATCCTCTGCTGTTCTAACGTCCACCTGATAGAAGCTTGTAAATGTACGTACTGAGGACCATGTAGTGGCCTCATAATCTGTGCCACCGACCTCTGGTGGCAGAAGCCCAGGAGGCCCCTATCTCCTGGTGCAAAGAGCTCTCACCCTGAATGGGGGAGCTCTCCCCCTTTAACCATACATTTGAGTAATCAGCTGGCTAATCCACAGTGAAAACAGCTTCCTTGGATGCCGCCCGACCCTTCCTAGGGCCTTCAGGCAAAAAAAAAAAAGTGTATCAGTCCTACTGATATCTGCAGATCTCTTCAGATAGATCTTAACAGCATGCACCACATGTAGAGAGTGCAATGGTCTCTCCTACGGTGAGGAGGGCTGAGAATAAAAATAAGGTAACATAATATCGTCATTGAGATGAAAGACCGATACTGTCTTTGGTAGGAAGGATGGAAGAGGCCGCAACACCACCTTATCCTGGTGCAATCTCAAGTTTGGCTCTTTACAAGAAAGCTGCCAACTCCGAAACCCCTCTGGCTGGGGTAATGGCAAAGAGAAATACTAGTTTCCTACTCAAAAAGACCAAGAGAATCTCCCTAATAGGTTCAAAAGGCTGCTTCTGCAGCACTGACAAAACCAAATTCAGATATATGGACAAGGCAGAAACTTGTCCTTTGACAAAACCAGATTCAATGCCATGGACAGGGAGGAAATATCACCGGTGGTAACAGATGAGTTACACCTTGAAGAAAAAGGTCCTGATTAGTGTTGAGCGAACCCGGACTGTAACGTTCGGGTCCATACCGAACTTTCGGGTGTCCGGGGCACGGACCCGGACATTTCAAAACTCGTTCGGGTTCGGTCCGGGGTTCTGCTATTTTACTCCACGTGTTGAGAAGCTGCAGGGCAGCCAATCAACAAGCGTTTCACTGGTTTGCCCTTAGAATCCATCACAGCCATGCCTACTAATGGCATGGCTGTGATTGGCCAGTGCATCATGTGACCCAGCCTCTTTATAAGCTGGAGTCACGTAGTGCTGCAGTCACATGCTCTTGGGTTAGTGTAGGGAAAGGAAGCTGACAGTGTGAGGGAGAGAATAGAGACATTTTAAGACCTGATCCTGCATCCTGAGATAGATTACTTTACTACTGCTGTCTGTGCTGTTGCTCTGAGGACAGATAGCAGAAATTAGAGATTTCACATACCGCTGCTTTGAGTTGCAGATCAAACT
>BLSH010538983.1:182526-196886 GCA_018402905.1 Glandirana rugosa
TGGAAATAGTTTAGAACACTTTACCTAAAACCGGGTGCGGAACCATACACCTGTTCTTCAAACATCTGGAATCTGTGTGTGAAAATACAGCATATAGAATCACAGGCATATAGTTCCGCTCTTTACACACTGTTTGCAGATGTTTTCAGAACAGTGATATCATATCAGTGATATAATATCACTGTTCTGAAAACATCTGCAAACTGTGTGTGAAGAGCGAAACCATATGCCTGCTTTTCTCTATGCTGTATTTTCAAACACACTATCCAGATGTTTGAAGAACAGGTGTATGGTTCCGCACCCGGTTTTAGGTAAAGTGTTCTAAACTATTTCCAGATGTATGAAGAACAGATGTAATGTGTGAAGAACATCTGTTCTGGTGTAGAACAGATGTTGTGTGTGAATAACAGATGTGCAATCATTAGCGGCAATAATAAAAGTGACACAGACTAAAAAGAAGTGTTCTTCACCCGGGACCCGAACCCGGACTTTGTCCCGAAGTTCGGCCGAACCAGCAGAACCCGGACTTCTAGAAGTTCGCTCATCTCTAACCTTGAGATCTAGAATAGGCCTTACCTCCCCGTTTTGCCTTTGGACCGTAATAGGTTCCAACAGTAAGCAAGCAGGCATTCGTTTATGCAAAATGTGCCTATGTGACATAACATGCATTCATAGACATCAGGTGTCTCTGCATCATGTGTGCTATGCATCATGCGACCTATGCAGACACCTATGCAGAGAGGCGCCCATGCAGACACAAGTCTCAATGCGACACAGGCCCACGCGACCTGAGTCTCCCCATGCGACATAAGTCTCCATGCGACATGAGTCCATGCGACACGAGTCTCTATCCAACACAAGTCTCTTTGCGATACAAGTCTCTTTGAGACACAAGTTTATGCGAAACGAGCCTGTATGCGACCTGAGTCTTATGCGACATGTTTCACTTTACAACCCTGTGTTTTAACAACCATGTTTAACAAACATGTTTTAAGCAAACAAGCATTTAAGCAAACACGTGCTCCTGCAAACATTCATTTAGGCCGACGTGCTTTTTTATCAACCATGCGTTTAAGCCAGTTTGCAAGCATGCAACTGCAACCGGGCTCAAGCAGGATGAGCAAAGCACATATGTATCCAATGCGGCCTCTATGCTGCTTCAGAACAGTAAAAAAAAATAAAAATAAGTTCTGATGCCCAGCCAAGGAAAAAGAAGCCTTTAATAAAGACTCCAGCTTTTTATCTGAAGGGTCCTTAACACCTGGGTATTATCAACACGGAGGGCCAGGGATTTACTTAGGGATGTGACTGCTGCATGGACAGCTGGTACTCCCCCATCCAAAAAGCTTTCCTGCATAGAATATATTAGAAGGAACAGCAATCTGTCCGGTTGCACCCAGTCAGCATGCATCATCCTCTCAAGGTGAGGGTACAAGCGAATCCCTGCACACCTTGTGGTATTTTAATGACCCAAGGGAGGAATACACATACAAAGGATTCTCTGCTGGAGGTAACCTGAATGCTGCATGTACCTTACATGCAAGTGCCTGGATCAGCAGCCTCTGAGATTAAGAGGCAGGTGTCCTTGGGGATTCTTTCGGCTCAGGACTTTGAAGCAGAAGTGTCTGCAAAAGAATTAACCAGATCCCCTGTAGCTATCTCCTCTTCAACATCAACCCTTTCTTGCTCCAGAATCGGAGGGTTAGAGGAAGGAGACCTGTCACCCTTGTCACTCTGTGTGATAGAAGCAATCATACCAGCAATCTGGTTTCTAAGCTTAGTAAGGCTGCCAACAGGTCATCTTTACTAACATACTGTGAGGAAACAGATGAGGGGTCAGCTACCATACCAGACAGCCACAGCGGCTCAGATAGCCCGGTCCCTTCTGGTCTCTCAGGGGAAGCTATGGCAACAGTGATCCAACTAGCCTCAACAAGGGCTGTGGTAGCACACCTGAGCCTCTAGCCTTATTACAGGCAGCTTTGCTCCCCCTTTGCTTCTTGGAAGCCATGGCTGCTAGTGCATGCACTGCTTTGCCCACGTTCCCCGAACCCAGCTTCCTGCCCAGCCAGACTCAGCTCCCACCCCTAGACTCAGATGTCACCAGGAGGATCTTTAGCCTGCTCTCCAGCCCTGTTCTGACTTCCTACAATTGTCCACTCACTCACTGGTGAGAAAAAAGAAGTGCAGGCAAAAGGAGGAAACATTTAAACAACCTTTTTCCTATGTTTGCAGGAAGCCAGCTGGGTTCAGTAACATTATCCCCATTGGAGGGTTACTCACCATTTCCACTGCAGGGCCTGGAGGAGACTGCAGGCCCAACCTTCACCCATCACGGTGGTCTTTGTCTCAAGGATCTTCAAGGACCGGGTACCCATTCTGAGGGTCCACTCCCTTGGACCTGTACAGCACCCTGCAGGCGTACCTTGGTTCAGTGTTCCAGGTTTACCTACACGCAGGATCCAGCGCCATATATGGTCGCTTACAGGCAAAACCTCACAGCTTCTTCTGTCTAATTAGCGAGGCCAGGGTACCATTTATCTTAGCTTAAATGCCGTTTGAAATGGATCCGGTATGAAGGCTGTCCCTGATTCTAAAATAACCTGTGTGAGAACCAGCATAGACGCTCCACAGAGCTGTAGATGTGACCATCCACCTTCAAGAAACTGGCGAAAAAACTGAAGTGCTCCCAGTGTGGGAGGGGTTATATAGGAGGGGGAACTTCCTGTTTGTTTTTTATTGATTACCAGTGTCCATTCACCTATAGGTGGCGTATAACCCAGTATGTATAGAATATATAGCCTGCTCTGTGTCCCGTGATGTCCGAAAAAGAAAATTTGTCTATCGTAACCCTATAGAGGTACGCTTGATGAAAGCAAGAATTGTACCATGTATAGTATGTGCTGCAGCAATAATTGTTTTTATAAAGACATAAAAATGACATTTTCCCTGCAAGTTTGATGAAAGCAAGAATTGACAAAAATAAAGGGACAGATCACCAAGACACTGGACAGGAACCACATGTTTTTCCCACTGTTCCACAGATCCTAAATGGGCCCTGGATGGCTGAGACATATCCTACACAGGCTTCTGTATGCATCAGTCCCCCCCAGGTACTTTTCTTGTGGGGATTGACCTGGAGTCCTGTATACACCCATACCCCACCATTGCGTGGGGTGGCCCATTTTTTGGAAAGGAAGTTCCCAAACCTAGGGGCACATAATGAGTTGGTGGTGGACTTACTTGAGTTTATGCTTGATCATAACTTTTTTCAATTCCTGGGTACCAACTACCAACAGCTCAGAGGGATCTCTATGGGGGTCCCTTGGGCTACAGCATATGTGTGCCTACACCTTGGGTTGTGGGAAGAAGAAATCGTCTACCAGTCCTCAATGTACCTTGTATACATCTTTTTTTTGGTAAGCTACATCAACTACATGCTCATGTTATGGGGGCTCGGAAAAACAATTTGAGTTTATGAGTGAGCTAAATGCAAATGATAGGAATATCGGGTTGACATATTCCTTCAATGCCCATTCCCTACCTTTCTTAGACTTCAAGATTAGTGTTAAAGATGGACGTCTTGAAACCCAGACATTTAGAAAGGACACTGCAGCAAATACCCTATTGCAGGCCAAGAGTCATCATCCTCCCTACCTGATATGGGGCATACCTGTGGGCAAATGTATGCATATTCGCCGGAATTGCTCCTCTTTAACAGTTTCAGAGGGAGGCAGGTGATCTATATGCACATTTCAGGGAGAGGCTATGCTCATAGTAATCTCAGATGGGCCAAGGCGAGTGCGAGAGATAGGAAAGAACTGATTGGAAATGGGGATGGATCGTATATACGGGCCACCCCCCCGCTCAGGCCCCGGTAAGAATGATCACAAAGTACAGGGCTCAGTGGTGACAGGTCTGTGAGCTAATGGCCCCTCAGGAAATAGTGGGACCCAGTTCTTTGATGAAGGCTAAAACAGCCAAAAACCTTAAGGACGGTTTGTGCATTCTGAGTTTAGGAGGACCCCCTCAACAAATTGGTTGACTGATCGACCGATCAGACCCAGCATGTACAAATGTGGTAGATGAAATGTCTGTTTTGTGAACAAAACCGACAAGTTTTCGGATGCAGAGAATACGAAGCAGTTCCGCATTAGACAGGTTATTAATTGTTATACCTCCAGTATGGTACATATGCTTACCTGTCCGTGCGGAAAGGCATATATAGGTAAAACCAAAAGGCCCATGAAGATATGGATAGGTGAGCATATTAATAGCATCAATGAATTTAAAAAGGGGGATGAGAAACCTCTGGCGTTGCACTTTAATGAATTCCACAATGGGGACCCCACCGGATTAAAGGTTAAGGGCATTTATGTCCTGAATCTACCACTATGCATTGTGGACTTCGACACCATACTGCTCCAGAAGGATAAAATGTGGATTTACCTTCTGGGATCTATGGTGCCGAAGGGGTTAAACACGGAGTGTATCTATATGTTTTTGGAGGCATAGATGGCCCCTGTGTGCTTGAAGGGAATTATTGGGGGGTTGGAGTTTTAAATGTCTGGACCCCCTTTTTGTTGCACCTATTGCCTTTTCCCCATATTTCTATCAGGCTCCTCTCCCCTGTCCATCTAGTGCACGTGTTGTGCATGGGTTCCCCTTTATTCACCTTAATTCACTATTACTTTTAAGCTCAGTATTAAGCTTTTGGTCATCTTGGGGTCATGAATACAATTGTTTTCCTCCTTATATTAATGGATAATGTTCAGGGTATTTGTAATTTGATCTTCTACTTGGGTTAGCTCGGTACAGTGTGTATATTGAGCCTTCTGTGGATCACTCTCTATGTATACTTGTATGATCTCACCGGTGGTATGGTGGGGGGCATCACTGTGGGCAGTATGAATGGGTGACATCTAGTGGCCGAGGTTAGGAATTACAATCAAATTGATGGTACTTAAGGCTTCACCTGACAGCCCCTCCTTTGCTCCAAGGAAGTCCGGTGATTGGACGCACAAAACGCATCACTCTGCAACCCGGGTGATGCTGCTGTACCCACCTTCTACCCAGTGTGACTAAAGGGGAATTGGCTGACGTCTTTGATTGATTGCTACCAATGGCGGCTGGACATTGTGGTGACCATAGAGGTGCGGTCCATACAGACTGAACACTGGAGAGCGCAGCTCTAAAGACTACGGGTGGTGAGCACATTAAACCCCCTGTTGTGGACACTTGCACTCTGTGGTTCAGCAAACCTGTTGGTCACCTTATCTGCCTCGAAGGGAAGTCTGTGTTGAGTGGGATGGTACATAACAGCCTGAGGAATCGGCAGCTCCCATCATTGACATAGTGGTGACTCCCGGCTTCACTTTACTCTTTTCACCTTATCCAGCCAATATTACCCTTTTCATGGAAATTGTTTCTCAGCCATCCAGGGCCCATTTAGGATCCATGGAATAGTGGGAAAGAGTCCTGTGGGTTATTGTGAGATGTGCTGAATGTGGTGGATGAATGGGATATGTGGGTGGAAACACCTGTGTTGTGTTTGACAACCTTGTTGTGAAAAATTGCAATCATATGCACCTGTCAAACAGGTGTGGAAAAATTGGTGTTTTGGTGTCGGTGCCACCTTCACACTGTAACCCTATAAGAATGAAAGCAAGAATTGGCCTTGCTGTAAAAAAATTAAATTTGATGCAGCCGTCAAACAGGTGCTAAAAAATGTTTTTTGGGTGTCTGTGGTGCCTTTACACCGTAACCCTATAGAGGTACTCTTGATTATAGCAAGAATTGGCCTTGCTGTCAAAAATTGCGTGGGGAGAAAAATCCTAGCCAGCCTGAGACTGTCGTTGTGCCATACTCACACAGGTACTTGTTGACGGCCCTCTGCTACTGCAGCATTGTCAAAGTTGAGTTCCAACTGGTGGGCATGTCACAAATCAGGCGGTTTACAGGCAGGTGGAAACCTGGGGATCCTGCTAGAGAATATGCCAATGTTTCCCCAGGATTCCCCTCAGTTCCTGGTGCTGTGTGGAAAACTGTGTGATGAACTTGACAGTTTGATGTTGTGGACTTGTAGTAGATTTATATAGTAAGGATTGCCTGTCCTGCTCTAAGGCTTTATTATATGCTTTACGTAGGAGAGTCCTGCTATATCCTCGATGCAGGAGTCTCGCCCGCAAGTTCGCTGCTTGTTTATAGAAATCTTCAATCCGTGTACAATTCCTTCTAAGCCTGACATATTGTGCATAAGGGATACTCCTTATGAGTGCGGGAGGATGGGAGCTCCTCGCGTGCAGGACTGTGTTGCCTGCTGTTTGTTTCCGATAGAGATCCGTGGCCAGGCACTGGTCCTGGTCCACGGAGATTTCTAGGTCAAGAAAATTGACCTTAAAGGAATCATATGACAGTGTAAAGGTCAGGTTGAAGGGATTAGTGTTAATATCATGCACAAATTCAATAAGTTACTGTTCTGGACCTGTCCAGACAATAAAAATATTGTCTATATATCTGTACCAGCATTATATATGTTGCATATGTCCCTCCAATCTTTCCAACTGCCATATGTCCCTTTCCCACCCCCCGGTACAGGTTCGCATAGGCCGGGGCACAGCATGTGCCCATGGCCACGCCTTGTACCTGGAGGTATTGGGTACCATTGAAAGTGAACCAGTTATGGGTCAGAATAAAATACAACAGTTCCAACAAGAATTTGTTAAAGTTCCAATGAGTATTGGGTTCCTCCATTAGAAATGAATGAACCATCTCAATTCCCCTGTCATGGGGGATACTAGAGTAGAGTGTCTCAACGTCGAGGGTGGCCAGATAAGCTCCCGGTGGGATCTGGCGACCCTCGACGTGTTTGAGCAAGTCCAGTGTGTCCCTCACATAAGAAGGTAGCCTGATGACGTGTTTCATAAGGAAAAAGTCCACAAATCTGATTGCGTTTTCACACAGAGCACCAATCCCTGAGATAATGGGCCTCCCTGGTGGGTCCTGCAGGCTCTTATGTACTTTAGGTAGCGTGTAGAACGTTGCCTCTCGTGGGAATGGGGTATTAAGATAATCATATGTTTCTTTATCTATTAGAGCTTTGGTATATGCTGCTCCTAGGAGTTCTTTAAACTGGTTATTAAAGTGAGTGGGTTGTTGGGGGCTTATGATGGTATACCATTTGTTATTTGACAAGATCCGTTCACACATCCGTTCATAATTATGAGCTGTCAGTAGAACTATGTTTCCTCCCTTATCAGACGCCGTGATAATAACATCGGCCTTCTGTTTAAGCGATTGTAGGCCAATCTCTGGAAGGGTGTGAGATTTTGTCTACTGTTCTGATTAAAGTTAGAACCCTTGATCTCGCTAATGACTGCTGTAAGAAACGCCCAAATGTGTGGGTTAGTAGATAGGTCGGGAAACCGCTGTGATTTATTTTTAAATTTTTTGGAGATATAATTCTCTTCCCCTACTTCGTCCTGAGACGCTAGTGTGGGAGTTTGTTCTGATTTATTCTCCTCCAATAGGAAAATTAGATCTCGCAGTATTCGAAAGTCTTGCATGGTAAGGTCCTTCATACTTTCAGTGAATTCTTTATCTTGCCTGGCCCTAACTCTGTCCGGATCATACATGTATTTATATGTAAGGTTCCGACAAAATAGGTATAGGTCCTTAATTGTTTGGCATTTGTCAATGTTATTAGAAGGACAAAAACTTAGGCCCAGCTGTAGCACCCGAGTTTCCTCTCGGGACAGTGAATATGGGGTAAGATTAATAATACTTAGATCTTTTAGACACTGTTCGGGGATAGAACTGATCCCTGATCTGGTTCCCCTATTGGAGTTGTTACTCGAGTGATATGTGGATCCATAGTTCCCTGCCTCCCTGGGTTGGGGGGCTGGGTCCCTGGTAAAATGCCATTCATTCCCCAGGTCTTAATGAGATTTGTTCATACAAATCGTTCCTATAAATCATAGGTTAATACTAAAAAACAAAAAAATCGGGTCCTCTGTTCATATTTTCAACAAAATTTCCCTACAAATTAAAGATCCATCTATAGTGGTAATCATACATAATATCTGTAAGTACATGTTTGTAACAATATTGTAAGCATCACTTGTTACTTTGTTATACTTTTGACTGCTTTATGTGAATGGCTGTATTGTGTTTATGGACTCTCTGTATGCTGCCCTGGGTACGTTTTCGGTTTCTACCCCTCTTTGTCCACTTGATGGCAGACTACCTGCCCAGATTCAACTGCCGGTCACCATGCTCGTCGGCCAGTAGGAGGGATCTGGTGCAGGTTACACAGATGTGCGGCACAAAGCACCGCACAGGATTGGGCCCTGCCGCCTCCCTGTGGAGGTGGCCTGGGGTTTCTCTGGGCGGCGCCCTTGGATCCCATCTGGGATCCCAGGTTCACTCGGCTCCCCTCTTGACATGCGCGGCCCCCCTGGTGGCGCGCGTGCGAGAGATGTAGCCGCTTGCCGGGTCGTTGGCGTCGTGGATAGGGAGGGGGGCGGCCCTCTTCCCCGCCGACGTCACGATCGGCGCGGGGTAGGTGGGCGGCCCCCTCCCCCACTGACGTCACGACCGGGACGTATATTTGGGCGCGCAGACAGTCGGGCGGCACACGCTCGTGTCGGACGCTCGCATTACCTACAGTTCCCAAATCCAACAACAGAACGCTGTAAGTATGACGCCAGTGCAATGGGGATGGTTGGATGGGTACTTGGCGGGTTCTTCCACCTTCAAATCCCATACCAGGTCCCCAGTTTGTAAACGGGAAGATTACTGTGTGCACTGTATGGGTTAATATATCATACTATGTCCTACTCTTAGATATCTGGATGCATCAGATAGCCGATATTGGAGGCATTTTGGGGCTTCAACTCAACCCCTTGCGGGTCTGATCTTGGATGGGCACCCCTATTCATGTCAACAAACAACTTCCAGGTATTATAAGTGGAGGATACAGTCTTTTGTCTGAGCATATCATTGTTTACATGCCTTGGGTGGACACCCCCCTTTCTGTGGGAGACGCCCTGGCTAGTATTACCAAATGCGCACGCATTTTACTACTGTACTCTTTACCCCTAGAATCTATATGTGTGAGCAATACGTCCACACATCTGTTGTCGGAAGTGGAGGTCCTGAGGGGAACTGGTGGAGCTGATGCGCCCCTTTGGGCAGTGTACTTTGTTTGAGTGAGTCCTTATTATGAAATATTGAGGTTTTTTGGATATTTATGACCATGAAAATACCTAAATTGTATTATGTGTATTTCAGATGTCTTTGAAGATCAAGTTTCCATACCCTGTATCTTCTGAGGAAGCGTTGAGATACAAAACGCGAAACATGTAAAGATTGAGCTTCACTGCATGACTGTGGGCGTTGGCTTATTGTACCAAATGTGACTCTAGAGCTCGAACTAGGGCCTGATTGTATAATATTGGTACTGTTGAAGTTGATAGCAACATTCCAGATATGGTGTGTCACAATCTAGGAGGGCCACTGTGGAATACTGGTATTCGGATGCCAGTTATATTATTGTAGCTAGCCTAACCCACTATCATGCAGCAACTCAAAAGGGTTGGAAACGTAATGTAATTGTCTTTTATGATTCCTTTTTAAGATATGAATAATACAATTAATAATTTTTATATACAATATACTTATGGTGGTTTCTTATGGTACCAGTAAAGTCCCAAAAAACATTTCCCCAATGACTCTTCACTGCTATACTATTTTGGACAGCTATTTTTATCTAAGAGAAATTCCCAAAACATGGCCTGTTGGGGGTACTTGAGGACAGGGTTGAGAACCACTGCCCTAGACACACCAGCTGAAGCACTGAATGGCACCTTTTAGCCTGACTCATTGAATAGCTCTTTGAATGTTTAGGTGTACTTGAGGTTCATAAGACAATTCAGCAGAGGAGGGCATGGAGGAGGAGGGGGAACACATGTCGCATCACCACCAGCTGTATGGAGCCATGGGGGCACTACAAGCTGCAGCAGTGAGCCCCGTCCTGCATCCTTCTGAGTTGCAAGCAGTTACCCAGTGTGCTGTGAACAAAATATATCATCACCGCCCATGCTTGCTGGACCATATGTCAGCAGTAATGTGGACTTTGCAGCTGACTGCCTTGCCCAACAATGTCACAACATTGCCTTCCATGCGATGGTAGACAGATGGAATGGCCTTACATGAAAGAAATAGTGACTGGGAACCTGCCATTGTAGTACAGCACTTTCTTCAAATTCAAAGGCGAAGGGAGCAGAATCCACCAGGCTGAAAGGCAGAAGTTGGAGAGCCAGCAGCTTTGACAAGCTTTCAATCAGACTCTGGGCATGTGGGTGGCAAGGACTGTATATTTTTTTCTGCTGAAGCAGATGGGGCAGAGAAATTTGCCAGCTATAGTCTACAGCTGGTGGTATGCTGCTGGTACATGTGCTGCAAGGACCTGGGAGATTGTGCACTATATCATCCCTGTCAGTGGAGGCTGCTGAGAGGTCACTCATTAGGTATAGCAGGGGCAGACCGAGGTGAGTAAGGAGGAGGTGGGCAGATCTGGGCCCCTTTTGTGTGACTTTTAGGTGCTCTTGCTAATGGGCTGAGTGGTGGGAGGTTAAATGTCTTGTCAAACATGTGATACCCAAATTGCTGATGTTTTCGCTGTTTGATGTGCTCGAGACAAACTTTGCAAATAGCAACAGTGCAATCATCTGCACATGTACTAAAAAAGGCCCAGACAGCTGAGCTGTGGGAAGTGGGCCGGAAGATAACAGCTCCACAATGTGATGGAATGGGGTGGCTGCTCTCTAGTCTTCCATGATGGCTGCCTACTTGGAGTTGTGCCTCACCCTCACTTTCCTCCTCTGCTTTATCTGGCACCCAAGTTGCATCATTGACCTCATCATTATTATCATCATCATCTCTTCCATCCTCATTACCACTGGAGGCAACTTGTCAATACGCCGCGGCTGGGGGAACATGACTGCCAATTTGTGTAACAGTGTTCTCCCTTCTCTGTAGGCTCATGATCCTGCCTTCCTCAACCTCAGAACCAACATCTAAATTGAGTAATGGCTGTGCATCGTCAAGGAGCAAATGGCTGATGCTGTGTTAAAATAACTCAGCTGACTCCTCCATGGCTGATGCTGGGGCTATGGCAGGAATAGCTGTGGACAAGGAGGCCGGTCTAGCCACTCTGGCAGCTGCAGGGGACTGCATACTAGTCTCTGCTTGGGTGACGGAGGATGAGGGTGATTTAGTAAACCAGTCCACCACCTCCTCTGCATGCTGTGGCTGGATAGCACGGGCAACACCACTAAACAGAGGAAATTATGCACTGCCTGAGGACTGACCACGTCCCGCTTTGCCTGTGGACAAATATGCTGCTGGACCCCTTACAGTGCCATGGGAATGTCTGCCTCTTCTTGTTGTACTCCCAGACATGATAGGGGAGTGGGGGATGCTTATTAACCAAATGTAATAAAGATGTGTAACTGTTTACATGGATGCACTTTAAGCAATGGAAAGTGGTGTTTGGTGCACTTTAATTTGTGTACTCACTACACAGACACACTCCACAGGTACACTACAATATACTGCGTCGAACGTGCAGTAACACACAGAACTATATGGCGTCAAACTTGTAGTACCGCAATGAAATATATGGTGTTAAACTTGCAGTAACGCACAGAACTATATAGCGTTAAGCTTGCAGTAATGTAATGAAATATATGGCTTTAAACTTACAGTAACGCAATGAGCTATACAGCGTTAAACTTGCAGTAACGCACAGATCTATATAGAAAAAGAAAAAATATGTTCCGCGCCAACGGATATAAATATGCTCTGAGAGCTGCTGCCTTCCACCAGACTTCCCAGGAATGGGTAGTTTAGGTAATATAATGGTATTAAGGTGGTATTGGCGCTGCTCTCTTTATATTCAAATTGCTTAATATTTAGTGTCGGTAAGAAATTTCCAGCGTGCTGGTGGATTTTCTAAATGTGTGAAATTCTACGAATGAAAAACTCTCTCATACAGCTATAGTTGAGGTAACAAGTATAGGTTGGGACTCAAGGTATGTGTTTGTGTGTGTGGGCTTGTTTATATCAAATGTGCAAACAACGTAAAATCAATCATATAAGCAAGTGCTGTGTTTTAAAATTAAATAACTTAACGTACATGTGTCACATGAAAAGCGTACAAAACTGTAAAAACGAAAGTGATCTTATTAAAGGTGCTTCGTGCTTAGTGATGGCAGAAAATAAATGAATCGTACATATAATTAAAAGAATTAATGAATGAAAAATAAATATAAAGTCCAACTCGATATGAAAATGTTCAAAAAACTTTTTCCATGTGCAAAAGTTCAGGTAAATTTATAACAAAGGTGACTTTCCAAGTATGATCTTCTAATAGATTTCAAGTGGTGCTCATTTAAAGTGATCTGTGGTAAAATTTCCTCAGCGGTGTATCAGGTGCTCCCCTTCTGACCCTGAGTGCCTGCTTACCGGAAAAACGTTCCCCACTCAAGGGGTTCACGTTTTGGGAGAATTACACAGCTCCCCCTGTGTTCTCTGGAAGTGGCGTTCCTCCCGCTCACTGTGCTCCTGGTCAGTGTGTTCCTGGTCTCCGGGCCTCCTTTCCTTTCTCCGTATCTCAAGGTTTACACCATATAAAAAAATTTAAAAAACTCGATCTTGTGCAGTATTGTCTATTTATTAGGCTAAAAAACTGTCAGCGTAAATAATAAAAACAATTTGGTAAAATACAGCTGCAAGTTCCCTATGTGGAGACGCCGTGCCTCCTGCGTACTCCTGGAAACTAAAAAACCGGAAGTGACGTTAGTGACGCCTTAGCTCCGCCCTACGCGTTTCGTCATTGGACGTCTACAGGAGCAGTGCCTGTCACTGTATGCTTCCGGTCTTAAATACTCAAAAAATGTCTCCGCTATTGTGAGCGGCCATGTTTATGGTGGATTTTATTCCAAATCTTATAAAAACATGTGTTTTGGGTATGGATGAATATAAATAAAAAGATAACAAAAAGAATTCCAAAACTCAAAGTGGGACCCAAATAAATGGTGGTATCATTTTTATTTGCAGATGTTGTTTCCATTTGGGGAATGGCAAGAGGCATGTAGCCTTTTCTTGTAACTATTGTATAGGTCATATAGAGGCATTATGCATATCTATTCATCATATATTGTAAGAATTCTAAGGATTAGACATAGGTATGTATCAAATAAAATAGAATCATGGTAAAATCAAGACCACATGTGAATCGCAAACAAGGAAACCTACGAAATATAAAATGTAAAAAAGAGGAAGCATAGTAAAGAACCATAGTGAGGGGTCAGAGTAAAATTCGAGTAAAAATACGAGTAAAAATCCGAAGAGGGACTGGCTACTGTCCAAAGGATAATCAGTGAGATATACTACAGTATAATATAATCTAGACCAGTGTATAGTGGCCACCTACTATATGTAAAACGAATGCTTCGTTTTTTGCACTCCCCATAGGGACTGTTTATTAAAGCCCCTTTACAAAGTTTTTAATTCGGAATTTATAAAAAAGTATATTATTTTTACTAAACCAAAATTTTACCTCCCCTCACTAAAGTGTTTTACCTCCCACGTACCACTTTGACTTTTTTGGCTTTTTTCACCCTATATTTATGTTCAGTCACTACTACTACTACTATTTTTATCCTTTATAATATATCCTTCACAGGAACACAGAATTAATAATATATCACGGGCATACACAAGGCTGACATTGGGTACTGTACAATTATACTGTGTATTTTGTGACAATACGAAAATGTAAGGGGGCACGCTCCCTTCCTCTATAATTTATCCTTTTTTGCACTCCCCGTGAACTATGATTATGTCACACACCACCCGCACTCAATAAGCACTTTCATCTTTTCATAGCTTTTATATAAAGTTTTTTGTATTTCATCTTTAATGGCAAAAACTAGCGTATGCTATATGCGCTTGGATCTCCTTCCTGTCCTCTTCCCGTTTTATCAATAACACACTCTCGATAATTTTGCATCACCCTTCGATCTCCTAAACAATACTATCTCACTTTTCCGTTACATACAGCACATTTAACTAATTTATCCCACCATAAAGATGGCGGCGGTCACCTTTAGGAAGCGAATAATACAATACCGCCCCCTCACAGTGGGTATATAAGGATGACGGAGCACCAAGATGGCCACCGCTTCCGACGACGTCCTATGATGAAACGCGTTAGACGGGGCCAGTACGCACGTCCGTCACGTTTTTTTGACATCACTTCCGGGTTCAGTGGTTCAGCGCTCTGCACCGCAAAC
>BLSH010538983.1:201409-211949 GCA_018402905.1 Glandirana rugosa
GCTAAAGACGACGAGGCAAGTAGACATAAACTGGGCCGAACAGACTGCAAAGAGGACGGACGGGACGTAGGTCGACAGGCGACAGGTCACGACACGTAGGTCGAGGTCACTAGTGATTAGATGACACCGACAGGTCAGAGGTCGACAGACGGGTGTAGGTCGAGGCCACTAGTGAATAGATGACGATGACAAGGTCAAGGCCGACAGACGATAGATCACGAATTTTATAGTCAAGTAGTGAACTTCGTACCTAAAGTGCATAAGATTAACTATAAGAAACATTGCTAGTACAACAACCATCATCTGGTAAGCCTCCACCCATTTCTCTTTTTACAACATGATCGTTACAAAGAATATCAATTAGAATACGTGAAATCCATGCTTCAAGTGATGAACTGATATTTTAAGCACTAGATAGCAGACAGCCGGAACTGGAACAGTAGCAGTAGATAAGTGATCACCGGAGCTGGATGTGGGCAGACAGCTGGAGACTGGACAGCCACAGTAGATTAGT
Organism: Glandirana rugosa; assembly: GCA_018402905.1. Taxonomy (NCBI): domain Eukaryota; kingdom Metazoa; phylum Chordata; class Amphibia; order Anura; family Ranidae; genus Glandirana; species Glandirana rugosa. Next base: position 201,924 of record BLSH010538983.1, read on the forward strand.
GATCACTGGAGCTGGATGCACAGCACTGGACAGCGGACAGCTGGATGCAGGGCAGGCAGGAGAAACGTCAGACAAGCCGGGTCAAATACAGATGAACGGAGCAGCAGAAATCGGTAGGCAAAGAATGGTCAGAGGGCAAGCTGGGTTCGGCAATGGGTATCAAGCAGGCAGGTAAGCAGGGTCCAAAACAAGCCGGGTCAGGGTAGGAGAAGGCAGAGTGGTCCAAACAAGCCTGGTCAATCAGGTAACAGATCAGGTACCAAATAACAGGCAAGCAGGTACAGGTACTGACAAGCTGCAGATCAGACAGCACTTCAGCCAAAATCTGACTTCCTTATAAAGGCCCATGTGATGTGCTGACAGATGCTGGGTCCTAGAGCCCTCCTGCTCTAAAGGATTCTGGGTCCTAGAGTCCTCCTGCTATTGGTGCCCTAACAACACCCCTGCGCATGCGTACATGTGCACACCTCCGAACGGTTGTGGGAACCTTCATTTGAATCCATGCGCAATCTCAACGCCAGGTTCCCAGGAGTTGTCTTCAGGCCCATAACCCTTCCACTTGATCAAGAATTGGGTCTGACCTCGTCTCTTCCTGCAGTCCAGGATAGCCTGAACCTCATATTCTTCGTTTCCATCAATGAGGACCGGCTCTGGTGGTCTAGACCTTCTATCAGGGAAGGGATCAGTCACAGTAGGCTTCAATAAGGCAACATGAAAGACAGGGTGAATCTTTAAGGAGTCAGGTACCTCATTCATAACTCTTTTCACCGAGAAGGGGCCAATGAATTTGGGTGCCGGTTTCTTGGAGGGGCAGGCCGCTGTAGAAAGCCATACCCGATCACCAGGCTGCAATATCAGCTCCCCTCTTCTCTTCCTGTCCAAAGTCCTTTTGTTGTCTGCCTGTGCCTTGGCTATTGCTTCCTGAAGAACCTTGTTGTTTTGACTTAAGAAGTCTGCTGTACTCTTAACTGCTGGAACTGTAGATTCAGGGATGATATCAGGCAGGAACAATAGATTAAAGCCATAATTTGCAAAAAATGGGGATTGCCCCATGACCGAATGACTGGCATTGTTGTAGGCAAACTCCGCAAGTGGCTGTAAAGATACCCAATCATCCTGGGAGAAGTATGTAAAAACAGCAGAGGTACTGCTCCAGAGTTTGATTAGTGCGTTCCGTCTCCTCATTGGTCTGTGGATGGTAGGCCAAAGAAAATACCAGCTTAATCTGTAGTAATTCACATAGGGCTTTCCAGAAGCGTGAAGTGAACTGGACCCCACGATCTGACACGATGTTTGCAGGTACTCTGTTAAACTTCACAATCTCCTTAATGAAGATTCGGGCAGTCTCCACAGCCGACAAAGTGTTCAAGGGTAGGAAGTGAGCCATTTTAGACTGATGATCAATAACCACAAATATGGCTGTGCAACCTTCGGAAGGTGGTAATTCAACAACAAAGTCCTTGGAGATCATCTGCCAGGGCCTGTCAGGGATGGGCAAAGGCTTGAGTAGGCCCCATGTTTGGCTTCTAGCTGTCTTGTTCTGGATACAGACAGGACTTTACGTTTTTCCTGCAAAAGTCCTCCAACTTAGGCCACCAGAAAGTTCGCTGCACCAGTTCTGTGGTTTTATGGATGCCGAAGTGACCTGCCAGGGGATGATCATGCAGGTTCTTCAGGACTAATACCTGAACATCCTCCGGCACAAAGATCCGATCCCCTCTCCATAGCGGACTATCCTAGCTAATGAGGGTTGACCCGGCAGGACTGGAGTGGGTCATGGAAGCCTGTTTAATCTGTGACAGGAGATGCGCTTGCAAAAGAAGGAAGTTACCTGCTGGCAGGATGGTATCAGGAGCAGAGGAGTCTTTAGGGCCATCAAACCTCCGGGATAAGGCATCAAGCTTGGAATTTCTGTGACCCGGGACGGTATGTAATGTGGAAGTCAAAGCCAGAAAAGAACAAGGCCCATCTGGCTTGTCGTGGTCTCAAATGTCTGGCTGTACATATATATATATATATATATATATATATATATATATATATATATATATATATTATTTTCAAGATTCTTATGATCAATGTAAATAAGAAGAATCCGATGGGTTGCGCCCTCCAACAGATACCTCCACTATTCCAAGGCAGCTTTGATGGCCAAGAGTTCTCGATCTCCGACATCATAGTTCTTTTTGGCCGGAGAGAGCTTCCGTGAAAAGAATTCCACAGGATGTAGTGTGTCCTTGATGCCCTACCGCTGGGATATGACTGCCCCCACTGCGATTTCGGAAGCATCAACCTCCAAGACATAGGGCAGTGCAGGATCTGGGTGACTCAAAATTGGGGCAGAAGTGAAGCATCTCTTCAGCTTTTCAAAAGCCTCTTGGGCTTTGGAGTTCCAGCAGAAGTGTGAGTTTTGCTTGGTCAGCTGCATAATGGGAGAAATAATGGTGGAAAATTCCTTGATGAACTTCCTATAAAAGTTTGCAAACCCCACAAAGTGCTGTACCTCCTTTTTGTCTGTGAGAACAGGCCAATCGATTACCGCAGACACCTTCTGTGGGTCCATTTCAACTCCCGTTGGTGAAATAATCAAAACCAGAAATTGTATGCTCTCCCTCTCGAACTCACACTTTTCTTGTTTAGCAAACAGTCTGTGTTGACAAAGTTTCTTCAGCACTTGATTGACATGCACATGATGCTAGTCCAGGGACCCGGAGAAAATCAGAATGTTATCTAGATACACAATGACAAAAAATGTCCAAAAAGTCTCTGAATACATCATTGATGAAATGTTGGAAGGTGGCCGGGGCATTGCAAAGCCCAAAGGGCATTACCAAATATTCAAAATGTCCGAACCTGGTGAAAAATGCGGTTTTCCATTCATCCCCCTCTGATGCGCACCAGGTTGTAGGCCCCCCTCAAATACAGTTTGGTGAAAATGCGGGCAGATCTCAGTTTCTGGAATAACTCGGTCATCAGAGGCAGGGGATAACGATTTTTAATCGTTATTTTATTCAGTTCACAATAGTCCACATATGGCCTGAGTGATTGATCTTTCTTGGTGACAAAGAAAATACCCGCTCCGGCAGGGGATTTGGAAGGACGAATGAAACCCTTCAAGATTTTCATCTATATAGTCCTTTAGTGCCCCTTGTTCCCATTCAGTTAGTGGAAAGATATGTCCGAACAGAATCTTGGCCCCCGGGAGAAGATCGGGCAGTCATATGGATGATGAGGGGGAAGCGTGTCCGCCCCTTGCTTGCTGAACACGTCCAGGAATGGATGATAAGGTTCAGGTACCAACTGCCGGGTCTGCGGGTCCATGTTAAGGCATAGTAATGCTGGAGGGGCATCAGAAGTGCTGGAGGTGCAATGTCTTGACAGTATGGTGAAGAGAATTTGACTTTACCGGTAGTCCAGTTGATATGTGGATCATGGGCTTGCAGCCAAGGAAGACCCAAAATAACTGGAAAAAGTGGAGAGGAGATGGCGTCCAGGCTCAACAGTTCCTCATGACAGGCAGATCTGACGGGCAACAAGGGGGTTTCCTGGGTGACCAGTCCAGACTTGATATGCGACCCGTCAACGAGGTAGACAGAAAGGCCATGTGACTTAGGTTGCAAGGGAATGCTGTGCTGATGGGCAAACTGTAGCTCAATAAAACAGCTCCAAGTTCCGCAGTCAATAATGGCACTGACTTGGAGGGTTCTTCCCGGCAGCTGAAACGAGAGGGGTAGAGCGATGTGAGCGGCATTGGCAGACAAAGTTGACAGGTTGGTAGGTGCACTTACGGGTCTTGGCGGGGCAGCAGCGAACATAATGACCCGGCTCTCCGCAGTACATGCACAAGTTGTTCTGCCGGCGTCTGAGTCGCTCTTCAGAGGTCAGCGTAGGTTGCATCAGCCCCAATTGCATGATCTCAGGTTCTGGGGTGCTGGGAACCGGCATGGCAAGTGCTGGACTGGAGGAGGCATGGATAGGAACTCTGGGCAGCGTCCAGGTAGGTCTGTGAGGTTGTGCAGCTATCTTGGCTCATCGCTCACGGAGCAGCCGGTCAATTTGACTAGACAGAGTAATCAGTTCTTCCAGAGTGTTGCAGGTTCCCACTCTAGCAAGCTCCTCCTTAAATCCATCAGAGAGCCCCATTCGAAACTGATGTCGCAGAACTGCATCATGCCACTGGGTGTCTGCGCTCCAGCGTTTGAAGTCTGCAGCCTAGTCCTCGGCCGCTCTGCAGCCTTTCTGGAGCGCATGCAGGTCAGCTTCTGTGGGGGTGGTACGCTGACAGGGTCTGTACTTGTACATGACTTTCCTCCAATAGCCTATAGGCCCAGGACTGTGGTTCTCCCTGAAGCAGGGTGATGACATACCCCACTTTGGTCACTTCCAGGGAAAAGGTTCGTGGTTGCAGGGTGAAAATCAGCTAGCAGGCATTACGGAAGGCACAAAACTTAGTTCAGTCCCCAGAGAATCTTTCAGGCATGGGGACCCTGGGTTCAGGAGGCAGCATGACCACAGAAGGACTGGCACTGGCCAGAGTGGAGACGACTGGAGCTGCAGAGGTGGATGCCATGCTGGGTGCAGGTGAAGGGGTCTGGACTTGTGCCTCCAGTCTGGTGTAGCCTTCTTGCAAGGACCTGACGGCTTGAGTAAGTACAGCAAGGTGCTGGCAGATCTCCATGGAAGTGGTTCCTCCCGCAGGCTCAGACATGGCTGTCTGATACTGTAATGAACCACGTACTTGAGAGTAGAGCCTGTCTCTGGTAGAAGGAGATCTCTCATACAGCCCCAACTCAGAGCCCACTGGAATGGAGACAGTGGTCTCGTGAGTACAGTGAGGTAGGAGTGCCTCTGGCAAGCAGCTGAAGACTGGATACTGGACGCTGGAAGTGGGGCTGGAAGCACTAGACAGCAGACAGCCGGAACTGGAACAGCAGCAGTAGATAAGTGATCACCAGAGCTGGATGCAGGCAGACAGCTGGAGACTGGACAGCCACAGTAGATTATTGATCACTGGAGCTGGATGCACAGCACTGGACAGCGGACAGCTAGATACAGGGCAGGCGGGAGAAACGTCAGACAAGCCGGGTCAAATACAGATGAACGGAGCAGCAGAATCGGTAGGCAAAGAACGGTCAGAGGGCAAGCTGGGTTCGGCAATGGGTATCAAGCAGGCAGAAGTAAGCAGGGTCCAAAACAAGCCGGGTCAGGGTAGGAGAAGGCAGAGTGGTCCAAACACGCAGATTCAATCAGGTAACGGATCAGGTAGCAGATAACAGGCAAGCAGGTACAGGTACTGACAACCTGCAGATCAGACAGCACATCAGCCAAAGTCTGACTTCCTTATAAAGGCCCATGTGATGTGCTGACAGATGCTGGTACCTAGAGCCCTCCTGCTCTGACAGATTCTGGGTCCTAGAGTCCTCCTGCTATTGGTGCCCTGACAACATCCCTGCTCATGCGTACATGTGCACGCCTCCGAGCAGTCGTGGGAACCTTCGTTTGAATCCGTGGATCGCAACGCTCATCTGGATCCCTGACAGCTGCTGCAACAATCAGTTTGTATAACCAAAGCATTTCTGCACAAACTGTCAGAAACCATCTTAGGGAAGCTCATCTGTATGCTCGTCATCCTCATTGGGGACTTGACCTGACTGCAGTTCGTCGTCATAACCAACTTGAGTGAGCAAATGCTCACATTTGATGGTGTCTGGCACTTTGGAGATGTGTTCTCTTCACTTCATTGGGGGTCGAGTGGTCCATGGTGGCGGTGGGGTTATGATATAGGCAGGCGTATGCTATGGACAAAAAACACAGGTGCATTTTATTGATGGCATTTCGAATGCACAGAGATACCATGACAAGATCCTGAGGCCCATTGTCATGCCATTTATCCATGACCACCACCTCATGTTGCAGCATGATAATGCATGGTCCCATGTTTCAAGGATTTGTACACAATTTCTGGAAGCTGAAAACATCCCCGTTCTTGCATGGCCAGCATACTCACCAGACATGCCACCCATTGAGCATCTTTGGGTTGCTCTGTATCAGCGTATTCGCCAGTGTGTTCCAGTTCCTGCCAATATCCAGCAATTTCGCACAGCCATTGAAGAGGAATGGATCAACATTCCACAGGCCACAATCAAAAACCTGATCAACTCTATGTGAAGGAGATGTGCTGCACCGTGTGAGGCAAATGGTGGTCACACCAGATACTAACTGGTTTTCGGACCCCCCCTCCCGCCCAATACAGTAAAACTGCATATTTTAGAGTGGCTTTTTATTATGACCAGCCTAAGGCACACCTGTGCAATAATCATGCTGTCTAATCAGTATCTTGATATGCCACACCTGTGAGGTGGATGGATTATCTCAGCAAAGGAGAAGTGCTCACTGATAGAGTTGAGCGGACACCTGGATGTTCAGGTTTGGCTGGTTCAGCCGAACTTCACGAAAAAGTTTGAGTTTGACCCCGAACTTGACCCCAAACCCCATTGAAGTCAATGGTGACCCAAACTTTTGGGCATTAAAATGGCTCTAAGTCCGGGAAAGGGCTAGAGGGATGCAAATGGAAGCAAAATGGGAGTAAGAGTAGGACAAGTTATTATTTGGATAAACCTCCCGCCACTCACTATGATTAATAAATACAGGTTATATTAAGTGTATAAAAGGTGATACCCAGCCAAAATGATGTGCATATGTGATCAAGGGGTTGTTGCAATACCTGATATCTATCACAGAATATATAAGTCGTTAAAAACGATTGATATTGCGCAGCCTAACGCACATAAACCTCTAATGTAAACATGACATAAAGTGCAAAAAAATCTCTCTCTCAATCGTAACGAACACTAGTGCATTACATATATAGCAATAAACTATTAAAAGTGCTTGATGTGGAACAGAGCCATATGGCGACAAGTGTCCTTCAAAAATATATCAATATGGTGACTATGGTACAATTTCACTGGTGAAATTCACAATAAATATTTCTGCAAGATGCGGTTTCAAAAACCAGTGCCTAAGTGCAGTCAGTGCAATATGTGCAATATGTGCTTCCAATTTATAAAAACTAAAGTGCTTCACTCGTGCAGTTCCAGCCAGTTTTGGTTGGAGTTCGTGGCACACCACCAAAAGGACTGTTGGGAAGATGTTGTGGTCCCCGTCCCGTGCTCACAGAACTCTCACCTCCAAATAGAGGAAAAAACGCCCATATATAATTACTCCACTCCTATTGGGATGACTTCTCCTTTAAGACCCGTCCTCTCTCCTCCTTTTTCCCCTTGTTTAATATGGATAGCTTCCACCAATATTCCGTTCAATCATATAAAGAACCGGTAGAGATAAAAATACAAACTCCCATAGTGTAGCATGTAAAGATCAGATAGATGGTTTATTCTGGCAGACTGCCTACTTACATTAATGTAAAATAATCAATGTAGTGAGAATACACAGCGGCTCTCTGCCTCTTACTATGCTCCACACTATGTGTCCAGTAATGTTCGTCCTCCAGTTACGTCACGTGACTTCACCCTGAAGTGTAGGACAAGTTCCCTGCAAACAAATGTGGATAGGGAAATAACTTAAAATCACATAAAAAAATAAAAATGGAGGAGGAGGTTGAGAAGGCGGTGACCATGGTGGTGTAGGTGGAAGTGGCGATGGAGGAGGAGGTAGCCAACACTGTTTTTTGTTTGTTTGTTTTTTTTTTCTAATTGGGGTAGCCCCCGAAATATTGAGACATACACAAAAAAAAAAAAGGGATCACTATCTGCAGACAAACCCAGAGATTTTCTAGCACAGGTTCACTTTTTCAATATAAAATGTACCATGGTTTATTTTTCATGCTTCTCCTGTTACAAATTCCAATAAAGACTTATGTTCTATTTAAAAAAAATATATATATGAATAAGTTCACTTAAGTATACCAATGGCTGTGTGAGGCCGGTATAAATGTCTATTATGCACAAGGTACAGACAAGTCTTGTGGGATCCATGCCTGGTTTATTTTAATAAACGTTAGCTTGTCCATGTTGGCTGTGGACAGGCGGCTGCGCTTGTCTGTGATAATGCCCCCTGTTGTGCTAAACACACGTTCAGATAATACACTGGCTGCAGGGCAGGCCAGCACCTCCAAGGCATAAAGGGCAAGCTCAGGCCATGTGCCCAATTTGGAGACACAGAAGTTGAATGGGGCAGACCCATCAGTCAGTACGTGTACACATAATGTTCCACCACGTTGATGAAATGCTGCCTCCTGTTAAGACGTTGTCTATCAGCTGGTGGTGCTGTTTGTTGTGGCGTGCTGCTGACAAAGCTTTTCCACATTTCGGCCATGCTAACCCTGCCTTCTGAGGTGCTGGCGGTGCCACAGCTGCATTGGCAACCTCTTCCTCCTCTGCCTTCACCTTGTGCTTCCACTGAGCCTCCGGTGTCATTTGGGAATGCTCCCAGCAGCACGTCTACCAGTGTGCACTTGTAGTTGCTCATCTTCCGATCACGCTCCAGTGAGGGAATTAAGGACGGTACATTGTCCTTGTAATGGGGATCCAGCAGGGTGGCCACCCAGTAATCAGCACAAGTTACAATGTGGGCAACTCGGCTGTCGTTGCCCAGGCACTGCAACATGTAGTCGCTCATGTGTGCCAGGCTGCCCAGAGGCAAAGACAATCTGTCCTCTGTGGGAGGTGCATCTGTGTCCTCCGTAAACCCTCAGCCATGCTCCAGTGATGCCCACGAGCTGCGTTGGGTGCCACCCTGCTGTGAACACGATTCCTCCTCCTCATTCTACAGAACTGTGCCCTGGCTTGAAAATTTTTTACCTGGCCTATGCTGGTGCAGGAACCCACCCTCCGAGCCACTTGTGAATGACTGGCCTGATAACCGTGGAAATGACCCCTCTTCCTCCTGTGCCACATCCTCTTTCATCATCCCCCGAAGTGTTTTTCAAGGAGACATAGAAGGGGGATAGTAACGCTGAGAACAGCATCATCATCACTGGCCATGTTGGAGTACTTAAAACACTACAATATGGTACACAGGTCTCGCATGGAGGCCCACTCGTTGGTGGTGAAGTGGTGCTGTTCCGCAGAGCGACTGACCCGTGCGTGCTCCACTATTGCCTGCTGCTGCTCGCACAGTTTCTCAAGCATGTGCAAGGTGGAGCTCCACCTTGTGGGCACATCCCATACGAGGCGGTGAGCGGGAAGGCCAAAGTTCCGCTGCAGCGCAGACAGGCGAGCAGCAGCAGGGGGAGAACGCCGAAAGTGCGCACAGACTTCGAAATTTTCGAAATTTCTGCACCACCAAATTCAGCACTTGCGCCGGGCAAGGGATGTGTGTCAAACCGGCTAGGCCCAGAGCTGCTACAAGATTTTGCCCATTATCGCACACCACCAGGCCGGGCTTGAGGCTCAGTGGCAACAACCACTCATCGGTCTGTTGTTCAATGCCCATCCACAGCTGCTGCGCAGTGTAGGGTTTATCCCCCAAACATATCAGTTTTAAAACAGCCTGCTGTGGTTGCCCCCTGGATGTGCTGAAGTTGGTGGTGAAGGTGTTACGCTGAGCGGATGAGGAGATGGTAGAGGAGGAGGAGGAAGTGCAGTAGGAGGAGGAGGCAACAGGAGGCAAAGAGAAATTCCCTGCACTCCTCGGTGGCGGAAGGACATGCGCCAAACGGCTAGCCGCCTCAGGCCCACCCGCCACTACATTTGCCCAGTGTGCAGTTAGCGAGATATAGCGTCCCTCCCCGTGCTTACTGGTCCATGTATCAGTGGTTATGTGGACCTTGTCACAGATGGCATTGCGCAGTGCACACTTGATCTCGTCCCCAACTTGTTTGTGCAGGGAAGGGATGGTTCACCTGGAAAAGTAGTGGCGGCTGGGAACCACATACTGTGGGACAGCCACCACCATCAGGTTTTTAAAACTGTCCGTTTCCACCAGACGGAATGACAGCATTTCAAAGGCCAGGAATTTTGAAATGCTGGCATTCAGGGCCAGGGATCGCGGGTGGGTGGGGGG
>BLSH010538983.1:234580-246618 GCA_018402905.1 Glandirana rugosa
ACAATTTCACTGTGTGTCTGAAATGTCTACAAACGTCTTATCTACAAGTCAATAAGGGCCAATATAAATTGGTGAACTGGCGACCCGTGAATTTGGGGGAAGGATTGGTCTGGTTAAAAGTCGAAAGTCGCGAGAGTGTGAAACTTACTGTTAATGAGTCAGTATGATGTGACATGGGTATGTTTAAAAAACAGGAAAAAAAGTGTGTTTATCTCGAAAGAAAACCACCATAAATTAGTGACGACCCGAAAAATAAAAAACGCGATATTTACTTTTTTCTGGTGTTTAAAACATTTTTTTACGTAAAAACAAAAAATTTGTATGGGTACAGTGTAGTATGACTGAGTAATTGTCATTCAAAGTGTGAGAGCGCTGAAAGCTGAAAATTGGTCTGGTTAGGAAGGGGGTTTAAGTGCCCAGCGGTCAAGTGGTTAAATATAACCGGGAATAACTGAACATCTATTCTGCAAACATCTGTAAAGTCTGTGTGTCACTTTAACAAAGACCGGGAATAACTGGACATCTGTTCTGCAAACATCTGTAAAGTCTGTGTGTCACTTTAACAAAAACCAGGAATAACTGAACATCTGTTCTGCAAAAATCTGTAAAGTCTGTGTGTCACTTTAAATATAACCGGGAATAACTGAACATCTGTTCTGCAAACATCTGTAAAGTCTGTGGGTCACTTTAAATATAACCGGGAATAACTGAACATCTGTTCTGCAAACATCTGTAAAGTCTGTGTGTCACTTTAACAAAAAACGGGAATAACTGAACATCTGTTCTGCAAACATCTGTAAGGTCTGTGTGTCACTTTAACAAAAACTGGGAATAACTGATCATCTGTTCTGCAAACATCTGTAAAGTCTGTGTGTCACTTTAAATATAACCGGGAATAACTGAACATCTGTTCTGCAAACATCTGTAAAGTCTGTGTGTCACTTTAACAAAAACCGGGAATAACTGAACATCTGTTCTGCAAACATCTGGAAAGTCTGTGTGTCACTTTAACAAAAACCGGGAATAACTCAACACCTGTTCTGCAAACATCTGGAATGTGTGTGTGAAACTACAGCATAGAGAAGAACAGGTATATGGTTTCGCTCTGCTATAGTTTCAAACATAGTTTGCAGATGTTTGCAGAACAGTGATATATCACTGTTCTGCAAACATCTGGAATGTGTGTGTGAAACTATAGCAGAGTGAAACCATATACCTGTTCTTCTCTATGCTGTAGTTTCACACACACATTCCAGATGTTTGCACAAGAGTGATATCCTATCACTCTTCTGCAAACATCTGCAAACTGTGTTTGAAACTATAGCAGAGTGAAACCATATACCTGTTCTTCTCTATGCTGTAGTTTCACACACACATTCCAGATGTTTGACTGGGGCATGTCATTAAATATTTGAAATAAATTACAACAGCAGGGCCATTCCTGTGCCCAACAAGAGTAATTGTGAGGGGTTATAGTGTTCTGCCACCACCAACACTCAAAGCCCAAATTTTCTGCACATGTTTGACTAGGGCATGTCATTACCATTTGTAAAATAAATCACAACAGCGGGGCCCGTTTCTGCACTTAACAAGAGTAATTGTGAGGGGTTATAGTGTTCTGCCACCCCCAACACTCAAGGCCCAATTTTTCTGCACCTGTTTGCCTGGGGCATGTCATTACAATTTTTGAAATAATTTACAACAGCAGCAAAATTTATTTTTTAATTCAAAAAAGTGATTTTTTTTCCAAAAAAATTGCGCTTATAAGACCGCTATGCGAATACGGTGTGACATAAAGTATTGCAACAACCACCATTTTATTCTCTAGGGTGTTAGAAAAATATATATAATGTTTGGGAGTTCTAAGTAATTTTCTTAAAAAAACAGATTTTAAGTTGTAAACACCGAATCTCAGAAAGAGGCTCTGTCCTTAAGTGGAACCCCGTGCCAAAATTAAAAAAAAAGACGTGTGGGTCCCCCCAAAATCCAAACCAGGCCCTTATCCAAGCACACAGCCTAGCAGGGCAGGAGGAGGGGGTACCCCCCAAAACACCTTGTCCCCATGTGGATGGGGACAAGGGCCTCTTCCCCACAACCCGGGCTGGTGGTTGTGCGGGTCTGCAGGTGGGGGACTTATTGGAATCTGGAAGCGCCCTTTAATAAGGGGGCCCTCAGATCCCGACCCCCCCTGGTGAATGAGTATGGGGTACATTGTACTCCTACCCATTCACCAAAAAAGGAGTGTAGTAGTGTTACAAAAAACAGTGGTCTTCTGCTTCTTCTTTCGGTCTTCCTCCGCTTATTCCTCCCTCTCGTCGTCGTCTTCTTCTTTTTCTCCGCTGCTGCTGCCATGCCATCCAGGGGCAACTCCCAGAATGGACAGTCTTCAGTTTGACAGTTATTTTATAGGTAAGGACGTTGGGCCACCCAGTGATGTAAATGGGGGACCCCGCCCCTTCTGATGTCATGTGATGTCAGAGGTGGTGGGGTCACCCATTTACACCAGTGGGTGGCTCCCCCCCTTCTTACAAAATAACTTTCAAACTGAAGACCACCCATTCTGGAAATCGCCTCTAATCTGCAGTGGGAGTGGCGGCAAAGAAAGAGGAAGAAAAAGATGACGATGAGAGTAAGGAAGAGGACGGAAAGAAGAAGCAGAAGACCAGAAGAAGGAGCGGGGCAAGAGAAGATGGAGGAAGACCAGAGGAAGAAAGAAGGAGAATCGGGGGAAGAAAAAGAGCTATTCTACAATAAAGGACTTGTCAAAAGCTGCCTACTGTTTTTTGTAACACTACACTTTTTTTAGTTGAATGGGTAGGAGTACAATCAACCCCATACGTATTCACATAGGGGGTTAGGATCTGGGGGCCCCCTTATTAAAGGGGGCTTCCAGATTCTGATAAGCCCCCGCCTGCAGACCCATACAACCACTGGCCAGGGTTGTGGGGATGAGGCCCTTCTCTCCATCAACATAGGGACTAGGTGCTTTGGACATGTGGCTTGGTACAGTTTGGAGGGAGGGTGCTCTCTCATCCTCACCCCCTCATGCCATGCCAGGGCTGCATGCTCGGATAAGGGTCCTGTTTGGATTTTGGGTGGGACCCCCACTCCATTTTTTTTAAATTTGGCACGGGGTTCCCCTTAAAATCCATACCAGACCTGAAGAGCCTGATACGGACTTTGGGGGGATCCCCGTGCATTTTTTTTAAAAAATGGTACGGGGTTCCCCTTAAAATCCACACCAAACCTGAAGAGCTTGATACAGACTTTGGGGGGGGGGACCCCACGCAATTAGTTTTTTTCATTTTGGCACAGGGTTCCCCTTAAAATACATACCAGACCTGAAGGGCCTGGTGCAGACTTTGGGGGGACCCACACGCAATTTTTTTTTAAATTTCAGTGTGGGGTTCCCCTTAAAATCCACACCAGACCTGAAGGGCCTGGTATGGACTGGGGGGGGGGGGGCCGCGCAATGTTTTTTCAGTGATCTTTATCTATATTGCCAGGAACTGGCAATACATTACAGCCACAAGCGATATTAAATGACAATTTTTCCTTTACAAATGTCATTTTGTGGTGGCACTGTTCTAAACATTGCACAGATGTGTCACTTGACAGGCCTACTAAGGGGACCCCCCCAAGCACAATATTTAAAGGAATATTTCATTTTATTTTTTTCATTTTAATCATTATTAAAATTACTGCTCCTGAAAAAACAAACAATTTAAAAACTTTTTTTGTATTGATACATCTCCCCTAGGGCAGTGCCCAGGTCCCCATACACTTTTTTATGTCAATAACTTGCATATAGGATTTTAAAATGAGCACTTTTGATTTTTCATGTTCGAGTCCCATTGATTTTAAAAGGGTTGGTGTGTTTGCACAAATTTTTTGACTGTTCGCAAGTTCTGGTGCGAACTGAACCAGGGGATGTTCGGCCCATCCCTAGAATTAAGAGCAGATTGAGCTAATTTTGTTGAGATGCTTGGTTGCAGATAATGAGTAATCTGTGTCAATGAAATGTGTCCAAATTTCCTGCCACGTGTGCATATTTTGTGACATTAGTGGCTCTTGTGTCGTCACTAACATCCTCTCTGACCCTTGCACATACCATAAGAAAGAAAAAACTCAGCATGTAAGAGTAGCCCTCAAGAGTCTCCTGCTGGTCCTAAACATTTCCCAAGAGTAGGCCCTACAAGAGTAGGGTCCAGGCTGATCATTGCTGGGTCAAAGTTTATCATTGCAAAAAAGATGTACCAAGTAAACATGTAGCAAGGTAAGGATTCTGTAGCATTTCCCAGGCAAAGTGGTTAGGTCCTTACAATTAGTTTGTGTATGTATGAATGTGAGTTAGGGACCTTAGATTGTAAGCTCCTTAAGGGCAGGAACTGATGTGAATGTACAATGTATATGTAAAGCGCTGCGTAAATTGACGGTGCTACATAAGTACCTGAAATAAATAAATAAATTAAGGTAAAAATAAAAAGACAAAATTTGTTGATACATAAAAAAAATACCCAGTCCCCAGGTATTAGCAATAATTGCAGCCTGCAAATCACAACATTTTTCAAAATCAGAATACAGAGAGGATGAGACAGATATACGTTTGTTGGTTTATATAAGGCAGGCCATATATTATGCAATTTTCTTTCCTTCAATTACATTCTCCAATGGCAGAATAAAATGATCACTCCTGGGAGCTATAGTCGCCAATGGTGATCAGATGAAAAAAAAATCTGGCAAGCTGGTTGTAATGAACAAAAATGTATGCAATCCGATGAGTAAAAATAATAAGAGAATACAAAGTTAAATAATCCAAAATATGTGCCAAAAAATGTATGTCTCTCAGAAGTGCCCATGCTCCAAAAGGGACAGTGCTTCAAAGAGTATTTCTTCTATAGTGGCACACTCTTCACCACCAGCCTTCCACTCTGTGCAAGATAGTGCCCTTAGCACTCACTCAATATATATGACCACCCTAGCATATACCATGCAAATCCTCCCAACCCTCCTTAAAGATACAGGGACGCACTGGACACCCAACACATAGCACAATGTCCTTCAGAGGTGTCAGTGTGTTTGCCTAACAAATCATTTGATGCCCTCCAACGCTCCTTACTATATAGACCAGTTATAGATGGAGGCAGTGGCTTACTTTTGCATACTTGATTTTGGTTAGGCAAACACACTGACACCTTTGCAGCCATTGTGCTATGTGCTGGGTGTCCAGTGTGTCCCTATACCTTTAAAGAGTGTTGGGTTACCTCCAGGCCACCTGCCTTCATCTATCTCATCAGAATGCATGTGCTCCCACTGTGGAGTCTCTCATCAGTCAGAGATAGGGACTAGAGGACACAGGGAGCCTTGCCTGGTCCCTCTAGCTTACACATGCATTTGCAAATGCATGTAAGCAATCCCCTGATTTTAACGCATACTGTTAGACAGGTCAATTTGGATGGTTTCAAGTTGGTTGGTAAGCAGAGTTTGTTTTTTTCCTTGGCTTTTTTCCTTGGGTATTTGCTCTCAGCAAATAGTTTGGGGTGTCTACTTTCCAAAATGTGGTCAGTCATTTTGGGGTTTTGTGCTATCTTGGCATTTCATGTCCTCCGAAACTATGATAGGTAGTAGGGAGTGAAATAAAAAATGTACGCCCTTAGAAATCCTGAAGGCGGTGATTGGAATTGGAAGTCTCGCACATGTGGTATCCCCGTACTCAGGAGAAGCAGCAGAATGTATTTTGGGGTGTAATTCCACATATACCCATGGTATGTGTGAGCAATATATTATTTCACTGACAACTTTGTGTAAATTTTCAAACAAAAAAATAAAATATTCAATGTACTTAACATGCCTCTCAGCAAATTCCTTGGGGTGTCTACTTTCCAAAATGGAGTAATTTGGAGGGGTTTTGTACTGTCCTGCCATTTTAGCACCTCAAGGAATGAGATAGGCAGTCATAAACTAAAGGCTGTGTAAATTCCAGTAAATGTACCATAGTTTGTAAATGCTATACCATTTGCGCAAACCAATAAATATACGCTTATTGAAAATTATTTTACACAAGACATGTGGCTGAATACATTTTGGCCTAAATGTATGACTAAAATTGGGTTTATTGGATTTTTTTACAACATAAGGTAGAAAATATCATTTTTTTCAAAATTTTCGGTCTTTTTTCGCTTATATGGCAAAAAATAAAGAACGCAGAGGTGATCAAATACCACCAAAAGTAAGGTCTATTTGTGGGAAAAAAAGTATGCAAATTTTGTTTGGGTACAGCATTGCATGACCGCGTAATTACCAGTTAAAGCAACGCAGTGCCAAATTGTAAGAAGTGCTCTGGTTATTAACCAGTTCAGCCCTGGGAGGATTTACCCCCTTCCTGACCAGAGCACTTTTTGCGATTCAGCACTGCATCTCTTTAACTGACAATTGCGAGATCGTGCGACGTTGTACCCAAACAGAATTGATGTCCTTTTTTTTTCCCACAAATAGAGATTTCTTTTGGTGGTATTTGGTCACCTCTGTGGTTTTTATTTTTTGCACTATAAACATAAAAAGAGTAACAATTTTTTACTAAAAATATAAAAACAAAATATTCATCACTTTAGGCAGATATATATTCTTCTACATATTTTTGGTAAAAAAAAGGTTGGCTATACACCCTTGCATTAGGGCAGTGGTTCTCAACTCCGGTCCTCGGGACCCCCCAACAGGCCAGGTTTGCAGGATAACTGAAATACATCACAGGTGATGTCATTTGCTGCTCAGTGATTGCAGTATTCTAGTCTGCATCTCCCCAAGGTAATACTTAAAATCTGGCCTGTTGGTGGGTCCTGAGGACCGGAGTTGAGAACCACTGCATTAGGGTAATGCCCAATCCACAATGCCTTGTGTGCGCTGTATTGGTGTGCATTGCAATAAATATGAATGCATAGCATGAATCTATCCATAGCTGCCTACGATGGCCCCCTATTCTTGTGGCTGGCCCCTTTCAGGACACCGGACGCATGAATTACCGCGGTGGGGGGTTTCTTTGAAGCATCTCATTAGAGCCTTAGGCTCTAATAGGCTTCAACATAAAGTGGCTTGCTGCACAGAGCGTGACGCCACGAGCCCTTAGAAAGGCAAATTAATATTTGCCTTTCTAACACTGAACTACCTCTCCGCCAATCAGGAAGCGCAAGTATGGTACCAGTTTACCGATTGGCGGAGAAGACAGGCTATCCTATTGTACGCCTTTCTCGGAGGAGGAGGGAGATGCACGGCCGAAGCTAAGCCACTCCCCGCTCACCGGACACTGCTCGTTGCCTACCTGCTGCCTTCTCCTAGATGGGGTAAGTGTGGGACTTTGATGTCCTGACAGCCCTGGGGGGGTACTTTCAGTGCCGTGAGCCTCACGGTTTGGGGGGGTAGATGGATGCTGGTACCCCTCTGGTGATACTATATACCCCTCTGGTGATGCTATATACTCCTCTGGTGATACTATAAACTCCTCTGGTGATACTATGTACCCCTCTGGTGATGCTGTATATACCCCTCTGGTGATGCTGTATATACCCCATCTGGTGATGCTATAAACCCCTCTGGTGATGCTGTATATACTCCTCTGGTGATACTATATACTCCTCTGGTGATACTATATACCCCTCTGGTGATGTTGTATATACCCCTCTGGTGATGCTGTATATACCCCATCTGGTGATGCTATAAACCCCTCTGGTGATGCTGTATATACTCCTCTGGTGATACTATATACTTCTCTGGTGATACTATATACCCCTCTGGTGATGCTGTATATACTCCTCTGGTGATGCTATATACTCCTCTGGTGATGTTATATATACCCCTCTGGTGATGCTGTATATACCCCACTGGTGATGCTGTATATACTCCTCTGGTGATGCTGTATATACCCCTCTGGTGATGCAATATACTCCTCTAGTGATGCTGTATATACGCCTCTGTTGTTGCTATATACTCCTCTGGTGATGCTGTATATACCCCTCTGGTGATGCTGCATATACTCCTCTGGTGATGCTATATACTCTTCTGGTGATGCTGTATATACTCCTCTGCTGATGCTATATACTCCTTTGGTGGTGCTATATACCCCTCTGGTGATGCTATATACTCCTCTGGTGATGCTGTATATACCCCTCTGGTGATGCTATATACCCCTCTGATCATGCTATATACTCCTCTGGTGATGCTATATACTCCTCTGGTGATGCTGTATATACTCCTCTGGTGATGCTATATACTCCTTTGGTGATGCTATATACCCCTCTGGTGATGCTGTATATACCCCTCTGGTGATGCTGTATATACTCCTCTGGTGATGCTGTATATAACCCTCTGGTAATGCTATATACCCCTCTGGTGATGCTGTATATACTCTTCTGTTTATACTATATACTTCTCTGGTGATGCTATGTATACCCCTCTGGTGATGCTGTATATACTCCTCTGGTGATGCTATATACTCCTCTATGATGCTGTATATACTTCTATGGTGATGCTATATACTCATCTGGTGATGCTATATACTCCTTTGGTGATGCTATATACCCCTCTGGTGATGTTGTACATACCCCTCTGGTGATGCTGTATATACTCCTCTGGTGATGCTGTATATAGCCCTTTGGTGATGCTATATACCCCTCTGGTGATGCTGTATATACCCCTATCTGGTGATGCTGTATATACTCCTATCTGGCAATGTTGTATACCCTATCTAGTGATGCTGGGCTGTATTCTCCTGACACAATGGGGGGAAATCTATAAGGGGTAGGGCTTATGCAAAGTGGGAGGGGTCATAAAGGAAGAGCAGGGTCTGGCACCCCCATCCTAAAATTTCACCAGCCTCCACTATTAATAATATAAGCAGAACATCAGTGCAGGGTATCAGGGGGTGTCAAGTGGCTGGAAAGCGACAGGAGTTATATGTATTTTCCAGGTCAGCCAATCAGTGATTTAGTGTATTATATCATAGTGTTACATTTGGTGTGCAGGTCAGCCATTTAACATATCTCTGGCAGTATTTTTATAGCAAGGCGTCCTTTAGAATGTGGAAGGATGCAACACATGTCGCAGTGGTAAAGTTACTATAACAGCAGGACACCTGTGCTGTTCAGTACACCCTAGCTGCAGTAAAGTGGAAGCACCTTGTTTATTTACTAAATTCTGATGAAGAAACAGGCAAAAGAATTGGAGCTGCTTGTATCGTGTCTCCTAAATTACTGTGAAGAAAGTATGTAAAAGCAGAGAGAAGGATAACAATGAAACTATTGCCTATTTTACACATATGATTGCCACAGGTCAATACTGCATGTCGTTTACTTTTTTTTTTATTATTCTTTATTTAGCAAAGGACATGGACTTTCAATGTCAGAATACAGCTACAATACTAAGAACGAGGCAACTCAGACACAGCTGAGGAATCAGATAATGGTAAGCAAATATATCCAAGCAAAAAGGGTGCAAGAGATCAAATACCTCTGGTAAGGGCATCCATACCTTGGTTGAGAAGGATTTACAAAGTAAATAGAAACTGAGGTGAACCTTCATAAGGATCATACACAATTCCCTTGCTAGCTGCCTACCAAAGATCCAACCCAAAGTTAGGATTGGCCTGACTTGTACATAGTAATGGCTTTACAGTCAATACAAAAATCAGGGGTGACAGAGGACAAACTTGTCTGAATGTGTCTCATTGAACAGAATATAGGATTGAGACCCACAACTTGATGTGGGACCACAGGACTATATATGAAAGGGTAGATCTGAGAAACTTCCAATCAACCCAATCAAAGGCCTTCTTTGCACAAAATCATGAGTGAAGAGGCCCTTCATCTGGCCAAATGAATGAGGTTAATGACCTTAGTTGTATTGAAGTATGCAATAAATTGAGGGATAAATCCAACCTGATTAGGATGGATGATCAAAGACAGATAAGGAAGCAGTCTATTGGTAAGTATTTTGTAACGCAGCCTGGAAAACAGAAACTTGGAAACAGAGATCCACAGAAGGGCTATTGGCCTATAACTACCGCTTTGTGAATGAACCTTGCCTTGCTTGGGAAGCACCCATCCACTCTGGAGTAAAATGAACAAAGAAAATACAATGAAAGTCTATCTCTGTAACTTTTATTTTATGAAGAGGTCAGGCCATCTGCTCCAGGAGATTTGCGAGATTTGGCTGACACAATGGCTGCAGGAAGTTCTGTATCTGAGATGGGGTCTTCAAGATACTCACAATCCTCTGTTGGTTGTTGTGGGAGGCCTGAAGCACTAAGGAATACCTCTAGAGCAGATTATTTCGATATCACAGTGGACGTGGAAGATGAAGGTAAATGTATAGTTTTTGATTATAAGATTGGAATTTCCTGGCTATAGAACCTGATGTGACATGTTTAAAGTAAGTGATATTAAAGACATTGAAAAAAAATAACAATCATGTTATACTTACCTTCTCTGTGCAGTGGTTTTGCACAGAGCAGCCCCAATGCTCTTCTTCTTGATTCCCCTGCCAGTGCTCCTGGCCCCTCCCCCCTGCCTAGTGCCCCCAGGGCAAACAGCTTGCAATGTGAGCACCTAAACAGGCTTGATTCTGAGTTACTGCTCTGCATGTCCATTCACACACAGAGCAATGGCTTGGCCCTGCCCCTCTTCCCCCTCATTGGCTTACTGACTGTGATTGACAGCCAATGACAGACAATGCTGTCTCAACCAATGAGGAGGGAGAGTCCCCGGAGAGCCGAGGCTCTGGTGCACATCAGGTAAGTATTAGGGGGGACTGAAGGGCTGGGGGGGGGGGGGGGGCTGTTGTACAGAGAAGGTTTTTGTATAGAATGCATGAAGGTAAAAAACATTGAGCCTTTAGAACCTCTTAAACTCCCACCAGAGATTGAATAGAAGAGATGAAGGTTTTGGCCCCAAAGGACTCTTACAAGCATACGACTTGGCTTGTCAGAAAACCTGTAAAAGGACTGGTGCACCTTCATGAGCTTCTGCTTAATAAGAGTGAACTCAGCCTTTCCCAAAGGGACAAAAGGTCATTGTGTACTGCGGTTGCAAGCGATTTTTTGTGTGGAGGGATTCCAACTGATGAATTTGGGTGGAGGCCATGTCCATGACATCATTGCGATTCTCAGTATTTGGTATATATGCCACTGTCTATGAGATTGATATCTATACAGCGCTGTTTGCAAGTGCATCCTTGTAAGTGTTTAGATACTTTTTAAATGGTTTTACACTATGTGAGGATGCTTGCTGTTTCTTCACATGTATCCATGAGCTGGGAGTTTGTCTTGTGAGCGTTGAGACCCCCTACTGTGATCTGGAACATTGGGAGATTAACAACATCCATTAAAGAGCGATTTGATTTTATTGGAAAGACCAAGTTCTTTTAATTCCCTGTCCAACTCAATACTTATGGTTAGAGTTGAGCGAACTTCTAGAAGTCCGGGTTCTGCTGGTTCGGCCGAACTTCGGGACAAAGTCCGGGTTCGGGTCCGGACAGAACCCGAACTTTGACCCGGACCCCGAACCCCATTGAAATCAATGGAGATCCGGACTTTTAGGTACAAAAAATGTTGTAAAATAGCCCTGGAAGGTCCTAGAGGTCTGCAAAAGGAAGGAAATGTGGGTAAGGGTGGGACAAGTGACCTACAAAGAAATGGGGACAGGGAAATAACTTTAAATATTTTTAAAAAAATAAAAACATAAAAAATGCAAAAATGGAGATCATCTTCAAAATGGGTCTGAAAAGTATTAATTAACATTAGAGGCCATAGAACTGTTCTAAAATCATCTTCAAACTGTGTCAAAAAAGTATAAATAAGCTGGGAGTACCCATATCACTGTTCTGCAAAATGTGTGTATCACTTTAAATGAAACCGGGAATCAGTGCACATCTCTTCTGCACAATTATTTAAAGTCTGTGTGTCACTTTAAATCAAACCGTCAATCATTGCACATCTTTTATTCACACTTCTTTTTAAAATGTGTGTATCACTTTAAATGAAACCGTCAATC
>BLSH010538983.1:246747-259459 GCA_018402905.1 Glandirana rugosa
GGCAGTTAGTAACGTGTAGAGAAGACGTGTTAATAAAGTTCAGACACACAGTGAAATTTAGTTTGGCAGAACCATATGCATGCTCTTCTCTATGCTGTATTTTCAAGCACACTATCCAGATGTTTCAAGTGCATGTGTATGGTTTCTCCCCGGTTTTAGGTAAAGTGTTCTATTCTATTTGCAGATGTATGAAGAAAAGATGTGTGAAGAACATCTGTTCTGGTGCAGAACACATGTGTGTGAATAGCAGATGTGCAATGATTGACGGTTTCATTTAAAGTGATACACACATTTTAAAAAGAAGTGTGAATAAAATATGTGCAATGATTGACGGTTTGATTTAAAGTGACACACAGACTTGAAATAATTGTGCAGAAGAGATGTGCAATGATTGACGGTTTCATTTAAAGTGATACACACATTTTGCAGAACAGTGATATGGGTACTCCCGGCTTATTTATTATGTTTTTATTTTTTAAAAAATATTTAAAGTTATTTCCCTGTCCCCATTTGTTTGTAGGGCACTTGTCCCACCCTTACCCACATTTTCCTTCCTTTTGCAGACCTCTAGGACCTTCCAGGGCTTTTTTACAGCATTTTTAAGATTTTTCATTAAAATTACCAGAACCCCGGACCCGAACCCGGACTTTTTTTGAAAAGTCCGGGTCCGGGTCCCGGACACCCCAAAGTTCGGTACGGACCCAAACTTTACAGTCTGGGTTCGCTCAACTCTACTTATGGTATGTGAGTCCATATTTTCTGGTAAGTGAGTTGGCTTTACACATTGGTGGTGTAGCACTGATTGATGGTGGACATTCGGATATATCATCCCTTCACACAGGAATCTGATTTAACTTTTTGGGACATTTTTCACAGCGATCATTCCTGCTCACTGAATTCTTCACTTTAACACTAACAGGACTCTTTACAGTGACTCATTGCTGTCCATTGAACTTTTCACTCTTATACTAGCAGGAGTACTTCTGTTATTTATACCAACAGACAGTATCCCATGTTACTGTTGTCCACATGATAATATCCTTTAGGTTCACACTTGGAGTTATACACGTGATATTATTTTTCACGTATTTTCATTTATTTTAGAGCTGCACTATAAAGTATATATCTTTCATTCAAGCAATTCAAAACTGTCTCATTGCTTTTCAAAATCTCTGCTATAACTGGGGTATGCAACTTTCTTTCAAGCAATGCAAAACTGTCTCACTGCCTTGAAAAATCTCTGCTATAACTGGGGTATGCAATTTTCTTTCAAGCAAGTCAAAACTGTCTCACTGCTTTGCAAAATCTCTGCTATTACTGGGGTTTGCAACTTTCTTTCAAGCAATTCAAAACTGTCTCACTGCTTTGCAAAATCTCTGCTACAACTGGGGTATGCATCAACGTTTTTTATTTGCAACTTAGCCATTTGTTAATGATGGATTCTCACCTCCTTTTAGGCTCTCAGGGCACTTTCATGCCCTGAGACTTTCGTGGGGCATTAGCGGTAAATCCCTGCTAGTCACAGCGGGGAATTTACCACTGTTACCACAGCGCTACGGCGGTGGGAGCGGTGCGCTTTTAACCCTCCACAAGGGGTTAAAACGAGGGTTAAAAGTGCCCGCTCTCCTCGCTTCCGAGGTGGTGTGCAGCCGATTCGGAAGCGCTTCCCCGAAGGGGCGGTGGAGGAGCAATATATTACCGCTAACCGCACCGCTCCAAAGATGCGGCTTGCAGGACTTTTTGTAATGTCCTGCAAGCGCAATGCCCCAGTGTGAAAGCACTCCGGCATTCAGCATTGGGGTGGATGGGGAGTGACTTTTGGGGTGCTTTACAGCCACTATTTTTAGCTAAATAGCGCCTATAAAATGCCTCAGTGTGAAAGGGGTCTAAGAGATACTCATCTTTATGACTGGCCTGTGTCTTTTTGACCATTCCTCCCCCGTTTTCATGTGTTCCTTATCAGTCCCTAATTGGGGTGTGGAATATTTCCTCATTTGATCATCTTTGTATAAACTGAGTTGTGTTCATGGGGGAAGTCAGAGACAAGGGGTCTAG
The DNA here is from genome assembly GCA_018402905.1 of Glandirana rugosa. Taxonomy (NCBI): domain Eukaryota; kingdom Metazoa; phylum Chordata; class Amphibia; order Anura; family Ranidae; genus Glandirana; species Glandirana rugosa. Next base: position 248,803 of record BLSH010538983.1, read on the forward strand.
GCAGAGTAATTTTTGCTGCCATGAGTAATTTTTCTGCAGGAGTAATAAGCAGTTAAACACAGCAGTTTTAGTTAAGCAGGATAACAAAAACAGCAAAAAAAGACCATAAAGGACTCTACTCCACTCTGGACTGACCACAAACCGCCCCCCTTGGAAGGCATCCTGCAAGTCTGAAACCTATCCCCATCACCCCTTAATATGTCCCCTCTGCTCTGTCTTCTTATACTAGTATCCTCTGCTTTCAAATTGTCACTTCCTTTCCCCCCTTTTCCGCCCAAAAACTTGTACATATCACCATCACTTCTACCCTTTCCCTACTACTGTTCTCATCACCTTCTGCTAATACTTAACACACCTGCTGACCCACACACAAGGACAGGAAAGTATGTGCACTCGTACACATCTCACTCCCATCTTACTTTCCTCACCCTCCTTCTTCTGCTAACCTCTGGGGATATCTCCCATAATGCTGGTCCTTCAGGATCTCACCCCCACACCCAGCACCCTCCCTCCTGCAGGATCAGCCACAATCTTCTCAATATTTTCTGAATCCCTTTGCTCCCAACAACCACCCCCACCTTCTCATGTGCCCTCTGGAATGCCCGCTCTGTCTGCAATAAACTCACTTCTGTCCATGACCTTTTTGTCTCCCACTACCTTAACCTTCAGAAACATGCCTCACATGCAGCTCTCTTCATGGAGGCCTCCATTGGACTCACTCACCCAGAGCCAGTGGACAGAAAGTAGGTGGAGTTGGTTTGCTTATATCCCCACTGAGCACCTTCAAGTCCTGTCTACCCCTCCTTCTCTATTCTTCTCTTCTTTTGAGACACATTGTATTTGTCTGTTTTCTCCCATTTCTCGAAGGATTGCAGTGATCTGTCAGCCTCCTGGACCATTGTCACACTTTCTTGATGACTTCTCTGCCTGGCTGCCATACTTTCTCTCCTTCTCATTACCACTATTATCTTTGGTGATTTCAACATCCCCACCAATGTTACAGCCAAGCTGCATCCCAAGTTTTCAACTTAACCTCATCCTTTGACCTTACACAATGGATACAGTCCCCCACTCACTCTGATGGTAATACCCTTGACCTTGTCTTCTCCCATCTTTGCACCCCCTACAACCTCACCAACACCCCTTTCTTCTCTCTGACCACAGCCTCATCACTTTCACATTGTGCTTGTCTGCAACCACCTGTCTCACCAAGCAGAAAACAATTACCGCAGAAACCTTTGCCACTTTATTCCTTCTTTTTCCTTCTCTGCAACTGACCACCTCCATGACAAAATCTCAGCCCTATCTTGCCCTAACCTGGCCACCTTTATCTACAACAGTTCACTTTCATCCTCACTGGATTCTCTTGCTCCTCTCACATCACAAAATGTCAGGCCCTGACCATTACAACCTTGGCAGACCGATGACACCAGAAACCTTATGAGACATAACCGTGCACTGGAGCCAGTGTGGCGTAAAACCAAATCCCAGCATGCGTTCACCCAATATAAATCTGCCTTTTTAAAATACACTTCCTCCCTTTATGCTGCCAAACAAACCTACTTTGTCACCCTCATTAATACTCTGTCCTCCAGTCCTCTTCATCTCTTATCTACTTTTAACTCTCTACTTTCTCCACGACCACCTCCACCCAGTAACTCGCTCACTGCTCACGAGATTGCAAACCACTTCAAAAACAAGAAATCTAACCCATGTAACATACACTATACAATTTCACTCTAAACACTCTCCTCTTGACCTTGCTACTACCGAAGAGGTCTCTAAAGTTTTTTCAGAAGCCCGCCTTACCACCTGTCCCATGGATCCTGTTCCCTCACATATACTATGGTTACCCTCTTCTTCTACCTTATGTTCCCTCACCCACATCTTCAATCTCTCCCTCTCTATTGGCACCTTCCCCTCCCCTCTAAATCATGCCCTGATCACCCCCATGCTTAAAAAGCCCTCACTAGATCCCACCAGCCTGAACAACTTAAGACCCATCTTCTTGCTCCCGTTTGCATCGAAACGTTTAGAATGCTTTGTCTACAACTGTCTTAGCTCCTACCTCACTGACAACAACCTTCTTGACCCCTTACAGTCTGACTTTCGCTTGCTACACTCCACTGAAACTGCCCTACTAAAGCTCACTAATGACCTACTAACTGCTAAAACCAATGGCCACTACTCCATACTCATACTACTCAACCTCTCTGCAGCCTTTGATACTGTTGACCATCCACTCCTTAAAAAAACTCCACTCTCTTGGCCTTCAAGACTCTGCGCTCTCCTGGCTCTCCTCCTACCTGTCACAGTGCTCCTTCAGCGTGACCTATAACTCTGTTTCCTCCTCTCCACTTCCTCTTTCGGTTGGGGTACCTCTAGGTACTGTCCTTGGATCCCTTCTCTTCTACATTTACACCTTCTCCCTTGGTCTGTTAATAAACTCCCATGGCTTCCAATACCACCTCTATGCTGATGACACACAAATCTATCTCTCTACTCCTCACCTCACTCCTTCAGTCTCCTCTTGCATTACTAATTTACTAACTGATATATCGGCGTGGATGTGACACCACTTCCTCAATCTTTCTAAAACTGAGCTCATAAATTTTCCTCCAGGCCGTGCCCCTCCCCCTGACTTCTCCATCAAGATCAATAATACAACTATCAGTCCCTCCCCTCATGCCAAGGTACTAGGTGTAATCCTAGACTCTGACCTGTCCTTTCAGCCCCAAATCCAATCACTGTCCAAATCGTGCAGACTTCACCTCCGAAACATCTCCAAAATACGTCCCTCCCTAACACTACTAAGCAACTTGTAGAAAAAGGGGGAAGGGGAGAGGAAAATTGGGGAAGTGGAATGAGATGAGAAAAGGGTTTATCACGGTGCCAAATTCAAGAATAGACAAAAAAGTACATAAAAAAGAATATTTTATTAATACAGGTTAAAAGTGCACAAGAGCACAGTACTGATAAAAATTGTAATACATATACATATAAATGCTTGCTTGGTGGAGTACATTCAGAGTTAGTGGCGCTGTTCGGTGGTTTACATCCTACATGTTTTGCCTAAATAAGGCTTCATCAGGGACTTATCAAGCCACCCATTGAATATCTAGCATTTACACAAAAGAGAAGAAGTTATAGAATTTATACATATATCAGATAACAAAACAAATCACAGTGATAACAATCCCAGATATATATCATCATTGTGTTCACCTCATTGAACTCAAAATGTGCGTCGTCGCCACAGACAAGCAAGAACCCTGCCGGCAAACACACGACGTGCAGTTGAATGGCCCCCAAGGTCTCCCAATCTTACCCCCTTAGACTTTTATCTTTGGGGTCATCTGAAGGCAATTGTCTATGCTGTGAAGATACGAGATTTGCAGCACCTGAAACTACGGATACTGGAAGCCTGTGCTAGCATTTCTCCTGCGGTGTTGCTATCAGTGTGTGAAGAGTGGGAGAAGAGGGTTGCATTGACAATCCAACACAATGGGCAGCACATTGAACACATTTTATAAGTGGTCAGAAATGTGTAAATAACTAATGAAAGAATAAAGTTACGTTAAAACCAAGCACACCATTGTTTTTCTTGTGAAATTCCCAATAAGTTTGATGTGTCACATGACCCTCTTCCTATTGAAAAAACAAAAGTTGGATTCAAAATGGCCGACTTCAAAATGGCCACCATGGTCACCACCCATCTTGAAAAGTTTCCCCCCTCACATATACTAATGTGCCACAAACAGGAAGTTAATATCCCCAACCATTCCCATTTTATTAAGGTGTATCCATATAAATGGCCCACACTGTATATATATATATATATATATATATATATATATATATATACTGCATTCAGTGTAGAGTATATACAGTCAGTGCTAAGAATATATATATATACAGTATAGTGTATATACAGTATCTCATAAAAGTGATAGCTTTTCATGTGACAACACTGAAGAAATGACACTTTGCTACAGTGTAAAGTAGTGAGTGTACAGCTTGTATAACAGGATAAATTGATGATGAAGCCTTATTTAGGCGAAACATGTAGAATGTAAACCACCAAACAGCGCCACTACCTCTGAATGTACTCCACCAATGCAAGCATTTATATGTATAGGTATTACAATTTTTATCAGTACTGTGCTTTTGTGCACTTTTAACCTGTATTAATAAAATATTCTTTTTTTATGTACTTTTATGTCTATTCTTGAATTTGATAGGCACAGTGATAATCCCTTTTCTCATCCCATTCCACTACCCCAATTTTCCCCTCCCCCTTTCCCCTTTTTTTACAAATATTTAATCACGGGATGAGGTGCCAGATGATTTTCGTGTCACCATACCTTTCTGTTTGATCTGCATACTAAGCAACTTATTCACTCCCTTGTTATCGCTCATCTAGATTCTTGTAACTCCCTCCTAATTGGCCTACCTCTCTACAAGTTGTCCCCTCTTCAGTCTATCATGAATGCTGCTGCCACTCCTCTCTGCCAATCCCTCCACTGGCTTCCAATTTCCCAAAGAATAAAATTCAAAACCCTAACCATGACATACAAAGCCATTTACAATTCTGCCCCAAGCTACATCACCAATCTTATCTCCAAATATCACCCAAACCGTCCCTTCGCTCCTCCCAAGACCTTCTGCTCTCTAGCTCCCTTGTCTCCTCCTCCCATGCTCGTCTCGTGGACTTCTCCAGAGCCTCTCCCATCCTCTAGCACTCTCTACCCCAATGTGTCAGCCTATCTCCTTCTCTGTCCACTACTCTGAGCCCTGGAAACTCATCTCTTCAGAGAGGCCTATCCTGCCTCCAGCTAACAACGGAATCTTCTATTCCCCTCATCAGTTCGTCCCTCACAGTCCCTACCTTTTGTTTCACCAGCCCCTTCTTCTTAGATTGTAAGCTTGAAGGAGCGGGGCCCCTCTAAGCCTTTTGTTTTGAATTGTACTGTTGCTGTATTGTCTCTCTTTATATTGTAAAGTGCTGCACAAACTGTTAGCGCTATATAAGTCCTGTACAATAATACATCGGTTTATGCACTATTTTTTGTCTAGTGAGGTACCAGCTGCTTTGTATGTCCTCTGAGCGCAGTTTGTTTCCACCTTTCATAAAGAGAACTTAACAAGCTGGCGTGGGGCTCCCATCCTTTCAAAATTTCAATAAAGAAAACTTTGGGAATTGAACAAAATAAACACATAAAATAACAAGCAGACCATTAAGTCCAATAAGGGACAATTACCCTAAGACGCAATAGCGTGGGCACAAGTAAGCTGCTTAGAGTACAGCAAGTAACTAGGTAAATGATTGCAGTGTACCCCCCAGGGTATTGGGCAGGGGAGCCCACCTGGGGAGTCCATATGACCGGCAACAGTTGACACTGCCACCAGGAAATGGTTCTTGTAAGGAAAACATGTATAGGCTCCAAATAGGGAGAACGGCTATTCATTTGTCATCACTATGGATGGGCTTAATGTTCGAATCAAACTTAAAAGCAAATGGGGTGCTCGCGGGAAGTTCGCCCACTCCAAAGCGCCCCATAATGCACTGCGAGATTGCAATGCATTGACAGCTGCTGATTGGCCAAAGCGTGAACATGACCTGTATACTTTGGCCAATCACAGAGTGATATGCTGTGAGAGCCATGATTGGCCAAAGGCAGGGTGCCTTTGGCCAATCATGGCTCAGGGGCTAAGTCCACACCCCACACTATGTAAGGCTGCTGCTTACACTACAGCCGCCATATATAGTAAATTAATGGAGATTAGACAGGTAGTTAGTGTAGTGTGCAGTCAGCCAGTGCAGTATATATAATAACGTGGAGAGTATATAGTGAAGTCAGTGTTATATATAAAATACAGTGGAGAGTATATAGTGCAGTCAATATAGTATATATAATACAGTGGAGATTATATATTGCAGTCAGTGTAGTATATATAATACAGTGGAGAGTATATAGTGCAGTCAGTGTAGTATATATAATACAGTGGAGAATATATAGTGCAGTCAGTGTAGCATATATAACACAGTGTATTGAAGTGGTTAAGGGGAGCCCAATGACAAAATTAAGAAAAAATAACGCATGGAGTCCCCCCAAAATCCATACCAGGCCCTTTGGGTCTGGTATTGATTTTAAGGGGAACTCCACCCCAAAATTTAAAAAAAAATCGTGGGCCCCCCCTAAAATCGATACCAGGCCCTTTGGGTCTGGCATAGATTTTAAGGGGAACTCAACGCCAAAATGTAGAAAAAAATGTCGTGCCCCCCCCCCCCAAATTCATACCAGACCCTTATCTGAGCATGCAGCCTGAATCATACTAGGCTGCTTGCCCTCAACATGGTGAGGGTTCTTTGGGGTGCCCCAAAACAGAAAAGCTCTGCCTCAATGGGAGGGCTCCTGCCTACTTCTGTCTTTTTTTTTTGATACCTGTTATATAGGCAAGGGTGGGGCCACCCAGTGATGCAACGGAATGACCCTGCCCCTTTTTCCACTTTTTTCTATTTTTTGGGTCCATCGGGTGTCATGATTAACGGTGGATGTACATTGCGGGACACTTTATTTTTACTTTTTTATAAAGGAATTGTCAAAAACTGTCTCTTTACTTTTTTGACACTTTTTTGATGAATAGGTAGTGGTACAATGTACCCGATACCCATTCACATAGTGGGGTGGGATCTGGGGGCCCCCTTGTTAAAGGGGGCCTTCAGATTCCGATAAGCCCTCTGCCCGCAGTACTCAACAACCACTAGACAGGGTTGGTGTGAAGAGGCCCTTGCCCCCATCAACATGGGGACAAGGTGCTTTAGGGGGCACCCCAAAGCACCCTCCCCATGTTGAGGGCATGTGGCCTGGTGCGGTTCAGGAGGGGGGCCACTTGCTCATCCTCCCCCATCCTGACCTCCAGGCTGCATGCTCGGATAAGGGTCTGGTATGGATTTTGGGGGGACCCCATCCAAGTTTTTTTTTTAATTTTGGCGTTGGGTTCCCCTTAAAATCCATACCAGACCCAAAGGGCCTGGTATGGACTGGGGGGATCCTACGCCATTATTTCCATTTTTTTTATCTATATTGCCAAGAGCTGGCAATACAGTATAGCCAGGGGTGCACGCGCAGCCGCTGAAGATGGCGCACAGTTTTTGAAGGAGCTCCGGACCCGGTCTCACGCTCCACGGCCCCTGATCTGCCACCACTCGCTCCGTCAGCTCCAAGGGTGAGCACAACTGATCCCCGCTACATCCGCACATCCCATGGTAAAGATTGCGTGGCAGAAATCCAACACAATGGAGAGATTTCTTACTAGGCCATGCATCCCCGACCTCAAGTTTACAAGGGGATCCCATGGAGCTGCTCAGCTCAGAGGTTGGGATCACTTCCCCCCTGTTTAACGACAAAGGTTTGAATTCTATAAAGAAATGTTGGCTAGCATTGAAAGAGTTTAAAAATTCTTGAGCTGATGTGGTTTTGGTCCAGGAGATGCTTTTTTGCTCAAGGGGGTAGTTTAAATTCGCCTCCAAACATTTCCCCTCCTCCTGTATGGCCTTTGGCTCCACAGGCAAGGCAGGGATAGCAATCCTAATCTGACGCTCCTGTCCTATAAGAGTTAAATCCTCTCACCTAGACCCTCATGGGCGATTTGTGATACTCTCATGCGATTACATGGCCACATTCTTCACCCTCATGAATGTATATGCCCCTAATTCGGGCCAGATTAGCTTTCTCGTTTTTGAGACACCGCAGAGGTATGCGCAACCCTTTATGATTGTTGGTGAAGATTTTAATACTGTTTGTTTTGCATCGAGGGATAGACGGACTCTGTTTCACTCCACTTTGTCCGCCCGGGTGAGGTCACTGTCTACCTCTTTCCACAGACTTCTCCACACATACCATTTCTTAGGGCTCGTTTACACTTGCTTCAAAACAGGGCGTCAGACATACTTTGTTAAAGTTCTCTTAATGCCAGTCAAAGCACCTGTCACTAAATAAAATGGTTAACTTACAGTCCTGTTTACAGCTTGCGTTGGCTTTGCTTCGCTTCAGCTTTGCGTCAAAAATTATACCCCATGTAGCTTTAGCCATGCTTCAAAGCCTCTTCAATGCCTCCATAGAAGTCTATGACAAAGCATGTTTGAAGCTCGCTTGAAGCACCTGCGGCTTTTCAGAAGCTGTAATTCAACTTTAGCTTTGCTTTGTTTTGGAGAAATTGCAGGTGTGAAATATCAACAAACACACAGGGTATCAGCCAAGCTTCAACAAAGCTTCAAAAGAGCCTCATCGAAGCACCACCGAAGCCTCATCTAAGCACCACCGAAGCCTCATTAAAGCCCCACCGAAGCCTCATTGAAGCACCACTGAAGCCTCAAAAACACATCATAAAAGTTTGTTGAAGCAGTAGCTGCTTTAATATGCGTTGAAGCCAAAGCAAGTGTAGATGAGCCCTTAGACTCCTGGCAAGGGATAGGCCAAACACCCTCTGGTTTGGTTCGCACCAGAACTTGCGTGTACATGTGAACCCTATTAAAATCAATGGGACGCGAACATGAAACATCAAAAGTGCTCATTTTAAAGGCTTATATGCAAGTTATTGCCATAAAAAGTGTATGGGGACCTGGTACTGCCCTAGGGGACATTTTTCTGCGATTTTAATAATGCTTAAAGTGAAAAAATAAAAATGAAATATTCCTTTAAATATCATGCCTGGGAGGTCCCCTTAGTCTGCCTGTAAAGTGGTGCATGTGTGCGATGTTTAGAACAGTACTGGAGCAAAATTAAATTTCTATAGGAAAAATTGTCATTTAAAATCATTTGCGGCTGTAATGTATTGCCGTCTCCCGGAAATATAGATAAAACTCACTGAAAAAAATTGCGTGGGGGCCCCCCCAGTCCATACCAAGCCCTTTGGGTCTGGTATGGATTTTAAGGGGAACTCCATGCCAAAATTATTTAAAAATTTGGCGTGGAGTCCCCCCAAAATCCATACCAGACCCTTATCCAAGCATGCAACCTGGCTGGGCAAGATAGGGGGGACGGCCCAGTGCCCTCCTTCCTGACCCATACCAGGCTACACGCCCTCAACATGGGGGGTGGGTGCTTTGGGGCAGAGGGGGCTCTGCGCCCCCCTACCCCAAAGCACCTAGTCCCCATGTTGATGGGCCGCCATGTTGATGAGCCTCATCCAAACAACCCTGGGCTGTGGTTGTGGTGGTTTGCAGGCAGGGGGTTTATCAGAATCTGGAAGTCCCCTTTAATAAGGGGGCCCCCAGGTTCCTCCCCAACATTTGAATGGGGGGCCTCACATCAAGGAGGAGCATTTTCGGGTATTTTTTGTCATCTATCTCGTGCTGTGATTCATGTGGATTACATCATGGGACGTTTTTCTTTTCTTTTTTAATAAATGACTTGTCCCTAATTGTAGCACTAGGAAAAGTAAATAAATAAATGAATAAAGTGGTTTCACATGTGTTCACATAGGCTAAAAATGTGACCTCTATGTTTTGAATTTAGGTCCCACCTATTTCAAATGGGTACACACTGTAAAAAATCAAGTTTTATCAATAAATAATTAAATATGTAGCAGCATTAGAGAAAATGTGGAATAGTGTAAAAGTACTTAATAATCACTATAATCATGGGTAATAATACAAAGTGTCAACAATTATAGTTAAAATCCATAAGCAGTGACCATCTTAATGTGAAACACATAGAAAAGTCCACCATCCGTTGTGTTAAAGTGACTTGTGCCAAAATAAAATCTGTGAATCCTCTAAGGACTTATAGATATAGATGCTTACAAGAAGCTGGTAAGAAACCAGCAAAAGAACCTCAAAAAGGAAAAGATGATGGCTGGTCCGAGTGTCCTGGACAGGGGTCCTCTGGTTGGCTAGGTTCCTGTTCCTTCCAGGGTGCTAGGGTAGAACAAATGTGTTCTCCGGATTCCTCATGGGGATTGTTGTTCAGATAATTATAAAAAGAGAAAAATGCCCGCCATAGTGTAAAACCATTTAACGTTTTATTTGAAAAGATGATTAAAAACACTTACATCAAAAATCCAATAAATGAGCTCATCTGGTTAAAATCAATTGCAGTGACCTGAGGGGAGGCCATCTTTATGTAGAGCAACAATTCTTTTTTTCAGATCCTCAGAGAGTTCTTTGCCATGAGGTGCCATGTTGAACTTCCAGTGACCAGTATGAGAGAGTGAGAGCGATAACACATTTAACACACCTGCTCCCCATTCACACCTGAGACCTTGTAACACTAACAAGTCATGTGATGCCGGAGAGGGAAAATGGTTAATTAGTCCCAATTTGGACATTTTCACTTAGGGGTGTACTCACTTTTGTTGCCAGCAGTTTAGACATGGCTGTGTGTTGAATTGTTTTGAGGGGACAGCTAATTTATCCTGTTATACAAGCTGTACACTCACTACTTTACACTGTAGCAAAGTGTAATTTCTTCAGTGTTGTCACATGAAAAGCTATAATAAAATATTTACAAAAATGTGAGGGGTGTACTCACTTTTATGAGATACTGTATATATACTATACTGTATATATATATATATATATATATATATATATATATAAATATATATATTCTTAGCACTGACTGTATATACTCTACACTGAATGCAGTATATA
>BLSH010538983.1:280360-305831 GCA_018402905.1 Glandirana rugosa
ACTCGTGCCGACCCACCCACGCGTACCTACCTACCATCCATCCATGCTCACCCAGACATCCATCCATGCGCACCCACCCAGCCGTGCTCACCCATCCATGCTCACCCATCCATCCATCCATGCTCACCCAGCCATCCATCCGTGTTCACCCATCCATCCATCCGTGCTCACCCACCCATCCGTGCCTCATCCATCCCCATCCATGGCTCATTTGTGCCTCATTCATGCTCATCCATACCACATCAGTTCTCATCCGTGACACATCCATGCCACTACAGTGCCCATTCGTGCCACTACAGTGCCCACCCATGCCACTACACTGCCCATCCATGCCACTACACTGCCCATCCATGCCACTACAGTGCCCACCTGTGCCACTACAGTGCCCATCCGTGCCATTCTACTGCTCATCCGTGCCAATACCCTGCCCATCTGTGCCACTACAGTGCCTATATATGCCACCACAGTGCCTCACAATAGTGTAATAGGTGGTCAAATTAGATTCTAAATGTATGCCCCTAGAATACCTGACGGTGCTCCCTGCATGTTGGGCCTGTGTATGTGGTCCCGCTGTGTAAAAGTGTCACACATATGGTATCGCCATACTCGGGAGAAGTAGCAGAATATATTTTAGGGTGTCATTTTAGCGGGGTACATGCTGTGTGTTAGAAATATTGTATAAATTGACAACTTTGTGTTAAAAAAAATGCGTTTTCATTTTCTTTCCACATTTTCCAAAAACTTGTGGAAAAAATGAACCGTTCAAAAGACTCATTATGCTTCCTAGAATATACGTTGGGGTGTTTGCTTTCCAAAATGGGGTGATTTTTTGGGCGTTTCCATTTGCCTGGTGCTCCAGGACCTTCAAAAGTGCAAGTGGTAGTCAAGAAATTATGTGTGTAATTTATGCTCCTAGAACGCCTGACGTTGCTCCCTGCATGTTGGGCCTCTGTATGTGGCCAGGCTGTGTAAAAGTGTCACACATGTGGGATCACCATACTCGGGAGGAGTAGTAGAATGTGTTTTGGTGTGTAATTTGTGGTATGCATATGCTGGGTGTGAGAAATAACCTGTTAACATATGACAATTTTGGGGAAAAAAAGTAAATAAATAAAAAATTCATTTTGCAAAGAATTGTGGGAAAAAATTACAACTTCAAAAAATTCACCATGCCTCTTACTAAATACCTTGGAATGTCTACTCTCCAAGAAGGGGTAATTTGGGGGGTATTAGTACTTTCCTGACTTGTTAGGGTCTCGGGAAATGAGATAGGCCGTCAGTAAATCAAGTGTGATCAATATTCAGTGATTGGCACCATAGCTTGTAGACTCTATAACTTTCACAAAGACCAAATAATATACACTAATTTGTTTTGTTTTTTTTTAACAAAGATAGGTAGCAGTATAAATTTTGGCCAAAATTTATGAAGAAAAATTACTAATTTGCAAAATTTTATAACAGAAACGAAGAAAAATTTAATTATAGCGCAAAAAATAAAAAACCCAGCGATGATTAAATACCACCAAAAGAAAGCTCTATTTGTGTGAAAAAAAGGACGCAAATTTCATATGGGTACAATGTTGCATGACTGAGTAATTGTCATTCAAAGTGTGAGAGCGCTGAAAGCTGAAAATTGGTCTGGTTGTTAAGGGGGTTTAAGTGCCCAGTGGTCAAGTGGTTAACAGTGTTCGCATGTTCTAGTACAAACCAAACTAGGGATGGGTGTTCGGCCAATCCCTAGTCAGTACATCAGGATTGATTGATTTTCAGATCTATACCATCATTTGTGGACTTTATAACTTTCCTACAGACTAAATAATATACACTGATTTGGGATATTTTCACCAAAGAAATGTAGAAAAATACACTTTGCCTAATTTCATTAAGAATGACTATTTATTTGCAAAATTTTATTACAGAAATGAAGAAAAACTTGCTTTTTTTTCAAAATTTTTAGTTTATTTAGCAAAAAATAAAAATCCCAGTGATGATTAAATACCACCAAAAGAAAGCTCTAGGTGTGTGAACAAAATGTTAACATTTTAGTTTGGGTACAGTGTTGCATGACCAAGCAATACTTAATCGGCGACATTTCCATCAGGGGTTTGATAGCTGCTACTAATCCAGGAATTATTCATTTTGATAAATATCAGCCAGTCAACTGAGGTGTCCGTTTATGAAACAGAGAAGAGCTGAGATCCTGAGGATCACGGCTGATCTCTCAGGTGTACCAGTTTATGAAGCTGAGATGAGGAGTGGAAAACATGTTCTTCACTTCTCATGACAAGACACACCCTTCTGTCATTCACTTTTACACAGATGACCGGTTTATGAAGGTGAGATCTGAAGATCTCACTGGCCATCTCTGTAAAATATCTCCGTCCCAGATTCTCCAGTTCAGAAGTGGAGAACTTGGGTGTGAAGCTGCTGTGATGTGAGGAAAAAGGCCTTTTCTTCCTAATATCAGCACCAGCGAGGTTAAGGATTGATATAAATAATAATTATATATGTTTATGTGTATAGTTGTGTTTTTTATATATATATATATATATATAAATAAATATACACACACACTATAGTTATAATATATTGTCTTTTAGGACATATTCACATCTGAGCAATGTAGAATTGTTGGCAGAATTGGGCAATTCATGGCGCAGTTCCAAATTGCACTAAAATTGTATCAAAATATGTACCCGGTTTTTGGGTGCCATTCATTGCTAATGTCAACCCAAATGCAGCTAGCAGACATGCATTTTGCCACACATTTTGTCCTTTCACAAATATGCTACCAACGTGCCATATGCAAAAACGCTTAACGCTGCATGTCCGAAAAAGATTCATTTTTGCTTTTTGGGCATGTCTTTATGTGCATTTTGGTGCAGTTTTTTAATGCACATTTTGCTACTTTTAACAACACACATTTTGGTGTGTTTTTTAAACACATTTTAGCACCTTTTTATGTGCATTTTGGTGTTTTTTTTAACATGTATTTTGGCTAATGTTTTACCTGCGTTTTTGTGTGCATTCTGAAAATGCATGCAAAATGCATGTTATGCTTGTAGTGTTAATGGCACCCCAAAAGTGGCTAGTACATAAAAACTAAATCAAAATGCACATTAAAAAGTGCCAAAAGGGGACGGAGCCAACTGCGGAGTGAAATGGCCACTTAGTGAGGGAGCTCCGGAGCTGTGCCCACGATTCAGCGGCTACTAAGCAACACAGACCCAGCTAAAGAGGCCCAAGTCCGCGGGGAACACAGGAGGAACACACCTGGTGACCATGGGGAAGAGAAAACAGCAAGGGGGGCCACGGAAACTGACGGAATTCTTTCTGTCGGCTGGATCATCGCCTAATCAAGATGGCGCCGGCACACGCGACACACAGCACAAAGGGAAACAACGAGAAGAACGTTTGGATCGTACTTCCGCAGTCTCTGAGAAGGGTAACAGTCCTGCATCCGCACACAGCACCCCCTGCACAAGCCCTGCGAAGGCTAAATTCAAGCAGTCCTTTCACAGTGCTGAAGGGGAATTGCCTGAGGAGGACTGCAACTCCCAGGATGACACCAGCGAAGTGGTAGATAGGATAGAGAACTTTCCCACACAGGATAAACCCCTGTCAGATACGGTCATGAAAGAAATGATGATTTCTCTGAAGAGCAACATAAATAGAGACATGATGTAGTTTATGTCACAGACAAAAAGGGAAATAGATGACTTGGGGGAAAGAGTGCTGCACATGGAAGATAAAATGGGGGTCTACGCTACTGCACACAATGAATTAGTAGATGCACATAATGAGCAAGAAGATGAACTCTCCTCTTTAAAAGCAAAAATCGCAGACCTTGAGGACAGGTGTAATGTACAGTTCAGGGGAGTGGCAGAAACGATCGCTCCATCAGACCTTTGCAACTATGTGCGCCAACTCATTGCCGCCCTTCTCCCTAATGTGCTGGAGAGGGAGCTGGTAATTGATAGGACTCACCGCCTGCCTAAGCCCCCTTATCTGGCAGAAACTGTACCCAGGGATGTCATAGCGAAAATTCATTTTTGTTCACGTTAAAGAAGAACTGATGCAATTTGCTAGGAAGCATACGCCGCTCCCATATGCAGGTATCTCGCTATTTACTGATTTGTCACAATATACAATCCAAGCACGGAAAAAATCAGTTCCTATCACTAAACTCCTCAGAAATCACCAATTTATGTATCAATGGAGATACCCTGCCAAGTTGCTCATTACAAAGAATGGTAAAACATTCACAGTTACTTCTTTAGAAGGAGGCCTTACCCTAACTTGTCAGTGGGACTTGTTACCACCAGAGTAGCAGTCCCCTAGAGAAAAATCCACATGCGGAAGAGTCTCCCCAGGATGGGAAAAAACCTGATATAAGCACAAGGGCATGGGGTCGTTAACAAGTTTAAGTGGGCACGGTCCCTGCTCCTTCAACCCCAACTGTTGATCGCAGCAACAGCTGCTCAGTGATTGATTTCACATTTTTCTAACCTTTGTTCATGTTCATGTTTTACTTCTGTTTTTTTCTTCTACTTTTACCTTTTCTCCGAGCCCGGTCAGCAAAAAGGAACGTTCACAACTTAACACCGAATGACGACTTAGAGGCATGGTCCTCCTTTCAAGACGGACAGCCTGGTCCACGGCAACATTTTCGGCACACCCTTCAAAGAGGTACTAATTTTCCACTCTTCTCAATATCCCCGCAACGCTATGCAAACTATATAACATCAAAATGCTCTTGAAATTAGTAAACTTGAACGCACATGGATTAAACAGCCCATTCAAAAGATCAGCCCTGTGGAACGAAGCACTTAAATTGCGTGCGGATATCCTGTGTGTGCAAGAGACACACTTTATTAATCAGAAAGCCCCAAGATGTACCCATAAAAATTTTACGTATATATATAGTGTTAATGCAAATGAAAAGAAAAGAGGGGTTTTAATCGCGGTAAAAGACTCTGTAAGCTTTAAACTTCATAAGGAGACTCAGGACCCTCACGGAAGATATCTCATAATTAACTGCCTAATAAACAACTACGAATATACGATAGTAAACATCTATACCCCAAACACTCATCAGTTACGTTTCTTACGTAAAATTCTCAAAAAAGTCCAAAAACTTCGCACTGGAGGACTTATTGTAAGTGGAGACTTTAATGCAACTATGGAGCCAGATATAGACGTTTCATCCCAATCGACTAAAAATAAAACACCAATACTCCCAATCATCCGGGAATTTGAGTTACATGATGTTTGGAGATATTCCCACCCAAAGGATAAGGACTACACCTTCTTTTCCTCAGCCCATCATTCCTACTCGCGCATTGACATGTGTTTGATGGACACTTCCCTCTTATACAAATTCACCAAAATGGATATTTACACAATTGGCTGGTCTGATCATGCCCCAGTTTCTATTACCCTCCAGGAGGAGACTACCCAAAGTACTGTGAAACTGTGGCGCAATAATATGTACTTAATGTCATTGAAACATACCCAGGAAAAAGTGTCTAACCATTTGAAGGAATTTTTTAGTAGGAATCTTTACACAGATACTAATGTATTTAATGTGTGGTGTGTCCATAAGGCGGTTAGCAGAGGCTTGTTGATCCAACTAGCTTCAAGGGAAAGGAAAAGGAGGATGCATGCAATTGACACACTTCTTAACAAAATTAAGGTTCTGGAAGAAAGAAATAAAAAAGACCCAACCCCAGCTTTATCCCAGTCCCTCTTAAAATACCGCCAGGAGTTACGTCTAAATCTTATGTCTCAACAGGAAAAAACACTACAAAGAATGAGAGCCAAATACTATTCGCACGGTAATAGGGCAGGTAAATTATTATCATCCCAACTAAAAGCTAAAATTAATAAAACCCACTTGTCTTCTTTTAAGGACCCATCCACGGACAAGTTAGTATATCATCCGAAAGAGATTGCTAATGCATTTAAAAAATACTATGAGTCCCTATATAACCTAAACAAAGATCCCAATACTCCCCAACCGAATGGGGAAATCATAAATGCCTTCTTAGACACAGTTAATCTTCCCAAATTAGATACTTCTATCTCTAATACACTGAATGAGCCCCCTTTTCACTGCAAGAAATTCAAGAGGTAGTGAAAACAATGGCTCAAAACAAATCCCCTGGGGATGACGGATTTTCCGTGGAGTACTATAAGATTTTCGGGGATATTCTATTACCCCATTTGACAGCAGTGTGCAATGCAGCTGCAGAATCCAGCTGTTTTCCCGTGGAGATGCTCCGGGCGGTGGTGATCACCCTCCCGAAACCTGGGAAAGATCTTGACCATCCGAAGAACTTCCGACACATATCGCTTATCAATACCGATGTAAAAATCTATGCAAAAGTGTTGGCTAATAGATTAGCCAAGGTGTCCCCTATGCTTATATAACCAGACCAGGTGGGTTTTGTGAAAGGGCGACAAGCCCCTGATGGTACACGGAAGATATTTGATCTCCTGCGAATAGTGGAGAAGCGCAGTGCACCCTCGGTATTCATAACTCTTGATCCTGAAAAAAGCATTCGACAGGGTGCACTGGGGCTTCCTGCGAGGGGTTCTGAACAAGTTTGGTGTGGAAGGATTTATGCAATCAGCTGTCTTTGCTTTATATTCTCAACCCTCAGCCAAAGTACTTCCTTCTAAAATGTCCTCGGACCCCTTCTTGAGCACGAATGGCACCCGCCAGGGGTGTGCTCTATCTCCTATCATCTTTACATTGATAATGGAACCATTTGCAGAGTTAATAAGATCCACTCCACAGGTTATGGGATAGAGGTGGGTCATCAGTCCCATAAAATTGGGTTATTTGCGGATGATGTTATTCTCACAGTGACACGCCCTCTGTCTTCCATAGCATCAAATAACAGGATTATTATGGCATTTAGCGAAGCCTATTACTATAAACTCAATTTATCTAAAACTTCAGCTCTCCCCATATCCGTACCTAGATCGACATTAAATATTCTTAAGGATAAATATAAATTTATATGGGAAACCCAAACCATTTCTTATCTGGGTGTCACTTTGGTCTCTCCAACCTCTAAAACTTTTGACTTCAATTTCCCTAAGATCTTGAAGAGCATGACGCATGAAATGGCACACATAAACAAGTTTGAAATCTCTTGGTTAGGGCGAATTGCAGCCTTTAAGATGTTACTGCTGCCTAAATTGATGTACCTTTTTAGGACTATACCCATTTCCTTCCCCAGGTCTTTCTTTACCCAACTGCAAGTAAATCTCAAAAAATGTATTTGGAGAGGGAAAGCAGCTAGGTTGCCATTTGGTATATTGGTTAAACACAGATCAGAAGGGGGAGCAGGAGCACCCTTAATAGAATCTTATTATAGAGCAGCAATTTTAGAACAATTGAAAGCTTGGTTTAACCCTCTCACAGACCAACGTTGGGTAGACATAGAAAAAGTGTGTATGGGTAATAAAGACTTGACAGCCCTCCTACTATCAGCCAGCTGGGGGCAGTTATGTAAGGCCCCAAACCTCCCATCAATACAAATCTCTTTAGAATTGTGGGCACAAGTGAAACAAAATTCCTCACGTCCCCACTCACGACAAAAAATAAAAACCCAATTACACTCCTACTATTTCTTAATACCTAACCTCAATACGAACCTATGGGAAACAAAAGGATGTACGTCACTAGGGGAGGTAATCGAGGACCTTAAGCGAAGTGACCCTCTAGCTTGGGCGCAGATAAGCTCTTTTAATAAAAAACAGCTCCTAGACCAAGTTCTAATACCATCTAGGCTATGGGACTACTACAAAACCAGCTATGAGAAAAAAGGGGGTATTTCATGGTTATATAAATACTACACTAGCACAGAATCTACTTCTAAAAATACATACCAAACTTCTTGGGAGAGGGATTTGGGGAAGTAATTCTCTAACACAGAATGGAAGTCGGCCATTAGAGCTCCCCTCACTTTGTCCCACTGTGTGGAACATTGGGATTGTGCGTTGAAAATTTTAAATAGAGGCTATTTCACCCCATTTAGACTATCCAAGATGTATAAAGACCAGTCACCGTTATGTTGGAGACAATGTGGGGAAGTGGGAAACTCCTCCATGTCTTGTGGAGCTGTAAAAATATTAGACGTTTTTGGAATGCAGTTTTTATACTCATTGCAAAGGTAACAGGATCATACACAAGCCCATCTTCTCATTTAGCCTTATTAAATCTTAATATTGATTCATTCCAAAATAAATTTAGAACTATTATTGCACACATCCTAATAGCAGCCAGATTTACCATAACCAAAAGATGGAAGACTACAGAGGCCCCATCAGTAAGTGAGGTAATACACAGGGTCAATACTCACTATATATATGAACGTACAATTGCCCTTAACAACAATACAGTGTCTGTGTTTAAGTGGTCTAACTGGTATTACAACAAGTAGTAACCTGGATTTGTGCTGACTGGCTCGGAAGAATTTTCTGTTTTCTGTTCTCTTTCTTCTTCTCCTTTCCTTTCTTTATACCTCTCTTTCTGTTCTCTCATGGCTCTTTAAGCCAAGAGGCTTGATTTCATTTCTTTAAACTCTTCTCAGGTCTATTATTAATAGACCCAGTTTATTAAGAGTCTGCTAATTGTTTATATAGAACTGGTATATGTCTGAGTAACCTTCGTATTGAAGGCATTATTTTGGAGTTTTGTACATTTTGAGATCACCTGGTAAAGCTTTGTCTCGAATCAGTATGAGAATAGATATATGCATCATTTGATCTTGAAATGGATACGTTTACTGGTATTATTGTCAAGTTCTGGATATTTGTGCATGAAACTATTGATGTACTGACGCATACTCTTTAATAAAAACTAATGGAAATTAAAAAGTGCCAAAATATGTGCTAAAAGAAGTGACAAAATGTGCATTACAAACTACACCAAAATGCATTTTAAAATAACCTGTGCCAAAATGTGCGTTAAAGCACCAAAATGTGGGTTTTGAAAAGCGCCAAAATTCCCAGTAAAAAAAATCCACACCAAAACGCCCTGTTAAAAAGCAGCAAAATTTTTGTAAATAATGTCAAAATGTGCAACAAAAATGGGCCAAAATACACATTTAAAAATATGCCAAAATGTGCTTAAAAACTGTTAAAAAAATCACCAGTGATCAGTGCTTATTATTTTCATGTATATATACTGTCTTTTTAAACTTTGGTTTCACCTATTAAACTCAGCTGCTCTGTAATCACACGCAGGTATCTCACCCAGATCACAGGCACCCCTCCCCCTTCTACACAGATCTCAGGTGTTCTCAGAGGAAAAACTTCTCCTCTCTTCTCCTTCTGAGAAGAAATGTTTTCCGCTTCATAAACAGGGTGCCAGTGGAGATGATTTTTCTCAGAGAACTGCTGAGAACTGAAATGAGATAAATTATCTCTGTTTGATAAACGTACACCTGAGTCTTTGGACAGACACACTCATTTATCTGTCACAAAACCTCATTTGAATGCCAACCGCATTGAATGCCTGTTCAGAAAGCATACTAGGTGCAGGGCAGCCCAGCAACTCAATTGCATGCTGGGCAAGTTCTGGCAAGTGGTCTATTCTCATGACCCAGTAACCCAGTGGATCGTCAACTGGAAAACTCTCCATGTCTGTTTTCCCCCTAAATAATCTCCCACCATATAATACAAATGCTGCCAGGGGATGAGGAAGCTGACAGCCCTGGATGCCAAAGACTAAACAAATTGTGAAATGCATCACTGAGGTGGCCCCCTTCTTCACTGCACTTCTTTGACCAACAATAACCTCAAAGATAGTTTTCCCATGAGACTGTAACCTACCAGATTCTGGTTACATAAACTCCTCTTTAAGGTGTCCTCAAGTTATTTCATCCTCTGCTCCCACTGTGGGGACGCGATGTGTTCTGATATTTTCCCTTGTAACAGTGGTCAAGAAGGGTTGCCAACCTATAATGATCTTTCTCCTTGATGCCATAAATTTTGCAAGCTTTAAAGTATGAGGGAGGCCATGCACCACAAGTTTGCGGAGGCATAATAAGCAGAGTCCTCGTGGTCCCTATATACTACTCCCAAGGGTTCTGGTTATGGAAAACCATCTCTTAAGGTTTGGCGTATGTCTTCTTCTGCTTCAATGCCTCCAAAACTGCCAAAATCCTTCTCCTTCTCCTACCTTTTCTCTTGTGTGTTCTGTGGCGTAGGTATAATGATGTCTGCATAAAGTGGGCTTTGAGAGGAAAGAAAGTCCTCCTCTTCCTCCCGCTGCTCTGTCTTGAGTGCCCTGTCTCTAATGCCATGCAGAGTCTGCTCTAGCAGGAACACAAGAGGGATTGTGTAACTAATGCATGCATTGTCATGGCTCACCATCCTTGTGGTCTCCTCAAATGTTGACAGTACAGTTCATGCATCCTTTATCAGTAGCCATTGGCGTGGGGGAAAAAAGCCAAGCTGCCCTGAGCCTGATGTTGTGCCATACTCACACAGGTACTCATTGACAGCCCTCTGCTGCATATACAGCCACTGCAGCATTGCCAAAGTTGAGTTCCACCTGGTGGTCATGTCACAAATTATGCAGTTTACAGGCAGGTTAAATTCCTGCTGAATTTCAGCCAACTGAACACTGGCTGTGTATGACCGTCTGATATGGCTACAGACTCGCTTCAGAAGATCTTGCAACCCTGTGTACCTGTTTAAGAAATGTTGCACCACCAAATTGAGGACATGTGCCAGACATGGCACATGTGTCAACTTTCCCAGTTGAAGGGCAAGCAGGAGAATAGTGCCATTATCGCTCACCAGCATTCCTAGCTCAAGCTGGCATGGCATGAACCACCTCTGGGCCTGTCCCTGCAGAGCGGAAAGATTCTCTGCTCCAGTGTGCATCCTATTCCCTAGACACACCAGCTACAGTAAAGCACTGCATGGCATCTTTTGAACATACGCATTGAATAGCCCCCTTGAATGATTAGGGGGTACTGGTGGATAATAGGACAATTCAGCAGAGGAGGGCGTGGAGGAGGAGGAGGGGGAGGAGCTGACAAATATTGCATCATCAGCAACAGCTGTATGCAGACATGGCGGAAAAACAAACTCTTGCACAGAGCCATGTCCTGCATTCTTCCTAGTTACAAGCAGGGTTACCCAGTGTGATGGGAATGAAATATAGCATCCCTGACCATGCTTGCGGGACCACGAGTCAGCAGTAAGATGGACCTTGTGGCTGACTGCTTTTCCAACGATGCCACAACATTGCCTTCCATGTGATGGTACAGAGCTGGTACAGAGCTGGAATAGCCTTAAGTGCAAAGATATAGTGACTTGGAACCTGCCATTGTGGTACAGCATATTCTGCAAATTCACTGAAGGGGCAAAATCCAGCAGATGTAAAAGGCAGGAGTTGTAAATCCAGCAACTTGGGGAAGTTTGCAAATTGCAACAGTGCAATTGGCTGCACATGTGCTAAAAAAAGGCCCACACAGCTGAGCTGTGGGAAGTGGGCGGGAGTTAACACCCCCACAATCTGATGGAATATGGTGGCTGCTCTTTATTCTTCCATGATGGCTGCCTCTGGAGGACATCCTGCCTTGGGGTTGTGCCTCACCCTCACTTTCCTCCTCTGCTCTATTCGGCACCCAAGTCACGTCAGTGAGTGCTTCATCATCATCCCCTCCATCCTCATCCCCACTGGAGCCAACTAGGCAATAAGCTGTGGCTGGGGGAACATGACTGCCAATTTATTGTTTATCAGTGTTCTCCCTCTCTGTAGGCTCATATTCCTACCTTCCTCAACCTCAGAGCCAGAAGCAACATCTGAATCAAATAATGCCTGTGCATTGTCAAGGAGCAAGTGGCTGATGCTGTGTTCAAATAACTCAGCTGACTCCTCCATGCATGATGCTGGGGCTATGGCAGGAGTAGCTGTGGACAAGGAGACAGCATAAGCCAATCTGGCAGCTGCGGTGGACTGCTCACTGGTCTCTGCTTGGGTGATAGAGGATGGTTTAGTAAGGCAGACCACCACCTCCTCTGCATGCTGTGACTGGATAGCACAGGTTACATCACTAAACAGAGACAAATGTGCCCTGCCTGAGGAGAGACCACATCCACCTTTGCCTATGGACACAGACACCGCTGGCCCCCTCACAGTGGCATGGGAATGTCTGCCTTCCTTGTGGGCATCCCTGACATGATGGGGGGCTTAATACCAAAATGTAATAGAGATGGGGAAATGTGTAATTGGATGCACTTTATTCAATCAAAAGTGGTGTTTGGTGCACTTTAACTTGAGGACTGCCATTGACAGATAACAAACAGCAACAAAAAAAAGGCGGGGGGTGTACTGTATGCAGCACTAAATGTTATGTAATACAGTGTAAAACACTGCACCACACAGACACACTCGACAACTCTACTTAAGACAATACAATATGCTGCAGTAAAACTGCACAGACACACTTCAATATAGTGCAGTAAAGCTGCACTGACGCACTACAATATACTGCAGTAAAACTGCACTGAGGCACTTCAATATACTGCAGGAAAAGTGCGCTAATGCCCTACAATATAATTCAGTAAAAGTGCACTGAGGCACTACAATATAATGCAGTAAAAGTGCACTGATGCACTACAATATAAAGCAGTAAAACTGCACTGACGCATTATAATATGCTGCTGTACAGATGCACTGACACACTACAATATACTGCTATAAAAGTGCACTACAACATAATACGGTAAAAGCGCACTGATACACTACAATATAATGCAGTAAAAGTGCACTGACTCTTTACAATACATTATACTGCTGTAAAGATACTCTGATGCACTACATTATACTGCTGTAAAAGTGCACTGACACGCTACAATATACTGCTGTAAAAGTGCACTGACACATTACAATATAATGCAGTAAAAGTGCAATGATGCATTACAATATACTGCAGTAAAATTGTATTGATGCACTACAATATACTGCTGTATAAATGCACTGATGCACTTCAATATAATCCAGTAAAAGTGCACTCGCACACTACAATATACTGCAGTAAAACTGCCCTGACACACTACACTTGCAGACTTTAACCACTTCCTTACTGGGCACTTAAACCCCCCTTCTGCCCAGACCAATTTTCAGGTTTCAGCGCTGTCGCATTTTGAATGACAATTGCGCGGTCGTGCGGCGTTGTACCCAAATAAAATTGATGTCCTTTTTTTCCCACAAATAGAGCTTTCTTTTGGTGGTATTTGATCACCTCTGCGGTTTTTACTTTTTGCGCTATAAACAAAACCAAGAGCGACAATTTTGAAAAAAGAACAATATTTTTTACTTTTTGCTCTAATAAATATCCAAAAATAAAAAATAAAAAAAAAATTATTCATTGGGTTTGGCCGATTTATATTCTTCTACATATTTTTGGTAAAAAAAATCGCAATCGCGTTTATTGATTGGTTTGCGCAAAAGTTATCGCGTCTACAAACTATGGGAATTGATTTATGGCATTTTTATTATTTTTTTTTTTTTACTAGTAATGGTGGCGATCTGCGATTTTTATCGGGACTTTGATATTGCGGCGGACATGTCGGTCATTTTTGACACTTTTTTGGGACCAATGACATTTATACAACGATCAGAAATTTAAATGTCCACTGATTACTGTATAAATGTCATTGGCAGTAAAGGGGTTAACCTGCAGGGGGCAGTGAAGGGGTTAACAATGTTCCCTGGGTGTGTTCTAACTGTGGGGGGGATGGGTTGGCCGGGACATGACAGATCTAACTGATCCCAGTGACAGGGATCAGTAGATCTGTTTGTCCCCCTCTCACAGAACGGGGAACCGCCGTGTTTACATCGGCGGTTCCCCATTCTACAGCTCTGTAGGCGATCGCGGGTCAGGAGCGGACATCGAGTCCGACCGACCTGCGGGCACGCCCACGCAGCATGCGGCGGCCGCGCGCGCGTGCTGCCGCCGCCGCCCAGTGCGCGCAGGGGGCATGTAAAGGGGCGGACGTCCATGGACGTCCACCCAGATTTTCAGATCCGTGCTGTAGACGTCTTTCGTCTATAGCGCGGATCTCTAGTGGTTAATATACTGCAGTAAAACTGCCCTGACACACTACACTGACACACTTCAATATACTGCTGTAAAACTGCCCTGCATCACTCCACTGACACTAAAGCAAAAAAGGAAGGTTGTACTACACTGAAGTTGAACATTACTATATTCACACTACACTAACACTCTACACAATAGAATCACAATAGCACACTATAGCACGCTAACTCACTTGTAGCCATGAACAGAGCCCTGTTATATCTATCTCCAATCCAACATCACACTGCAAATGGCTCCTCTGGGAAGGAACCTTTTATAGTGTGGGTGGGGTGGGTCTATGAGCAATGACCCATGATTGGGCACAGTCATCATTCCTTTCTCTAATCATGGCTCTGACAGTGCTTTGTGCCCTGATTGGGCAAAGCCTTCATTGCTTCAGCCAATCAGGGCTTAGAATGCACTGTGCATTCGGTGGGCTGAACAAACAGTCAAACACCCTGCCAATTTGGGTGCTCACTGAATGGGTGAACAGCCAATGTTCAGGCCGAACATATGCTCGGCCCGAATCATTCACCCAACACTACTGGCAATACCAAGTTAGTTTTTTGTTCAGCCAGTGGGCTGAAAAACCAAAAACAAGTCACACACAAATTATGTGGATGGAGGAATCTCCCGTACAGGGGCATTGTCTTCTGACAGCAGGACTCACTGCTGTCAAAATACACTGATCAGCAACTGCAGCTGAATGGCTGTAGCTTCTGATTGACAAAAGTTTTCCAGCATGACTCTTTGACAGAAATCAATCAAATGTTCGATTTCTGTCGAGTGTTCATTTTCTGTCGAGTGGATGGCATCGCACTGATTGAAGTTCAGGCAGTCACTGGTAAACTGGCTACATTTAAATCAGTGTATGGCCTGCTTTACTTCCCATTAATGACAATTGTGGTTGGTATGAACTTGAATGCACTTGAACTACCTGAATGTGCTTGGTACATAATGTTTGTCCTACACTACCCAACATGGTGGCCCTAAACATGTAAGGTGTCCCACTTAATGACCAATGTGTCCTAATAGGTGAGAAAGCCTTCCGATATGACTATACTGTATGCTCACCATCATATGTGGGAATCTCAACCCATCCCCTTACATTAACCTTTAAAAGACTCAATTGGCATGACACCATATGAAGTCAGAGCATTCATTTCCCTGATTAGTGTTCACCAAACTAAGTGGTAATTTAGCCATAACAAACATATAACGTTGCAGAGCGGTTTTCATTTCTGTACAATATTTAATTTGCATTTGGTTGATAATTAATCAGGTTAATGAGGAAATAAAAAAACAAAAACTTTTTTTTTATTACTTGAGATTTTATTAAGTTTTCAGAAAACAAAAGAAGAACACATTCTGATAGGATGCGCTAACAATCAGGTACAATATGTGTATAGACATGAGATTTTGGCAAACACATCATACATTACTGAGAGCGTTGTAGAAATAAGTAAACTACAAATAATGAACAAAGTGCTTACTTCAACACAACTCTTCCGGGTATCGGATAAGAAAGAGAAAAGGAGGGGAGGAAAAGAGAGAAAGAAAGGAAGGAGGGGGTATAGTTGCGGGGGAGGGCCTAATGGTGTGTTCATAGTAGCAAATTAAGAGGGTTACTTTAGCTACTGATGCAGTCCACCTTGCTGGGATCGGTATCTTGACTTATGTTATGTCGAGGGAATCTAACATAAAGAATAGCGTAGGATCCATCAAGGGGCTATTTTCTCAGCCCTAGCATCAGCAAGCCAGGGGGACCAATCTAGGAGGAATTTTGGCATGGTTAGATTGGCTTTGGCAAACATATGTTACATGTGCATATGGATGTTAACACTGGCTATAATCTGTTGAAGAGTTGACAGGGTGCTGCTCTTCCATTTGTGGGCTATCTTTAGACGATAACTGGCATATTTTAATATTTTTCTAACTCTATCTTACATTTATGTCTTCAAGGCATCTGAATATACTTTTATCAGGGCAAAGTATTTGTTTTCTGGTAATTATTATATTGGAAGATGATGTGATGTATGCTAAACAATGCTGTATTGCTCAACGCTAATTAGAATGCCTAGTCTAGTGCTGTATTTGGAGAACATACAAATACTTTTTTCCAAACTGTTCTCATTTAAATTTCTGTTTGATAAATATGCATTGCATTTATGTTCCCTATAAGATATTCTGACATTTACAGATGTGAGGTTCTACGGCAATTAATGGTGTCTAGCTTATTTTTATAGAATGGGTCATAAATAATCTGTGTATTCTAAATCAATTTGCATGTCAAAAACGGTTAATTATGTGTACAACTCAATTGCCTGCAAAATTTTATTTCTTGCAACTAATGTAGCAGACAGAAATATAAGTCATGTTCAATGTTCTAATCTTGTTAATACTACTTGTTTTCATGTTTAAATTAATATTTATTACTCGTAATAAGATTAGCAGTCAAAGATGTAGATCATGCTGAATATCAAAAAACCAAAAGATGAGTAAATTAAAAAAACAATTGTAACAAACTACGTATGACAATGCATTTAATATGATAATGTACTTGAACAAATAATTCTAAAGGTTCTTATAGATAAATATTTAATTCCTGTACAGTAAACATTGTATCTTTATACAGTTATCCTTTAGCTTACTCAAGCTTAGCAACACTGCACCAGGTGGTTATTGGCAGGAGAATTCTGGACATCAGAGAGCTATGCACACAGTCCAAAGCCCAAAGCGCCTACAGACAGAAAGGGCCTGGAAATCCAACACAAAAAAGTCCTGTATGTAGTTGAAGCTCCTCGCAATCCATTCACACTTCCTTCTGCGAACCACAGGCGGGTGTCATTACAAAGTTAATGACACCTCCAGTTTTCTTCGCATCTGAATCGGATCTCATGGATGAGAATACCCATGCAATATGATTCTAGTATGGAAAATCTAATGCAAGTTCAGCCGTGCAACTGCATGGCTGAACTCGCACTGCTCAGAGACATCATGTGATCGGCACCCACACAGCGGGTGCAAATCGCACGCAATCTCTGAGACCGCATTATTCTGAACCCGGGCTCAAGCAGCTGCCGATGACTTCCACAAAGGGATATAAACTGAAAAGAGACAAAAGGGTGCTTTCTAAGAGTGGCAGTAGGTCCAAAACTCAAAAGAAGATAGATAGATAGATAGATAGATAGATAGATAGATAGATAGATAGATAGATAGATAGATAGATAGATAGATAGACCTCTCCAGGTTACCAGGAAAGCACAATCATTTGTATCATGGCAAATAGGCTTGACTGTTAATCATTCCTGTAACATGGATTCCATATTATGTTCACAATAACATTTATTATTTCTGAATTTATTTGTGGTTTTACTATTTGAGGAGCCCCTATTGTGAAGTGCTGTTTACTGTAAATGTTAGTGTAGCTTATGCACATTGTTTTATTACTTTTGTATGCATAATGTAGTGTTGCATATATTTTGCTTCAGGGAATCATATTTTGTCAGGTTTAGTATATGCAGTCTAGTCTATTCCCTGAATTCCCTTTAATTTGTGCTGGTTTATTTTGTTTTTATCACTGCTAGTACTCTGACTAAAATCTACAATACACATCTAAAACTACCTGACAGCACATCCAATCACAGTCAACCCCAACTAGGTCTTGATCTCAGGGTGAACTCGGAACTGGTATGGGTCTACTGATATACTAACCTTTTAGCAATCTTGCACACATGAGAGAAGGCGTAATGTGGTTTTAACACATTTTGCTTTTTACTTGTATTATCATTAGAGTTGAGTGAACACCTGGACGTTCGGGTTCAGAGGGTCCGAACAAACTTTGGGAAAAAGTCCGGGTTCGGCACCGAACGTTGCCCGAACGTTATCCCGGACCCCGAACCCCATTGAAGTCAATGGGGATCTGAACTTTTAGGCACAAAAATGGCTGTAACAAAGTCCTGGCAAGTGCTAGAGGGCTGCAAAAGGAAGTTAAATGGGGGTAAGAGTAGGGCAAGTGCCCTACAAAAAAATGGGGATAGGGAAAATAAATTAAAAATCAAATAAACTAGGAGATGATTTTTGAACAATAATGTGTCACTTACAGCTGCAGCTAGAACCTCTCCTTTTAGAACTAGGAGATGATTTTTGAACAATAATCTGTCCCTCTAAGCAGAAGCCTCTACCTAGTGCAGTCAGATTGCTCAAAGCAGCAGTATGTGAAATCTCAAATTACTCCCACAATCTGATCGTTGTGTACGATCGTAACGTTCGTTGTGTTATGAAGGGTTTGATCTGCAATCTGTCACTCAAAGCAGCAGTATGTGAAATTTCAAATTTCTGCAATCTGTCCCTCAGAGCAACAGTAGTAGTAATCTCAGGATGCAGGATCAGATGTTAAAATGTCTGCAATCTGTCCCTCACAAAAATGCCGGCAGCTTTCTCTCATTACACTAACCCAAGAGCATGTGACATGCAGCACTGTGACTCCAGCCTCATATAGAGGCTGGGTCACATGATGCACTGGCCAATCACAGCCATGCCATTAGTAGGCATGGCTGTGATGGCTTCTAAGGGCAAACCAGTGAAACGCTTGTTGATTGGCTGCCCTGCAGCTATTCAACATGCGTGATCAACTACCAGAACCCAGAACCTGAACGTTTTTTGAAACATCCGTGTTTGAGTCTGGGTCCCGGACACCCCAAAGTTCAGTCTGGGTTCGCTCAACACTAATTATCATTCATCTCTACTGAATGTGGTAACACATAAAACTAAGTGCAGTGATATACATTTTTAATATTTGAATTTGGTGTAAAAACTGCGCTATTATCCACTTGTCATAAATACAAAACAGCCATAGCTAAACTGTGAGTCACACACAGCAACAAACTATAACATAAAAATTGTCTATGCTTACACATAAATTAGTATATCATACAAAGTTCATAGGTAATTCATATAAAGATAAAAGATGATCAAATAATTAAATGCTGATCAAATAGATGTTGATCGAATAAAAGATTAGTCCAGTTCCTATTGGTGAATGTCAAATCTCAACGATGAAGCTGTTAATCACCACAGTACGTATCCATAATCACCAACACAAGCACAAATGCCAGAGTGATGTCCACCACTGAGTGAAATGTTTGCTTACCAGAGCGTGTTGACCCCTATTATGGAAGGTCAAAATGGGCCTGTAGCTTGTAACCCAGCCAAGGTGTGATGTTCCTCTAAGATTCAGCAGATACTAGACACATAACGGTCCTCTTTGATGCGTTCCTCATACTGGTGCAGCTGCTTGGTGCCGATCCTCAGAGCTTTCAGTGGTGTCTTGGCCTCTGAGCTATTCATGGTGACCGGTTATCTTCACTGGCTGTGCCCCTTTATTCTGGCCTTCCATAAACAATTATTTTATAAAGTCCCAGCAGACCGTGGCCATCTCATGTCTGTCATCTCACATGAGATGGCCATGGTCTGCTGGCACTTTATAAAATAATTGTTTGTTGAAGGCCTGAATAAAAGGGCACAGCCAGTGAAGGTGCAGAAGCTCAGAGTCAGGGAGATCACAGGAAGGAGATGAGGGATGTCCAGAAGGCAGAATCCAGGGCTTGGAGACAACCTGTCACCATGAACAGCTCCAAGGCCAGGGCACCACTGGAAGCTCTAAAGATCGGCAGCAAGCAGCTGCACTGGTAGGAGGAATGCATCAAAGAGGATCGCTATGTGACTGGTATCTGCTGAATCTTATAGGAACATCACACCTTGGCTGGGTTACAAGCTACAGGCCCGTTTTGACCTCCCATAATAGGGGGTCAACATGCTCTAGTAAGCAGACATTTCACTCGGTGGTGGACATCACTCTGGCATTTGTGCTTTAGTTGGTCATTGTGGATACGCACTGTGGTGATTAACAGCTTCAGCGTTGAGGTTTGACATTCACCAATAGGAACTGGACTAATCTGTTATTCAATCAACATCTATTTGATCAGCATTTATTTATTTGATCATTTTTTATCTTTATATGAATTACCTATGAACTTTATATGATATACTAATTTATGTGTAAATGCAGCTAATTTTTTATGTTATATATATGTTTAATGCCATCCCAATGTACATAACCAGTGCACCACAGCCCACCAATGTATTCCATCTTTATATTGTAATGTGCTGTGCTGGAAAAAAATGCTGCAGGTGAATTATAACCTGCATTGTAGTGCATAGAAAGCCTACTAAAAATGAAAAGGCTGGCTTACTAGAATGCATGTTTACATGTGTTCAATAACACTCAACATAGAAGAAATGTCTGAATTGGCCTGAATGTTCTGTCTATAAAAGTAAGGGACAGTTTCCCACCTTTCACAATCCAAGATTGAGTGCAGGGTGTCCAATAGGTGATAAATAGGGATGGGCTGAACACCCCCCTGTTCGGTTCACACCAGAACACCTCGAACAGGCAAAAAGTTCCAGTGAACATGCAAACCCTATTAAAGTCTATGGGACATGAACATGAAAATTCAAAAGTGCTCATTTTAAAGGCTTATATGCAAATTATTGCCATAAGAAGTGTATGGGGACCCGGGTACTTCCCTAGGAGACATGTATCAGTGCAAAAAAAAGTTTTTAAAACAATCCTTTTTAAAGGAGCAGTGATTTTAATCCCGCTGTCCCCGCAATGATCGGATCCGTTCCAGAACCGATCAGTCTCCAGGCCCAGATCAATGATTTCTCGTCTGGACCTGGTGATCAGTTCTGGCTAATGGCAGAGCCTCCTCTGTGTAATGTAAACACTGATTAAAACACAATTAGCCCCTTGATCGTCCACTGATCCCCCCCCAGTTAACCCCTTCACTCCTGTCACTGTGTCACTTAGTGCAGTGATCATATTTTTCACTGATCACAGGACTTGTGTCACTTGTGACACTAAATGACCTTAGGGTAGGTAGTGGTAGGTAGTATTAGGCCCAGGTGCCCCCCTTTAACCCCCCAATAAAGGTTTTAACCCCTTGATTGCCCCCTGTCACCAGTGATCACTGTATTAGTGTCACAGGTGATGCTACTTTGTTAGTTTTTTATCTCGTCAGGGTACGCACCGTATATGTCTAATGAAGGTTTTAACCCCCTGATTGCTCGGCGGGTGACATCAGTTAGGTTTTAGCATCAGTTAGGGTCAGCGTAAATACCAGGCAGGGCCAGATTAGTCAGGTACTCTAACATGTACACACACACTAGATAGGTCCGTTACTAGTATAGTATCTGAACGGATCAATATCCATGATCTGATCAGATCTATGCTAGTGCCCCCAGTACTTTAGTGTTCTTAAAAATGCGGTGTTAGCGGGATCAGCCCAGATACCTGCTAGCACCTGCATTTAACCCCTCCACCCAGCCCAGCCCACCCAAGTGCAGTATCAAATAGATCACTGACACTTATAAAACACAACACACATAACTGCAGTGTTCGCAGAGTCACGCCTGATCCCTGCAAACACTAACAGTTATTTTGTTAGCGACTGAAGCAGGCTCTGACAACCAGGTGCTCTTTTGCCTGTGAGTCACACTAGTGTACCTATAACTTTAGAGGACAAAATGTCAAACCAGAGGTACACTAGTGAAGAGGCCTACACATTGCTGAGCATGACAGATGAGAGCAATGGGGAAGCTCCACTGTCAGATTCAGGCTCAGTATACAAACCTGTAGAGAGCAGTGGCACCCTGACAGATAGCTCTGATGATGGAGTATTGGTCCCTGCTAAGGTCAGGCCTACCCAATCCTGTTCTGCTGTTGCTGAGGTGCAAAAACTGCAGGGCTCTCGTATGGAGCAGAGAGTACTAGCGCCACTCATCCTTCTGGTCAACTGGCGAGCAGCAGCGGCCTAGTACACCCTGGTCATACACAAACCAGCACTACAGTAACACTTGGTGATGTGGCAAGTCCCATAAGTGCAGTTCAAGCAGGTGTGGCTAGCACAAGTAGTGTCCCGCAGCCACCAAGAAGACAAAGACAGGCCCACAGAGCCCATAGTGCCCATTCCGTTGCATATGCTAACCATGATTGGCAAACCACCACTTCTGCAGCACCCGTACTTCCTCCATTCACTGGCCAACTCGAAATTCAGGTGGAAACAGTTGATTTTACATCCCTTGAATTTTATTCGCTGTTTTGCACAGAAGATCTCTATAGATCTATCGTGGACCAAAGCAATTTGTATGCTGGTCAAATCATCACCACTAATCCCCATTTCACACTTACCAGAGACTGGAAACCTATTACGGTTCCAGAATTTAAGACCTTTCTGGGCCTTTCCCTCCTCATGGGCATATGTAAATAATCTGAGTTGTGGTCATATTGGCCCACTGACCCAATTCACCATATGCCGTGTTCTCTGCTTCCATGACCAGATCTTGCGGTTCATGCATTTCAATGACAATGAACTCTGTCGTCCTCGGGGTGACCCTGAATACGATCGGCTCCACAAAATTCAGCCCTCCTTAAACCACTTCAACTAACAATTCACAGCCTTGTTTATTCCCGATCAAGTTGTCTTCGTAGACAAGCCCCTGATTACATTTTCTGTCCGTCTTGCTTTCAAACAGTTTCTCCCCAGCAAGCGTGCCAGATATGTGGTCAAGATGTATAAGCTCTGTGACAGGGCCACAGGCTATACATATAGTTTTATGGTTTACGAGGTGTGGGGGGGTTAGCTCAATGGGGATCACCTTCCCAGGCAGAAAAAGGTAGTCCAATGGAAGGGTTTCTTAAAAGCTGACTTGTAGCCAGTTTTATTTTTAAAAGGTTGCATGAAAATCAAACAAACAAAATAGAAAATAAATCCTTGCCATCCAGGCTTTTACTAAACATTTCAGTTTTCCTAACTGAGCGGTGAAGGGCTTATCCCAGTCACCCACAAAACAAAGATAGTGCAAACCTTTTTGTTTCAGTCATAAATCAAACAACAGTTCATCAGCTCTCTCAGGCTTGACGGCTCCTGAGTGCCAGGCCAGAGCAAAACTTTACTCTCCTCCTGATTATTTATACCACCTGTTGGTGGACTCCAGTGGACAACAAAATCTGGTCTGGAACCAACCCTGCCAAGGTGGCTGATAAAACCCAGACCAGATTCCACCTTAGTTCACTGCAAATGAATGCATGCGGGGCAACACATATCGTCCATCAATCATCTTGCCTCTCATAACGTCCCCCCTCTGCTCAAGCCCTTGTGGCTGAGCAACTGTCCCAATCAGACAGTGGACACAGGAAAGGGCATGTGCATTATTCTGGAGTTTCCCCACTCTATGCTCCACTGTGGACTTGAATACTTGCAGAGCAAGGAACCACCTTGTCACCTGACTGTTTTTCTACTTGTTATCACACGTCCATTTAACCACTTCAGCCACGGGAAGGATTTCCCATGTTAGGACCAGAGCACTTTTTTCAATTTGCCACTGTGCTGCTTTAACTGGTAATTGCGTGGTCATGCAATGCTGTACCCAAACAAAATGTGCGTCCCTTTTTTCCCACAAATAGAGCTTTCTTTCGGTGGTATTTGCTCACCTCTGCGCTTTTTATTTTTTGCGATATAAACGAAAAAAACAAAAATTTTTGAAAAAAATTATATTTTCTACTTTTTGTTATTAAAAAAAATACAATAAACTAAATTTTAGTCATATATTTTTGCCAAAATGCATTCAGCCACATGTCTCGGGTAAAAAAAAAAAAATTAGCATATATTTATTGGTTTGCGCGAAACCTGGACCGGATTCCACCTTAGTTCACTGCAAATGAACGCATGCGGAGCAACACATATCATCCATCGATCGTTTCGCCTCTCATAATGTCACATATCCCCCCTCTGCTCAAGCTCCTGTGGCTGAGCAACTGTCCCAACCAGACAGTGGACACAGGAAAGGGCATCTGCATTATTCTGGAGTTTCCACACTCTATGCTCCACTGTGAACTTGAATGCTTGCAGAGCAAGGAACCATCTTGTCACCTGACTGTTTTTCTCATTGTTATCACACATCCATTTAACCACTTCAGCCCTGTAAGGATTTCCCACGATAGGAACAGAACACTTTTTTCAATTTGCCAGTGCACTGCTTTAACTGGTAATTGCATGGTCATGCAATGCTGTACCCAAATGAAATGTGTGTCCTTTTTTTTCCCACAAATAGAGCTTTCTTTTGGTGGTATTTGTTTACCTCTGCGCTTTTTATTTTTTGCGATATAAATGAAAAAAAAAATTATATTTTCTACTTTTTGTTATTAGAAAAATACAATAAACTAAATTTTAGTCATAAATTTTTGCCAAAATGCATTCAGCCACATGTCTTGGGTAAAAGTAAAGTAAATTAGCATATATTTATTGGTTTTCGCAAAAGTTATAGTGTCTACAAGCTAGGGTACATTTTCTGGAATTTACGCATCTTTTATTTTATGACTGCCTATCTTACTTGGTGGTATAATGGAAGGGCAGTACAAACCCCCCAAATTACCCTATTTTGGAAAGTGAACACCCCAAGGAATTATCTGAGAGGAATGTTGAACCCATTAAATATTTTATTTTTTTGTCACAAGTGATTGGAAAATGACAAAAAAAAATACACAAAGTTGTCACTGAAATGATATATTGCTCACACATGCCATGGGTATATGTGGAATTACACCCCAAAATACATACTGCTGTTTTGCCTGAGTATGGGGATACCCCATGTGTGACACTTTTAGGGAGCCTATCTGCATATGGGACCCCGAAAACCAATCCCCTCCTTCAGGATTTCTAAGAAAAAAACATATGCCTTCACCCACACTACCTATCTCAGTTGCAGAGGCCATTAAATGCCCAGATAGCACCCCCCCCCCCAAATGACCCCCTTTTGGAAAGTAGACACCCCAAGCTATTTGTTGAGAGGCATGTTGAGTCCATTGGATATTTTAAACTTTGCCACAAGTTTTGGGGAAATGACAATTTTTTTTCCCACAAAGTTGTCACTAAATGATATGTTGCTTGAACATGCCATGGGTATATGTGAAATTACACACGTATGAGACTTTTTTGTGGTCTAGTCACGTACAGGACCCTGAAAACCAATCACTGCCTTCATGCTTTTTAAAAACATAAAATGGTGATTTTACTCCTCACTCCCTATCACAGTTTCAGAGGCCATGGAGTGCCCAGATAGCACAATCCCTCCAAAAGACCCCATTTTGGAAAGTAGACACTCCAAGCTATGAGCTGAGAGGCACGTTGAGTATTTTGCAGGTCTCACTTTTTCTCACAAAGTTTTTTGAAATTTGAAAAAAGAAAAAAAAAATTCAGTTTATTTCTTCATTTTCCAAAACAAATGAGAGCTGC
>BLSH010538983.1:312812-333869 GCA_018402905.1 Glandirana rugosa
GGCCCCTCTTTGGCTGATATGATATCACTGTTCTGAAAACATCTGCAAACTGTGTGTGAAGAGCGCAACCATATGCATGCTCTTCTCTATGCTGTATTTTCACACACAGATTCCAGATGTTTGATGAGCATGTGTATGGTTTCTCCCCGGTTTTAGGTAAAGTGTTCTAAACTATTTTCAGATGTGTGCAGAACAGATCTAATCTGTGAATAACATCTGTTCTGGTGCAGAACACATGTGTGTGAATAGCAGATGTGCAATGATTGACGGTTTCATTTAAAGTGACACAGACTTTAAAAAGAAGTGTAAATAAAAAATGTGCAATGATTGACGGTTTGATTTAAAGTGACACACAGACTTGAAATAATTGTGCAGAAGAGATGTGCACTAATTCCCGGTTTCATTTAAAGTGATACACACATTTTGCAGAACAGTGATATGGGTACTCCCGGCTTATTTATACTTTTTTGACACAGTTTGAAGATGATTTTAGAACAGTTCTATGGCCCCTAATGTTAATTAATACTTTTCAGACCCATTTTGAAGATGATCTCCATTTTTGCATTTTTTATGTTTTTATTTATTTTTTAAAATTTAAAGTTATTTCCCTGTCCACATTTCTTTGTAGGTCACTTGTCCCACCCTTACCCACATTTCCTTCCTTTTGCAGACCTCTAGGACCTTCCTGGACTATTTTACAACATTTTTTGTACCTAAAAGTCCGGGTCTCCATTGATTTCAATCGGGTCCGGGGTCCGAGACAAAGTTCGGGTTCTGTCCGGACCCGAACCCGGACTTTGTCCCGAAGTTCGGCCGAACCAGCAGAACCCGGACTTCTAGAAGTTCGCTCAACTCTAGTCACTGGTCCTTGTTGGGTATATGCTGTAATGTTCTTTTTTCATGCAGCCTGTGGATAAAATGAAAAAAATAATAATCAATCGGTGGGTATGCCCACCATTAGAAAACCTCCCTTCATCCACCCACTTCTAATGGTGGGCATAGACCCTTGTTAAAAATATATACCGGAGCATAGGGGAAATCCACCACAATTTCCACCCCTGCCCCTATGCTCCGGTATATATATGCTCTTTTTTTAACTGTGGTGGTGAAATCACGTCCAACAGCGCTGAAGTCGCTGCTTTATGTATGGTGGGATCAAACGCTGTTGCTGTCACCCTAAATAAATCAGTGCTGCAGCTGGCGTACCTGAAAACCAAATAAGGATTAATAAAACACAGTAACATATAAAAAATAACACTCATTCTAAGAAGAAAAAATAGTTAAACGTTACAGGAAAGCATTATAAAAACATTACATGCCTGCAAAAAAAACATGATAAAAAACAGTAACAAAACATTACGGGTATGCATAAAACACAATAGAGAGAGCAATAGAAAGAGAATAGAGAGAAAATAGAGACAGAAAAACAATAACAATAAACATACAACTGTTTTTGGCTTTTATTATTTTTTTCTTTTTGGTTTTTATAACTTTTTAACAGTAGTTCCAGGTTGGGTTCTCTCAAAATGCATTGACATCTTAGAGACCCTGTGATAGTGTACCTATTCCTGTGTAGTGCTGTTCCCTATGCTAATACTCAACTAGTGTATGGTAGCGCTCGAAACAGTCACCGATGCAGAGACCAGACTGGTCAAAACAGTAGCAGCAATAAAAACGGGTGTCACGCCTGTATCCGCGGCAGACACGACATCCTTTTTGAGGGGCTCGGATGATAGGGGTACCAGGGATGGCATGTGGAAAATGCCGTCCATGCAGCCAGCTCACTACATTTGGATTGAGAACATGGGGTGCAGAGCCAACTGGATACAGAAGGTCTCTGATGATCTCTTCCTAGAATTGAAGAAGAGATCCAGTCCATCCTGGCGCTTTGTATAGCACATAAGCGTTCAGCATATCCAATTGGAATAAGTAAATAGACACTTTTTTGTACCAGCGTCTGGTTTTACAGGCAATTAAGTAAGGCACCAATAACTGGTCGTTGAGGTCCACTCCTCCCATATTAAGGTTATATTCATGGACACAGAGGGGTTTCTCCACAACACCAGTCGCCGTTGTAATTTGGACAGCCGTGTCTGCGTGAAGGGAGGAAAGAATGAAAACATTCTTTGTATCCCTCCACTTTACTGCAAGCAAATTACTACTTCCCAAGCAGGCGCTCTCCCCCGTGCGTAGTCGCATGCACGAACGTTCGTGCGCACGTGCAACCGGGAGGCGCACATTCGTAACTGTTCTTGGCGCCAAAGGGGCTATTTAAACCGGACAGTGACATGGGATCAATGCCATTTGGTCGACAACGTTCCTGAGATTCCTGTTACCTGTCTGTCTGCTGAACCTGTTCTTCTGATCTACCGGCTTGACCCTGACACCGCTGCTATCTGCTTGCCCTGAATTTGGCTTTCCTTGACGATCCTTTTGCCTGCTCCTTGGTACCACGCTGCCAGCCCGTTGCCAGCCCGTTGCCGACCCGGCCTGTGTCTGACCATCCTTCTGCTTGCTCCTCGGTTCCTGATTCGCCTGCCTGCTGTCTGATCCAGTCTGTATCTGGCCTTCTCATCCAGCATCACCTGCTTGGTTCAGCCGGACAGGGCTATCGTCAGCTGTTTCCCGGAGTTTCTCGTCTGCTCCAGCTAGCTGCATTTCCAGCCCTGCCTGTGACCACCGCACCTGTGTTCCAGTCAAGCACTCCTGCCATCCTGCACTCTTGAACCTCCTGTTCGCTATATCAGGGGTTCCTGAGTCAGGATTTTAAGAGAGGCTGTCCTCGGCAGTTGCAGACTCCACCACTAAACGGCCATGTCCGAGTCTGCACCAGGACCCTCTCCCATGGATGAACTTTGCCGACATCTTGCTGGTCTTACGCAGGCTGTTAAAGATCTTCAAGATGGCTATCATCGCTTGGAAGAACGTGTCCAATAACTTTCCTCACCATCTTCATCCCGCACCAGTCAGCCCGTTGCATCCACCGGCACAGCTGCTTCACCTACTGTGGTTATGTTGCCTCCAGAGCCCAGAGTCCCGACACCTGACAAGTTTTCCGGAGAACGCAACAAATTTCGCTCCTTCCGCATCACATGTGAGCTGTATTTTGCGTTGCAGCCCCGCACATTCTCCCTGGATGCACCCAAGGTGGGATTCATAATCTCTCTCCTACAAGGGGAACTATAGTCCTGGGCTCACTGGCTCCTAGAACAAAAGGCAGCATCTCTGGGGGATCTGACATCCTTTTTGGAATCCATGTCCCAGCTATACGAGGACCTGCACCAGTCCGCAACAGCAGAAGCAGCATTGCATGCACTTCAGCAAGGGCGCAGAGCGAATGAGGACTATGTATCTGAATTTAGACATTGGAATTCCGATACCAATTGGAACGATGCCACTCAGTGTTACCAATTCCGCTTGGGTCTCACCGAGCCTCTAAAAGATGAACTGGCACGAGTAGGGGTCCCTCAGACTTTAGACGCTCTGATTAAACTATCTATTCAGATTGATCGACGTCTAAGGGAATGAAGGTCTCAACGTCAGGCGGGTCCGTCTCGCCCCACTTGGATGTTGCCTCGAGGTCCTGTTTTCTTCAGTCCAGCTTTGCCATCCCCGGCTGTTTCTCCACCTGACATCTCTGAACCCATGCAACTGGGCTTGCTCCGTCCTTCTCTTATGGCTGAGGAATGCAAGCGACGTCGGTTGAGCAACCTCTGTATGTACTGCGGTGCCCCCGGACATTATGCAAGGACCTGCCCGGCAAAGCTATGTAAGTGTCTGACCGTAGCATCTGATCCTGTGCCTGCTTGCTCCGACAACCCTGCTCAGATTTCTGTACTTGTCTCATTCCAGCTTCCAGACAGGAGCATCATGGTCCCTGCCATTATTGATTCTGGGGCCTGCAACTGTTTCATAGACTTGTCCTTCACCACCAAGCACCAGATTCCGCTTCAGCCTAAAGCCCAAGGAGTGACTGTTCATCTAGCGGATGGGTCAACTATTAAGTCTGGACTGGTCACCCATGAAATAGTACCACTGCCTGTACCACTGCCTGCCACCATCACCAGCACCCACCATGAACTCTTACGCCTTGGCACCATAGCATCCCCGTTGTTTCCAGTCATTATGGGTATGCCCTGGCTACAGGCGCACAATCCGCTCATCAATTGGTGCAAGGAGGAAATCCAGTTTCAGTCGGCCTACTGTTCCCAGCATTGTTTGCAAGAGAACTCCAGTCCTCCTCCTACCTTGCTTTGCTTGGACTCTGATATTGACTTAGAAACCCGCCAAACTGTGCCAGAAGTATACCATGCTTTCCTGGACATTTTCAGTAAGTAAGGGGCAGAGACCCTTCCGCCCCATTGGCATTATGATTGCCTCATTGAACTCCTTCCAGGAACTGAAGTCCCATTCGGTAGAATTTTTCCCCTATCTGAACTTGAACTGGGTGCTCTTAAAACTTATTTGAACGAGAATTTAAACAGGGGGTTTATTCATCCCTCCACATCACCGGCAGGCGCAGGCATTTTCTTTGTGGAAAAGAAAGATCATTTCTTACGGCCTTGCGTTGACTACAGAGAGCTGAACAAGATCACAATTAAGAACTGCTACCCTCTCCCATTGGTACCTGAACTATTTCAGAGACTTGAAACAGCAGTCATCTTTACAAAGCTTGATCTCCGAGGAGCATATAATCTTGTTCGTATCCGAGAGGGTGACGAATGGAAAACTGCCTTTCGCACCCGTTTTGGGCATTATGAATACTTAGTAATGCCATTCGGACTCTGTAACGTGCCTGTTACATTCCAGCATTTTGTAAATGATATCTTCAGAGACTATCTTGATCTTTTTGTCATAATCTACCTGGACGATATCTTGATTTTTTCACCATCCTTGGAAGAACATCGCCAACATGTCTCACGTGTTCTGGAACGTTTGAGACAACATGGACTTTACGCCAAACCTGAGAAATGTACTTTTGAGCAGCAGAGCATCCAATTCTTGCGACTGATTATTTCTGTCAACGGCATCAAGATGGACCCTCAGAAAGACTCAGCCATCTTGGATTGGCCCACACCCAGCGACAAGAAGGGGATCCAACGTTTCGTTGGATTCGCCAATTTTTATCGAAAATTCATCAGAGGATTTTCTGCTATTATTTCACCCATTACTCAGTTGACCAAGCAAGGCATCTGGTTCCATTGGTCCACTGAAGCACAGTCAGCTTTTGAAAACCTCAAGGGTCTGTTTACATCTGCACCCATCATGAAGCACCCTGATCCGGTTCTCCCATATGTCCTTGAGGTTGATGCATCTGAAACAGTGGTTGGGTCAGTACTCTCTCAACGACAAGGCTTTAAAGCTCTGTTGCATCCAGTCGCCTTTTTCTCTCGCAAATTATCTGTACCTGAGAGGAATTATGATGTTGGTGACCAGGAGCTACTGGCAATCAAGGCTGCATTGGAGGAATGGCGATACCTGCTGGAAAGAGTGGCACATCCGATCCTGATCTATACGGATCACAAGAATCTGGAGTATTTAAGGACTGCAAAGAGACTAAAACCACGCCAGGCCAGATGGGCTCTGTTTTTCTCCAGATTCTCCTTCCATATAACATACAGGCCGGGATCTAAGAATACGAAGCCAGACACACTCTCACGTATGTTCAACAAGCCTGGGAATCCTCCTTCTTCTGACACCATTCTGCCCTCCGGGAATTTTTTCTTGCTCCAGGAAGATCTGTTGTCACAAATTAAACATTTTTCCGCTGAGTATGTTGCTCCTCCTGGAAACAATCTCCAGTTCAGAGAAGGATTATTGTGGCATGCCAACAGGATCTTTGTACCTGAAGATGTGCATACTGGAAGGATTTTCCTCCATTTTTGTGGTTGTGGATAGACTGTCTAAAATGGCATACTTCGTACCCATGAGGGGTAAACCTTCTGCCCCTGAAACCGCTAAAGCTTTCATTAAGGAATTCTTCAGGCTCCATGGGATACCAGCCAACATTGTCCCGACAGAGGGGTGCAATTCACATCCAGATTCTGGAAAGCTTTATGTGAGTCCTTAAAGATTGAACTTTCATTTTCTTTAGCCTATCACCCGCAGTTCAACGGGCAGACTGAAAGGACTAACCAAACTTTGGAACAGTACCTGAGATGTTTTTCATCCTTTTCCCAAGATGACTAAGTGTCTTTACTACCTATGGCTGAATTTGCTTATAATAACTCCGCTCACTCTTCCATCAAACAGTCCCCGGTTTTTGCAAACTACGGGTTTCACCCATCCTTCCTGTCCAGCTCCATCCCTGAAAGTACAGTCCCGGCTGCACAAGAGACTATGGATTTTTTCAGCACCAACAACAAGCTGCAGCAGGAAATGATGTCTAAGTCCCAGGAATGTTATAAGAAAGCATTTGACAGGAAAAGACGAGGTGAACTGAACTTGGAGCCAGGAGAACAATTTTGGTTGTCAACTGCAAACTTGAAACTGGCTTGCCCGTCAAAGAAGTTGGGACCCAAGTTCATAGGGCCATTCCCTGTGAAGAAAAGGGTTAACAGTGTGGCTTATGAACTAGAACTACCAGACTCATTACGAATTCACCCAGTTTTTCACGTGTCTCTATTAAAGCCTGCAACTTCTAATCCCTTTCCGGAACGAAGCACCGGACCACCCGAACCTGTGATTGTTGATGGGGAAAAAGAATTTGAAGTCGAAACCATCTTTGACTGCAGGAGAAGGGGTAACCAGGTGCAATATCTTATTAAATGGAAAGGGTATGGTCCGGAAGAAAGCTCTTGGGAGCCCAAAGCCAATATTCATGCTCCAAGGCTGATACAGACTTTCCAAAGATCTCACTCTGAAAGGCTTGCCCGATTGGGCATCCGGAGGCTGCCCATTGAGGGGGGGCAATGTCAGGAAAGACGGAGAACTCGTGTTTCCATAAGAAGAAACACGGTGCGCAGTCGCGTGCACGAACGAACGGATGACGCAAACGTTCGTGCGCACGTGTGACCAGGGGGCGCGCATTCCCGTTCATAACTGTTCTTGGCGCCAAAGGGGCTATTTAAACCGGACAGTAACATGGGATCAATGCCGTTTGGTCTACAACGTTCCTGAGTCTCCTGTTACCTATTTATCTGCTGAACCTGTTCTTCTGATCTACAGGCTTGACCCTGACACCGCTGCTATCTGCCTGCCCTGACCTTGGCTTTTCTTGATGATCCTTTTGCCTGCTCTTTTGTACCATGCTGCCAGCCTGTTGCTGATCCGTCCTGTGTCTGACCATATTTCTGCCTGCTGCTTGGTTCGTGATCCACCTGCCTGCTGTCTGATCCAGTCTGTCTCTGACCTTCTCATCCAGCATCACCTGCTTGGTTCAGCCGGACAGGGCTATCGTCAGCTGTTTCCCGGAGTTCCTCCTCTGCTCCAGCTAGCTGCATTTCCAGTCCTGCCTGTGACCACCGCACCTGTGTTAAAGTCAAGCACTCCTGCCATCCTGCACTCTTGAACCTCCTGTTCGTTATATCAGGGGTTCCTGAGTCAGGATTGTAAGAGAAGCTGTCCTCGGCAGTTGCAGACTCCACCACCAGCTAATTGACAGATTGTTACAGGCAGCGGAGAAGAGGTAGATGGGTTAAAGGTTGGGTAGGTGCAGCAGGTTGAAACAGGGTACTGATACTTGATTGGTAGCGGGGTATATTGGGCTGTGACTGTGGTTGCTGTATGTGATGGAGAAAGAGACCCTTGAGCAGACAGGTCTCTGGCAGCAGGAATGGGCTGGTGCAAGCTGACTGAGTGCAATATATCTGACCATGCCTGTAGTAAAGGTTGAGCAAAATTTGGTTTACATGCTGTCTGACTGACAAGAGTCCGGGACAGCACTAGAGAGATAGGCACCTCCTCTGAAGGCAGGAAACACATCACAAGACTTTAAAGGGTGGTCCCTGCCTGTTCGCCTTCAGTCTTTAACCGAGAACTCCCCCGGACCCCAACGGTTTCTGTAAGAAACAAAGAAACTTACATACTCGTCCAAAGTTATCACAGCAAATATGGGGAATCCTTGCTGTCCTGGATGACTCCTAGAAACAGAGTTACCGGTAAGTCTAACTCTAGTTTTCTCTAGTCGTCTGTGCAGGACAGCACTAGAGAGGATCAGTGAGATCTTATC
Organism: Glandirana rugosa; assembly: GCA_018402905.1. Lineage (NCBI taxonomy): Eukaryota > Metazoa > Chordata > Amphibia > Anura > Ranidae > Glandirana > Glandirana rugosa. The sequence continues at coordinate 320,983 of BLSH010538983.1, forward strand.
GGATTAGGGGGGGACTACCGCCTGAAGAACCTTTCTCCCAAACGCCTGGTCTTGCGCAGAGATAAGGTCCAGTCTATAATTTTTAATGAATGTCGAGTAGCTTGACCATGTTGTGGCCCAACAGATCTGTTCCAGTGTGGCTCCAGCTCGCTCAGCCCAGGAAGCAGGCAGCGCCCAAGTGGAATGGGCGATGGGGAAAAAGGACACTCCTTTCCTAAAGCTTTGTATGCCTCCACAATAGCTTGCTTTATCCAACGAGCAATTGTGTTTTTTGAAGCTTGGAAACCCGTTTTCTTCCCTGCGTGTAGCACAAACAGGGCATTAGACTTCCTAATTTCCTTGGACATTTCAAGGTATTGTAGGGTACAAGCCCTCACGTCTAATTGTTGGAACTCAACTTCCTTCGGGTTAGTTGGAGATGCTGAAAAGGAAGGCAGAACAATCTCTTGGGACCTGTTATGATCGGATGCCACTTTGGGCAGGAACCCCGGATCTGTGCGCAACACCAGCCTGTCATCAAAGATCTGGAGAAAGGGCTCTTTCATAGAGAGCGCCTGCAATTCGCTCACCCGCCTGGCCGTCATGACGGCCACCAAAAAAGCTGTCTTGAGGCTAGTCATCCTCAAGGACAAGTTTCCTTTTAGGGATAGCGCTATCCAACCTTGTAGCACTATTGACAGATCCCATTTAGGGAGAACTTTAAAAGGAACTGGTCTAGTTATTGCCAGCCCCTTGAAGAACCTACTAATAAGAGGATCTAAAGCCAGGGGCTGTTCCAAAAACACAGAAAGCGCTACCACTTGTACTTTCAGTGTACTGATAGCCAGCCCTTGATCCGCGCCCTCCTGTAAAAACTCCAGGACGGCCGGAATTCCTGCTGCCATCTTTTTGGCATTTAGGAAAACACAAAAAATCTTCCAATATTTGGAGTAAATGGCCTGGGTTACTCGCTTCCTGCTTAGCAGGATGGTGTTAACTACCTTATCTGAAAGACCCTTTCTCTTCAGGAGGCTTTCTTCAGATACCAGGCCGATAATTTCATGTTCCGGACCTTCGACATCAGGACCGGTCCCTGAGAGAGAAGGTCTTCCCTTTCGGGGTATAATAGGGGAGGCTCCACTGCCAGACACAGCAGCAGGGAGAACCATGGTCTCTGTGGCCAGTATGGGACCACAAGGATCATGTTGGTGTTTTCCTGCAGGAATTTTCTTAACACTCTGGGGATGAGTTTGAATGGCGGGAAGGCATAGGCCAGGTTGTAGTGCCACACCTTGGCTAAGGCGTCTATCCCCTGAGCTCTTGGATCTCTTTCCAGTGAGAAGTAACTTGGGAGTTTGGCATTCTCTTTGCTGGCAAACAGGTCCACCTCTGGGCATCACCATTTTTTTATTAGTTGCCGAAAGACTTCTTTGTTTAGGGACCATTCGGCTTCCAGCACTGGACGCCGGCTCAGGAAATCTGCCAGACGGTTGTCTACCCCTCTGAGATGCACCGCTGAGATTCCAAGTTCTTCTTGACTCACTGGAACATAATGTTTGTCATGTGGATCAAAGATTGATACCTTGTCCCCCCCTGCTTGTTGACATAAGACACCGCCACTACATTGTCCGAGAGGACTTGTACATGGTGTCCTTTTATGTCTTGGGAAAAAACCCATAGGGCTTCCCAGATTGCCCGTAGTTCCCTCCAGTTCGCAGACCTCCTGGTGTCTGCCTTGGACCAACGCCCTTGTGCCACTCTGAGACCCCAATGGGCCCCCCATCCCCAGGCACTGGCTTCTGTGGTGATTCAAATGGACACTAGAGTGATCCATGGAAGGCTGCGGACCAGGTTTGCCTTGTCCCTCCAAAACCACAATGACCTCTTTGCCTCCGTGGATAGGTGGAAGGTTTTGTCCAGGGACTCCTGAGTCCCATCCCAGCTTTTCAGGATTTCTGCTTGTAAGCGCGTGCAGTGGGCCATGGCCCAGGGGTCTGCTGCCATCGTCGCTTGTAAAAGGCCTAGGCCTAACATTGCCGTCCAGACCGACACCCCGATGTTGGTCTGAAGAGACGCTGCTGTGGCCTTCACCTTTTCTACCTTCTCTCCCGTGAGGAAGACTTTCTGTTTCACGGAATCCACCATGAATTCTAGGTAATGAAGCAACTGGGATGGCGTCAGGTTTGATTTTTCCCTGTTCAGCAGCCACCCCAAGCTCTATAAGAAGGAGACTGCTGAACTCAGGTCCTTCTCCAGCTGGTGCTTGGAGGGGGCAAAAAACAAAAAAGGTCGTCCAAGTAGGGGATGACCGCTATCCCCTTTAGCCTGAGGGGAACCAGAGCCCCCGCCAGGATTTTCGTGAAAATCCTGGGAGAGGACAAGAGACCGAATGGGAGGTCCCCGAATTGCAGGTGGTGAATCTCTTTTCCCCATCTGATCACGACCCTTAGAAATTTTTGAGACTCTTTGTGGATGGGTACGTGTAAATATGAGTCCCTCAAATCGAAGGATGCCATAAAACAGTCTGGGGGGAGAATGGCTTTCACCGTCCAGATAGTCTCCATCCTGAACCTTTCGTAAACTACCCATTCGTTTAGGTCTCTTAGGTTTATTATGAGGCGGTACTTCCCCGATGGTTTCTGTACCATGAAGACGCGTGAGTAAAAACCCTGGTTCACCTCTTCCTGAGGTACCGGGACCAGTACTCGCTGGTCTATCAGGTCGGCAATCTGCGCCCACAAGGCCGATGCCTTCCGGGGATCTCTTGGAGGGGAGGTCACCAATAGCCTTGTGGGTGGCGACCCTTCCAGGTGAATCCGATACCCTTCTCGGATGATCCCCTGATTACATTTGTTTGGGGCAACCACTTCCCATTGTGGGAGGTACTGCCCCAATCTCCCTCCCACCGGGATGGAGTCACTGAGGTTTCTGGGTTTTCTTAGGAGAAGAAAGGAGGACACTTCTCCTCTGCTTCCCTTTCCCCCACTGCCTCTTTGTGGCTGTCCCTTTTGAGGTCTCCGCCTGAACCCTTTGGGGACGAAAAAAACGTTTTGCTGAGGCCTTTTTGTTTTTCACAGGAAAGGCCTTTTTCTTATTTGCTATTCAGTCTAGGACTTTGTCCAGGTCCGGACCGAACAAGAGATCCCCCTCGAGAGGTAACCCACATAGCCTAATTTTAGAGGCCGGGTCCCCTGCCCAGGATTTCAACCATAAGGCCCTGCACGAGGAGTTTACCAACCCTGCAGATTTTGCCGACATCTTTACCGCTTCTGCAGAGGCATCTGCCATATAACCAGCCGCTTTCTCTAGCATTGGCAGGGAGTCTAAGATCTCCTTTTGTGAGGTACCCCCTTCCAAATGTGACCTCAGTTTGTCTAACCAAACTTCAAGGTTTCTGGCAACGACAGTTGTGGCCATTGTCGGCTAAAGATTAGCCATAACCACTTCCCAGGATCGTTTCAACAGGACCTCCAACCTTGTGTCCATGGGCTCTTTCAGGACACCCATGTCCTCAAAGGCCAGGTCTGTCGATTTTGCACACTGGGAGAAGGCTACGTCCAGCTTTGGAACTTTGTTCCATACGCAGGAGGGGTCCTCACTAAACGGATACCTTCTTTTAAGATTTTTAGGAAAGAAGAGCTTCTTTTCAGGCTGTAACCATACCTTTTTGATGGCATCTGAGAGTGTGCGATATGAACCGGAAAAACCCTACCCTGTTCCTCTCTCAAGGACTGGTACATCCGGTCATGCAATGAAAACTCTGCCTGCTCTTCTTTCATCTCCAAGGTCTCATAGATAACACCCAGCAAGGACTCTACTTCCTCTAATGAGAGCTTGTACCGGGGTGACCTTGATTCCTGGGCTGCAGTGTCCCTAGAGGAGGATACTACACTGAGTTCCTTAAGGGAGTCCAGGCTCTCATCCCCTGTTTCCTTGTCCTCCCTTGGAGGACGCTTCCACTGGCTGTTTAGGGGTTTCCAGGCCTGACAGCATGAATCTAATTGCCATCATTTCTTTCTGGACTCCAGAAATTAACTCTTTACATGCCCCTGTTGCCTCCTTATAATAACCAGCTTGTCTATACAGAGCTTGCATAGGGGCTTGTTCCATCCTTCTTTAAGTTTAATGGCACAAGACGGGCACTTCTTCTTTCTCCCAGGCTTCTCTGCTTCTTTAAGCTGAGGCTGAGGGTAGAAGGAAAGACAAGAGAGGGACAGGGGCTGCCATCAGACGTAATGCATCAATAAATAGGCTACCATCACCTTCACCATTGAGCACCCCTTCACCACAGCCAGGCTCCAGACTTACAGGCCTTTTCCAGGGTCCGGTGCCATCTAGGGGGTAAGTGGAGGAACCCTTGGGTGTTCCTAACCCTTTGGCTGGTCCTCCCCCCTCCACCTTCCCCTTCCCAGCTAGGTAGGTCCACCACCCTTGTGCTTGCCTACCTGAGCTTGAGCCGCACCGCTGCCACCATCACTGGGCCTTTCTTCCTCTTGCAGCATGTCCACAGTCTTCCTGGGTTGCTGCACTAGGAGAGGGATCGGAGCTGAGCACCCTGCTGATGTAGCGGCGTCCCTTTTCAAAAGGACCGCCATTCCGACGTCCCCGCTGGTGCGTGACCCGGAACTGGAAGCGATGCGACGGGGACCCGACTTCCTTCCGGCAGTGGCGGCCAGTACTCAAGGTCCACCCACCCCCCGCCCCACATATTGCAGTTGTTGGCCATGCTGGGAGCACGAGTCCTCCCCGGACTATTAACCGGAAGAAAGCGCCGGTCTGCGACCCTCCTCTGGGGCCTGACCGGGACCCCCAAGCACCCAAAGGTACCATGCTATCCCCCCTTCTGGATTAGCCTCCTCAGCCACCTCCAGGGAGACGAGTTCCCTGCCTCCTCCTCCAGGGAGGAAACACAAAGACCGAAGGCGAACGGACGGGGACCGCCCTTTAAAGTCTTGTGATGTGTTTCCTGCCTTCCGAGGAGGTGCCTATCTCTCTAGTGCTGTCCTGCACAGACGACTAGAGAAAATTCCTTTAATTCCTTGTTGCTATTAAGGGCTTGTCCCACCCACCCTAGATAATTTGATTCCTCTCTTTCCGCTGTTTATGTTTCCTGATATATTCAATATAGCAGGGCTTGACAAATTTGCCTTGAATCTAGGAGCCGGCTAAAAAAGTTAGGAGCCAGTTTTTTATAGCGTAGTGTGGGGTTGTCAGCGCCAGGGGTAAGACAAGTAATTTGCGCCCCTAACTTGCTCACAGCAGAGTTGGCAGTCAATAACTCCACCATTACATCAGGGTTATAGGCTGGCCAGAAAGAGTAACACTAAAAGATCTGTTATGGGGGAAACTCCTTATTATGCCGAATGCATAGTGACTGCGGCATGTAAAACGCCCTCATCTCCTGCCTAATGGAGCTTAAGGGTGGCAAAAACATGTCTCTACTGCACATTATTACCACCCAACTTGCACATCTAAACAAAGCCTTAGTGACATTCTAAATAAAATACAAAAAAAAAAAGGTGAAAAGTATTCCAGCGCTGCTGATCTTCTGCTGCCTCTTTGCAGCCACTTCCTGCCTATATGTGTGTCCCCCACAGTGACTTTTCATTGCTCTGGTGGGTTTCCGGTCACCATGAAATACTGGAGCCCAGCTGCACATATAGTGGCAATTGTTGATGGTACACAGGGCTTTATCACAATTTTGTTGCTTAGAATAAAGGTCACGTTTCTCGCGGTGCGACATCATCTTTCATATTATACAAAAAAATAATGGGCTAACTTTACTGTTTAGTTTTTTTTTATTCATTAAAAGTGTATTTTTTTCCAAAAAATTGCGCTTGAAAGACCGCTGCGCAAATACCATGTGACATAAAATATTGCAGCAACCGCCATTTTATTCTCTAGGTTCTCTGCTAAAAAATAATATATAATGTTTGGGGGTTCCAAGTCATTTTCTAGCAGAAAATACTGGATATTTAATTGTAAGCCACTAATGTGAGAGAGGGTTTAGTCTATAAATGGTTAAACTTTCCTGATAGCCCGGAGATCATTGCTTTGAAAGAAGAAGATACATTGTTTGTTTCTACTTAGAATGAAGAAAAGTAACAAATATCCCGGGCAGCCGCCAAGTTTAACAGCTGTTAGATGAAGCAGGGAACTCTCTGCTCTCGCTGAATCTGACAGCTGTTTTAACATGGAGAGAAGGAACGGCAGTCACTCGCCAGGATGTGATTTCTGGTCGCCATGGCGACCTGGCGCCCGGGGTTTGTCGAGGCCTGCAATATAGTCTGGCTGATTAGGATCTGAGGGATTTGGTTGTTCAGGGCAGAGTATATAGAAAGGTTGTCTACACTTTTGCTAAGCATTTTTCTAAAACAAGGAATTACGCAACACATTACTATTCCTACAACTACAAGTATGATTACTATGAGGATTCCCAGCTGGATAAGTGCCTGCTTCCAACTGGTGAACCATCCAAAAACCATGAAAAATATTGACCCCAGGGATTATCAATGCCTGAGTTCTCCTTAAGTTCTATGGATAGGTCTTTTAGTTTCTTAGTAGACAGGGTGACCTTACCATTAGGGCCAGTGTTGTTGGGAATGTAAGTGCAACAGCCCTCCACCTTATCAATGAATCTACACGTGCCCCCTTTCTCAGCAAGGATCATATCTAGGTCCATCCTATATTGGAATGTCATTTGGGAAGTGGCTTCTAGTTGTTCAGCCATTCCCTTCAAGGCATCCCTAGTGTAATTGACAAACCTCTGCTGGTTATAATAGATATAGTTTATCAAATCTACATTCTTATTTATAGTGACAAGGGGGAATAGAGACTCAAAACCAGCCGCAACTTGGTCTCGGGCCTTGAATTCATTTGGGACCCCTCTTGGCACCCCTATTGCATCTATGTATACATGTGGATCAAAACTACCTATAGGGGCTTCTCTCTTTCTCCTATAAAGGGGATCCGGTTGGTGTTCTACAGGATTTTCTGAGAGAATATGTAAAGGCATAATAACTTTGGCTAAGGCACATTCGCCTTTCGATGGCTTGTCTAATTTGGTTCGGATCTTCATATCATAGTCTGATTGACTACAGTGGTGTTCCTATACTTGGAACAGTAGCCAGGGGGACAGTTTTTAAGGTTTTTTCCTTTGGTTGTATTGCTTACATAGCATGTGTAATTACCTGGATATATGGTGATTCCATCCCCTGGGTTGGAGTTCTTGGAGAGGATGGGGTATTCCTGTTTCCACCTTTCACAGTTGCTATCATTTACAACTGTTTTGGTGAACAAACTCAAAAAGCACTCTTCCTGGTCCTCTGGTATGTGTATGGGCACGGTCCCCAGATGGGGCCGTGCCCTTCCACACACATAGCAGTTGGTTTTTTTATATGTATTAGCATTGTACTTCATCCATTCTAACCAGAAGTTGGTGTTAGAGAGACCAGTTTCTATAGCTAACGTATCTTCATAGGTGGGGTCTGCTATGGCAACCATGTCTTTAAAGGTTTGGATATGGGGTTTCAAGGGATTTACAGAAGATGTTGGTTGCCACTCATTAGAATTGTACATATCCTTTAATTGGAACATACAATGGGGTTCATAACCTTCTCCTGGATAGAGGAGTCACCCTTGCTAGGATTTTTGATGTTAAGGACAAGTTGTAAGTTGTCAGTATAACCCCTCTGTACCGTGTATGGATGACCATAATAAGGGATTTCCCATTCTTATCTTTCCTATCTAGTGCACGTTGGGGTTTGTAGCCCCATTCTTTTCCAGTATTCCACCCCGCTGGCCCCCAGTAACCACATTCAGCTCCCCAGTAGCTGTCAACAACGCATATGTATGCTTGTGACCCAATGGGTACTGCAGTTCGGTCACACAAGCTGTGGTTAAACTTATAGGTAGCTACCTGTGTGTTGGATGAATTAAACCAGAAAATGGTGGCGGCACCTTTAACGTTCCAAAAATGATCTTTGCCATCAAATCTTTTGTAAATAGGGTTACCACCCTGTTGGGTAATATCTATTTATTGGGGGTTTGTATCTACCGTTTGTCTTTTCTTACGGACTACAATCGGGTTCTATTATTTTGTTTCTCGCATATTCCTTGTATAACCCCTAAATCTTCTGGGTGGTATATGCAGTTAGATGTGATCCATACAAGGGTAAACACTGAAAATGAAATCAGTCCTATCAGTAACCAAAGTTTGCCCGAGTCCTGTGAAGTTAGGATCATCATTTTCTACAGGGTCAGGGCTTTCTGCCCCCGTTAATATCCCCTTTTCTTGACTGTCCTGTTTGAGGTCGGGGCTGTCTGCCCCCTTTAGTACCTCCTTTCTAGCTTCTGGCACTTCTGGCTCAGGTCCTTGCGTACCAGCTTTACTTGGGTGGCATGGATCCAGGCAGGACTGTGTTTGGTGAGGATCACGGTTCTGGTAATAGCTACCACGGTGGTTTCTGGACCGTAGGCAAAGTCCTGTTGCTTCTTTTCCTTTGTCAGTTGTTTGATCACTACTGCATCTCCTTCTTGGAAAGGATGGGTATTGCCCTGTGGAAGAGACGGAAGCTTGCGGTTAACATTTTCTTTGGTTTCTATTAAGGTTTCAATTCGTTTCCTCACATATTCATCCCTAATATTGTCAAAATTATCCTGTGTCATGAATGTGTGTCTGGCCCAGGGCGTGGGGAAAGGCCTACCCATTAGGATCTCAAAAGGGGAGTACCCTAGGGTTGCGTTGGGTGTCATTCTGATTTCAGCAAGGACAGCAGGGAGGTATCTTTTCCAGTTTTCATACGTACCTCCAGTTTCCTCAATTTGTCCTTGATTGTTCTGTTCGTCCTTTCTACAATGCCTGAACTTTGGGTGTGGTATGGGATATGGAATTTCCATTCAATCTGCAGGGCCTTAGAGAGTTTCTTGCAGATTTATGAAGTGAATGCTGAGCCCTGGTCTGAATTAATTTGTAATGGCGTTCCCCACCTAGGAATAATTTCCCTTGTGAGGATTCCCACCACTGTCTTAGCATCTTCCCTTTTGGTAGGGAACATTTCTGGCCAATGAGAGAACATATCGGTGATTAAACAGACTGGTTGTTTTCCTCCCTTTGGCTGTGGTATGTGAGTTAAATCGATTTGGAGATGCGTGAATGGGGTTGTGGGGTAAGGTAGATGTTGGTGTGCAGCACGGTGTGGGTTATTAGGATTGCTCCTGATGCAGGTGATACATCTTTTTACATAACTTTCTATAAGTGGTCTAGCATCTGTAATATAGAAGTCTTTTAGCAGTTGTTTCAATGTGCGTTTCCAACCTATGTGTCCTACCCCCTGGTAATGTGCAATGTATACAAATAAGCATAAATATATAAGCATATAAGCATACATTTGCTTGTTGTAAATATACTGTATTTACCCTCTTCCTAAATCAATACTTCAAAGAAATTACAATAAATTAATTCACAATTGTGAGTTAGGTGTCTATGGATACATATATCATTATTTTACAGCTCATACTATGTGGTTTATTGAAGATTTAATTGTTCATTAGAGTTGAGCGGACACCTGGATGTTCGGGTTCGGCCGAACTTCGCCAAAAAGTTTGAGTTCAGCCCCAAACTTGACCCCAAACCCCGAACCCCATTGAAGTCAATGGTGACCCAAACTTTTGGGCACAAAAATTGCTCTAAAAAGTCCTGGAAAGGGCTAGAGGGCTGCAAAAGGAAGCAAAATGGGGGTAAGAGTAAGACAAGTGCCCTGCAAACAAATGTGGATATGGAAATAACTTAAAATCACATAAAAAAATAAAAAATGGAGGAGGAGGTGAATGTGGAATAGGAGGTTGAGGAGACGATGACCGTGGCAGTGTAGGTGGTGGAAGTGGTGGTGGAGGAGGAGGTAGCCAACATTGTTTTTTGTTTATTTGTTTTTTTTTCTAATTGGGGTAGCCCCCAAAATATTGAGACATATTAAAAAAAAAAAGGATACGTTCACTCAAGTAAAGCAATGGCTGTGTGAGGCCGGTATAAATAGCTATTCTGCACAAGGTACAGACAAGTCTTGTGAGATCCATGCCTGGTTCATTTTAATAAAGGTTAGCTCATCCACGATGGCTGCGGACAGGTGGCTGCTCTTGTCTGTGATAACGCCCCCTGCCATGCTAAACACACGTTCTGACAATACACTGGCTGCAGGGCAGGCCAGCACCTCCAAGGCATAAAGGGCAAGCTCAGGCCATGTGCCCAATTTGGAGACCCAGAAGTTGAATGGGGCAGACTGCTCAGTCAGTACGTGTAGGCGTGTGCACACATACTGTTCCACTATGTTGCTGAAATGCTGCCTCCTGCTAAGACGTTACCTATCAGCTGGTGGTGCTGTTTGTTGTGGCGGGCTGCTGACAAAGCTTTTCCACATTTTGGCCATGCTAACCCTGCCTTCTGAGGTGCTGGCGGTGCCACAGCTGTGTTGGTGACCTCTTCCTCCTCCTCTGCCTTCGCCTTGTGCTTCCACTGAGCCCCCTGTGTCATTTGGGAATGCCCTCAGCAGCGCGTCTACCAGCGTGCGCTGGTAGTTGCGCATCTTCCGATCCCGCTCCAGTGAGGGAATTAAGGACAGTACGTTGTCCTTGTAACGGGGATCCAGCAGGGTGGCCATCCAATAATCAGCACAAGTTACAACGTGGGCAACTCAGCTGTCGTTGCGCAGGCACTGCAACATGTAGTCGCTCATGTGTGCCAGGCTGCCCAGAGGCAAAGACAAGCTGTTCTATGTGGGAGGTGTATCATCTGTGCCCTCTGTATCCCCCAGCCACGCTCCAGTGATGCCCACGAGCTGCGTTGGGTGCCACCCTGCTGTGAACACGGTTCCTCCTCCTCCTCCTCCTCATCATCCTCGTCCTCATCCTCCAGAACTGTGCCCTGGCTTTAAAATTTTTGACCTGGCATATGCTGGTGCAGGAACCCACCCTCCGAGCCACTTGTGAATGACTGGCCTGATAACCGTGGAAATGACCCCTCTTCCTCCTCTTCCTCATGTGCCACATCCTCTTCAATCATCGCCAGAAATGTTTTGTCAAGGAGACATAGAAGTGGGATAGTAACGCTCAGAACAGCATCATCGGCAATGGCCATGTTGGTGGAGTACTCGAAACACCGCAATATGGTACACAGGTCTCGCATGGAGGCCCACTCATTGGTGGTGAAGTGGTGCTTTTCCGCAGAGCGACTTACCCGTGCATGCTGCAGCTGAAACTCCACTATTGTCTGCTGTTGCTTTCACAGTTTCTCCAGCATGTGCAAGGTGGAGTTCCACCTTGTGGGCACGTCGCATAGGAGGCGGTGAGCAGGAAGGCCGAAGTTCCGCTGCAGCGCAGACAGGTGAGCAGCAGCAGGGTGAGAACGCCGAAAGCGCGCACAGATGCCCGTACTTTCTGCAGCAGCTCTGACATATCTGGGTAGTTTTTTAGAAATTCTGCACCACCAAATTCAGCACATGCGCCAGGCAAGGGATGTGCTTCAAACCGGCTAGGCCCAGAGCTGTTACGAGATTTCACCCATTATTGCACTCCACTAGGCTGGGCTTGAGGCTCAGTGGCAACAACCACTCATCGGTCTGTTGTTTAATGCCTGTCCACCGCTCCTGCGCAGTGTGGGGTTTATCCCCCAAACATATCAGTTTTAAAACAGCCTGCTGTCGTTTCCCCCTGGAGGTGCTGAAGTTGGTGCTGAAGGTGTTACGCTGACCGGATGAGGAGGTGGGAGAGGAGGAGGAAGCGGAGTATGAAGAGGAGGCAACAGGAGGCAAAGAGAAATGCCCTGCAATCCTCGTGGCGGAAGGGCATGCGCCAAACTGCTATCCGCCTCAGGCCCACCCGACATTACATTTGCCCAGTGTGCAGTTAGCAAGATATAGTGTCCCTGCCCGTGCTTACTGGTCCACGTATCAGTGGTTATGTGGACCTTGCCACAGATGGCGTTGCGCAGTGCACACTTGATCTTGTCCCAACTTGCTTGTGCAGGGAAGGGATGGCTCGCCTGGAAAAGTAGTGGCGGCTGGGAACCACGTACTGTGGGACAGCCACCACCATCAGGTTTTTGAAACTGTCCATGTCCACCAGACGGAATAACAGCATTTCAAAGCAGGAATTTTGAAATACTGGCATGCAGGGCCAGGGATCGGGGTTGGGTAGGTGGGTACTTCCTCTTTCTCTCCAGTGTTTGGGAGATGGAGAGCTGTAAGCTTCTATGGGACCGTGTGGAAATGCTTAGGGATGGTGGCGGACATGGTAGTGTTGCTGTCACATCATCTGTTTGCTGGGTGGCAGGTGACACTGGCACTGTAGAGGTGGAGGAAGAGGCCGAGCCAGCAGCAGAAGAGGAAGCAGGAGGAGGCCGAGACCATTCTTGGATTTTGAGGTACTTATTCACTGCAGCTCGTGATTTGAATTTAGATGCCTGGTCATGCAGGTAGTGCTCAGGTTTAAAACATTTATGCCTCGCTTCAGGCTCTCATTGCACAGCGTGCAAACCACTCGTGTCTTGTCGTCAGCACATTGTCTGAAGAACTGCCATGCCAGGGAATGCCTTTGAGCTGCCTTTGGTGTGCTAGGTCCCTGTGTGTGGTGGGTAGTAGCAGGCGTACTGTCTAGGGGACACTCGCTCCGCTTTTGCAACCTGCTTCCTCTTTTGCTGTGCTGGTGCCCCTGTGCAACCACCACCTCTTCCTCCAAACTACACACGTCACTCGCATGACCTTCATTCCATGTGGGGTCTAGGACCTCATCATCCTCCTCCACATCATCTTCCACCCACCCTTCACCACTGCCCTCCTTGTCAGTCTGCACACTGTGGAAAGCCGCAGCAGTTGGCACTTGTGCTTCGTCATCATCAGAGACGTGCTGCGGTAGTG